>CM040246.1:108686521-109286521 GCA_022545495.1 Chrysanthemum lavandulifolium | reverse complement strand
CAACTGATACTGGAAATCCAACATATATACCCCAAAGATGATCATGAATCATTTAAGAAAATTAGGGTTTATGATAATATTGTAGGGATTGTGTAAAGTCAAATGTATCTAATTCAAAAGTTAATTGTTAAATTTCAGTTTCAAAAATAAACCGAAGTCAGTGGAGCAATTTTAGGGTTCTTGTTTATTGAATTGATATTGTTTTAAAATGATGATTTTGCTTAAATTCAAAATGATGAGTTAGTTAAGGATATCGATATTGTTTTGAAATGTCTATCACAAAACCAACTGGTCTAGTGGTAGGAGTGTTGGTAACATGTTCCAAGTGACCGTGGTTCAATCTCAATATTTTTGAATCTCCATATACATATATGTGAGGGTTGGTGTAAGGTGTCATGCATCTATTGAGAAGTACTTCTTCCACTTTTGGAAAACCAACAACTATGCTTTAGGATAGTGATGACAACTATTCCCAATTCTATGGCAATTTCTTGTACTTTATTGGACTTCCTTTTTATCGTGCTTTTCAAATTTATCTTCCTAAGGAAGTTCCATCTCATAATTTCGGCTTTGTTCAGAGATACCTTGTGGAGTTAGTAAGTTATTATCATCACCACCGACTCGATTACCTTCTTCTTTGGCTCGTGGATTATTCACCGAGTACCACCTCACCGAATCAAGAGTCTTTTTCTTAGAGTCGGTCTCGAACATCCTAAAGGTAACTCATCGAGTGACTATTCACTCGCCATTACTTGTTTGATGTTTACGGTTATGTTGATCCCAGTTGAGCAAACGATCTAATATAGAAACCGACTTAGAATAAAAGCTTATTAAGTATTACGCGAAATTTAACACTTAATCTTAAGAAGAAGAAGAGTAAACACTCAACACCTCAATATTATTTATTAATACGAATACTCTTACATTATTAGGGTTTTGCAACCTTGAAGTGTATCGACCTTAGATATAAAACATACGTATATCTAACCTAACCTAGGACCTCCTTTTATAGGCTAAGGAGTCCTATACATTATACAATACGTAACCTACAAGATAAATATCTTTTCCATATTTATCTAATACAATAAACTAAACCGACTATTACAAAACTAGCAGTGGTTACATATCATTATCCGTGGTTACACTCTTCTACTAGCCGCGGTTTGTCTTCATCCGTGGTTACATTCTTATGTCCGTGGTTATATCAAACCTGTCCGTGGTTCCAGCACTTAGAGTAATTCTTGATCCAAGGAACCTAAAACCCAACAATCCTCCCCTAAACTTGATACATTCCATCATAATTCTCAAGTTTCCTTTAAGCTCAAAACATCTGAATTGGAGGATGTAGCCAAACACTTACTAGCCTTAAGAATGTTCTCATATTTCAAAGAACAAATTATAAGCTTGACCATCATAGGGTACTAACATCTTGATACAACCAAAGCTTCAACATCCGAGCAATAATTCACGAATGCTTATTCATTGAGGATAATCACCTTCTACAAGCATATGAATAACCTTTCCGTAAGCAGTTAAAATATGAACTCCACAAGTTTGATATAAAAACCATCTAGTAACTTGACCATTGTAAAGTCCTTGCCATTCGAGTTCATCATGAGTAGGTTCAAATAGAATCTTCAAATGATGATAAACCGATCTCTCATGATAATCATTTGGATGTACTTCACCAAACTTATTCTTGTAAAGTATCCAAAGATTCATCAAATCATCTCTATCAAAATATCAAGCATCTGTGAAAATTTATTATACTTTAAACTTCATTTTGAGTCTTTGAATTTTCCAAACTCCTTCACTTCCAATTATAAGCTTAAACTCATAAGAAATGATTTGATTTTCATCTTCAACAACTTTCAATCTTTTAGAATCGATGTCTCCACGAACCTCATATTTTCTCTTTCTTTTACTTTGAATCCACTCTTCATCATTTTAATCCACTCTTCTTCCTTTTAGAATTCATTGACAGTAATCATCATTATTAATTCTCATACATCTCTCATAAATCTCCAAAATTCTTTCAAATGAACATTTACTAAGATTATCAGAAACATGAATGCCTGAATTCTTAATAATTTTCATCAATACATTCCTCATCTGAGCAATTGAAGGAGGTTTCTTTCTTACAACTTGCTTCCTATTTTTACCGACCTTCCTTGCCCATTCACCCAAAAGTCTAGCTTTTTCCTCATCATCCAACAAATCCCATTCTTGTGTAGTATATTCATCATTTATTTATTGAGAAGCTTCAAGATAGTTTTTTGATTCATACCATGTAGCTAACCATCTCTGACTAGCTTCCTCTTCATCTTGCTTCCTTTTCTCTAAAGTCGCTTGATCATCGCCACAATACTTTTGCATACTCTGCATCATAAGCTTCTTGTTCTTTTTACTTTTAAATTTCGCTTTTGGTACAAGAACCTCTTTACCTTTCCCAACATCGATTGAACCACTTTCTTCTTCAAAGGTTCACCAATAACTAAACTTTTAACTCGGGTTTGATTGCGAGACCGAGCAGATAGAGCAGGTGCAATGGCGGGTGTAGAAATAGATAAGGTTTTGCTTAGATTTATCAAGGTACTTGCGCTTCTTTTCAACTTCTTTAGACTTAGGTGGTGATACGAGAGAGTTGTGACAATAGTGGAAGTGGTTATAATAGCAAATGGGTATGATAGTAGTGGTATAATTGCCATATCTGAAACTGCAAAGATGGTTTCAAGAGTACTAACCATGGTTTTAGACATACCATCGTTGTTTGTGTCCTTCACTACATCTTCTACAACATTCTTCAAATTTTCAAGAACTGCCTCATTCCCATCTTTATCAAATACCAAAAATTCATTATCTCCACTATCAACATCTTCATCCATAGGTACATCAATGGATACATCACCGACCTCCCCGAATTCATGCCTTCACTCCTCTCCTGCTTGGATACATCTTCCACATTCGGTGGAGAGAGTCCACCTTCTTTTTCTTTCTTCGCATAGCTTTCAAAACAAGAACCCTGTGTCTTCTTACTTTTTCCAAAACCAACACTCTATGCTTCAATCTCCGAATAGCCTTACCTCGAAACACACCAACTCCCTCAGACCGAAATTGTAGCCTCCATTTTAGCACATTTAACCACAATTCATTAAAGCGTTCAAGGATATCCTCCCACTTCGACCGTGTTAAGCGGTCCGAGAGGTGGTTCATTGGAAAATTCATCATGTACCATCTTAGGATCCGTCGATTCATGTTCATGTTCCAAACTATCCTCATCACTTCGAAATGTGTTAACCGCTCCAGAGAGTGAATCCTTGGATATAGTAAACATAGCATCGGACATTGCCCGATCATCTATGCACTCGTAAAGCAGCCCCGGTTGGCTAGGGATTCTCCACTGTGTTAAGTTCCAAGGAACTCTCCACATTAGAAGTTGCCAATGGTTGGGTCTTATTTATGTTTCCACTATCCCGACCAAAGATCTAAGCATGAATCGGTGGTGGAAGCCCTTCCAATCATGTCACCTCCACTCCGTGTGACAGCCTCATGAACAACACCACGAACACTAGCCTAAGGAAGCTTAGTGCCCTTTTGTCTCCTAGACCATACAATAGGTGTAACAGTGATTTAGGTTTGACTAAAAGTAGGTTGAGTTGCACTAACAGTGGTTGCTATGGTCTTGTCGGTGTTTTGAGGTGTACTATCGGTGGGTTCAAGTACCATCGGTGGTTCGGACAAGAGGTTGAGACTCAAGACCTTCATCAAACTCGTAATCGTGAGGCAAAGTAAGCATGTGAGGAAATAAAGGAATATCTCTAATGTGTACATTCTCGTGGTGATTCCTCATATGTGCAAAACCTTAGGAAGCATATGATGAACTTCATACTCCCTAGTATGCTCAATGTGTTCCTCTATTTGATGTTCCACAATCAGTTGAACAAACCTAGGATATAAATAGTATTTAGAGTACCTAGTATGCTCAACGGGTTCCTCGATTTTAAACACATTGATGATGACATGGTAGTACTTAGAGTACCAAGGACAAATGATGTGTATAGCTTAGACATGAAGAGTTTACATTCTTATGGAAGAGCCACATGTTTGGTGGCTAAAGCAACATCTCAAGAGGCACATCAATGGCATAGAAGATTGGGCCATGTTAATTTCAAGAATATCAACAAACTGGTCAAAGGCAATCTAGTTAGAGGTTTACCTTCAAAGACTTACAAGAATGATCAATCATGCCTGGCATGCAAGAAGGGTAAACAACACAAAGCTTCCCGCAAGAAGCTTGAGGAAAGAACTATTAGAGAACCATTGAGTCATTACATATGGATTTATTTAGACACTCTCGTGGCAAGTTTAAATAAGAAAAAGTATTGTTTGGTTGTTACGTATGATTCAAATAGATTCGATTGGGTTTTCTTTTGGGTTTAAAGATGATACCTTTGATGCTATTCGACAATCGATTATAGCACTTGAAAACCAATTAAGACTCAAGGTTAGAGGTATTAGATGTGATAATGGACCGAGTTCAAGAACAAGCTTATGGATGACTTTTGTGCAAATAAAGGCATAAAGAGGGAGTTTAGTATTGCTAGAACACCACAAAAAATGGTGTTGCAGAGAGGAAGAATAGGACTTTGATTGAAGCGGCAAGGACAATGCTAGCGATTCCATCTACCTATTCAATTTTGGGCGAGTCAGGCAAGTCTTGCATGCTATGTAGTTAATGAGTCTCGTCACCAAACCACGTATGAAGACACCCTATGAATTGTCGATGGGCAATAAACCCAACATTCGCTTTATGAAGCCTTCGGATGCCCTCTTACTATTTTAAACACTATTGATAACTGGGAAGTTTGATGGCAAGTCCGAAGAAGGATACTTATTGGGTTATTGCACTAACAAGAAAGGCTTTCGAGTGTACAATGAGTTACTAAGAAGATTCAAGATTGTCTTCATGTTGAGTTTTAGAAGATCAAGACAATGAGAAAGGTAAAGGTCCCGATTGGATGTTTGATCTTGAGGTTTTAACTCCTTCAATGAATTATGTACTGTTAGAGAAGAAAATCAACCTATGCACAATGGAGAAGATTTACAATATGTTGTTCATGGAGTTCATATTAGACCCGATGATGTTCCCGATAAAGATCACGTAAGTCCAAAACAAAGTATTGATGTTCCTAAGCAAAGCAATCGATTCTCCAAAACAAAGCATCATTGCACCACAATCCTCATTATCTGCGAGGATCAATCTATTCAAGAGGAACTTAATCGATGCTTCTTCAAGATGTATTAGCACATTCTTACACCGATGAACAAAGGAGAGCTTATGAAGAGGCAAAGAAGAACAAGATCGCAGAGTACTCTCACGATTTTGACATGATTTTCGACCAAAGTCTTCTTTTTGTTGATGATATTTAGATGATTTGGATGATCCTACCATGCCCGGATTAGAAGAAACCGGCGATGAGCTTGAAGATGAAGGTATTTTCTCGATTCCAATGAAGGTGCTTGATTATACTAACTTGGATGATGCATATGGAGTTCCACAGGTCTCCAATCTTACGGATTCATAAGAATCATCCAGCGATCAAATCATTGGTCCATCTACTGAGTTATGACAAGACACAAAGCTAAGAGTTTCACAAAACCTCATAATGCTTTACTTAGCTTTGTCTACAAACAAAACATCTGAATCATAAGGACCATCAAACCCGCTTTTTTACTTGTTTTATCTCTCAAGAGGAACCCAAGAACATTGCTCAAGCTTTGACTAAAGAAAGCTGGGTTGAAGCTATGCAGGAGGAACTTCTTCAATTTAAACTTCAAGAAGTTTGGATTTTATGTGATCTTCCAGATGGAAAGAGAGTTATTGGAACAAGATGGGTCTTCAGAGTGAAAAGAGATGAAAGAGGCAATGTTATCAAAAACAAGGCAAGGAAGTATTTGCTCCTGTTGCAAGGATTGATGCTATTAGAATATTTCTTGCTTTTGCTTCATACATAGGTTTTCAGGTTTACCAAATGGATGTCAAGAGTGCCTTTCTCTATGGCACTATTACAGAAGAGGTGTATGTGAAACAACCTCCAGGTTTTGAAGATCCTAAACACCCAAACAAAGTCTACAAGGTGGTTAAGGCTCTTTATGGCCTTCATCGTGCACCTAGAGCTTGGTATGAGAGGCTCTACATTCTTATTACAACATGGATACGGAGGGAGCTATAGACAAGACTTTGTTTATCAAGAGAGACAAGAAGGATATAATGTTAGTTCAAGTCTATGTTGATGATATTATCTTTGGGGCTACCAAACAGTCCATGGTTAAGGAGTTTGAGCGGTGATGCGAAGGAATTTCAAATGAGTTCAATGGGAGGTTAACTTTCTTTTGGGACTTGAGTTAAGCGGTCAAAGGAAGGAATTTTATCGGTCAAGACAAGTATGTTACGAGACATACTTAAGAAGTTTAATTTTGATGATATGAAGGTCACATTACACCTATTAAATCTATCAATTCATTGGGCAAAGATGAAGATGGACGACTGTTGAAGTCAAGTTATACGATCAATGATTGGCTCTCTTATGTATCTTCTCGCATCAAGGCCTCGATATAATGTTTGCGCTTGTTTATGTGCAAGATATCAAGTCTCACCAAAGATCTCTCACATGAATGCGATAAAGAGAATCTTCATTATTTAAAACAACAACCAAAGTTGGCGTTGTGGTATCCAAAAGAGTCACTTTTTCACTTAGAAGCTTTTTCATATAGTGATTATGCGGTGATAATTATGATAGAAGATCAACAACCTGGGGATGCCAATATCTTGGAAGAAGGTTAGTCTCCCGGCAATGCAAGAAGCGAGACAATTGCGGCAACATCATCTCTTGAAGTTTGAATATGTAGTCGCAAGTAAGTTGTGGACAAGTTTTGTGGATGCGAATCAACTTTTGGACTATGGGTTCAATTTCAAAAATACTCCTATCAATATTGATAATGAGAGTACCATTTTATTGTGAAGAATCTCGTATCATTCCAAGACAAAGCATATTCGATTAGGCATCACTTTATCGAGATTGTTATGAGCACAGGCTCATTAATGTTGTTAAGGTTCACAGAGATGACAATGCACGGTGACTTACTCACCAAAGGCTTTGATGTTTCAAGATACAATCACTTGGTGGTGAGTATTGGCATGATTAACTACTAAGCTTCATTTGAGGGAGGACTATAAGGTGTTAGTATAGTCCCATGCATTGTTGAGGAGGATATTTGTGTATACTTAGTTTCTATGGAGGAATTTGGCAAAGTCTTGTTTTTCCCGAAGTACCGCTTGGAAAGTCTCGCTTTGGGAAAGTATCTTGCATACGTGGAAAGTACTGTTTGTCGTATTAAAGTACTGTTCCAACGGTTATATTGAGGGGTAATTAATGCTAACGGTTGTTTTATTTTGGGCAGTGATTTTTTAAATCTCACCTATAAATAACTACTTTCCGATTTTCCCTCTTATATTCATACATTAGCATCGTTTCCATATTTCTCTCATTCTTATTCGATTTCAATTCTTATTGTGCTTACATAATCACCAATGGCGAATCGACCTACTGTTTCAAAGCACAATATGGTAGCTAATTTAGACAAGACTGAAGATAATGAGGCGTTTCATGATATTATTGATTATCTAACTGGGTCGCCCATTAGTTATGCTCTTTTAGTGGAGCGGATATTATTGAGCCTTGGATTCAAGAATTTTGGCCACTCTAAGAGAAAACATGGAGAATGAAGAATTTTATATTAGGGCTACAGTTGTTGGAAGAACTGTGAAGATTATTGAAGCATCTATTAGAAAGGATTTCTTTGTTTAATGATAATGATGGTGCTATTCGTTTTGCCAAGGAATTGATTTGGGAAACTTTTGGGCATATTGGTTATGAAGGTTCTTTAATAGAACAAACATTCAGAAAGCAATTGTTTTGTCCTCAATGGAAGTTTTTAATACATGTGTTGTTACATTGTATTAGTGCTAAAAGTACTTCTTGGGAGCAGTTTGGGTCTAATATAGCATCTGCTATGGTGGGATTAGGTAAAGATCGTATTTTTAATTTTTCAAGGCTAATTCTTGATGGCATGCTTTCTCACATCAATCATGGATCAAAATGGTTAATGTATCCCAGGTTTGTACAAGTTTTTCTGAACAAACAACTTGCTGATGTACCTAAGCCTACAGGACTTATTGCTGTTATTGTTCAACAATCCAAGATTTTCACTTTTATGGCTAGAAGAAGTAATCTATTTAGAGGTCGGATACACCATTAACTACTTCTATGATGGAAGTTGTTCGGTCATTAGAGCGAGATGATGAAGATGATGCGACTAGTGAAATCGCATCTCAAGGAACTGCAACTGCAGGTACTACATCTGAAGTCTTTGCATCTGCAAGTACTACTTCTCATGAAGTCTTGCATCTCCATTGGTCTTGTTTCTCCAAGCCCCGAGGTTCAAGAAGAAGTTGTAAGATCACCTTCTCCATCTCCACCTCGATCATTCCTGTTTCTCAATCGGAGGAATATTCACATATTCGTGAGTGACGATCCACATTCTATACCTCATGAAGGTTTATCTTTGGATAATTATGCTTTGACAAGGAGATAGTTAAGTTGCAAAAGACTACTATGGTTCAAGCTAAGCGGATAAAGAAATTGAAGATAAAATTTGAAGGCTTAAAACTTTTATCGGCCTTTGATTAAAGAATTTCGTATTTGGGTCAAATCAAAGAAGAAAGCACAAAAGCGGGTCCAAGACAAGTAAACACCAAAAGGTACATAAACCATCTTACATTAACTTGGGAGGAATTTAGAAGAGCGAAATTGAAAGAAGATATGGTTAAAGAGAATGAACACGAAAGTTCTAAAAAGTCGAAGAAAAGATCATTCAAGATCTTGATGAGCAAGTTCAAGTTCAAAATCTGCGATGATCAAGGTCTTGAACAACAAAGTCTTGGTTTTCATGATACTTTCGGACAAGAGGTAATAACTCCAAGAGTGTTAGATTTTGATGAGGAAGCTGGTCCTTCAACAAGCTGTACATGAAGAAGTTGTTGGTCCTCAACTGTTTTCCAAGAGGAGGAAGCTATTCTCAAACCTATTCATTACGCAAGTGATGATGAGTTCATTGCTACCATTTTAGGAGATTTATCACAACCAAGAGGTGGAGTTACTATTCGAGAAGTACAAGAAGAAGAACAACTAAGAACTTCTCAACTGCAATTGATCCTAAGGATAAAGGAAAGAGTGTTTTGGTAGAAGTTAAGAAGAAGAAACCAACTTTAGTACGTTAAGAGTTGCTCAAGATGCTTTAAATGAACAAGCGACTAGAAAGATTCAAGAAGAGTTAAATGCTAAAGATAGAAGCTCGGGAAGCTCAAGAAGCTCGTAATATAGAAGCGACTAAAAGGTACAAGATGAATTAGATCTTTGAAGCATTGAACCATTCTGATCGCATGTTCTGTTAGATTTATGCCAAGAAGACTTAATAAAGCTAAAGGCAAATGCTATGATGGCTTATCACGAAAAGTCAAGGGTATAAAGGATTGCGTAGTTTAATTATTTTGAGATGAAAAGATTCTATGATCTTGCTAGGGAGGATTATAAGAAGGATGTTGCAGGCATTAAAGACATTAGAGAAGAAGCTACAGATTTGAAATTTGAAAGAAACAAGAGTTTGAAAAGAAAAAGAAAAAGCGAAGTTCTGATGTTCGGTTCTCAAAGAAAGAAAAAGTTGAATTAAGATCCGAGACTAGTGATGAATTAAGGAATTATCTCGTAGTAGTAGATTTTGATTATTCAAAAGAAGATAATGACATGAAGATGAGCAGGATCAAAGATTAGTGTTTTGAAGTTGTGAAATCCAAGGATGGAGATTACATGATTTTTCATAAAGAAGATGAAAGCTTCAAAGTTTTCAAAGGCTATGGGACTTATTGCACATTATAGATAGAGTAGATCTATTCTATTTATATCATGTGGTGAAAGCTTATTTTGAACATAATCCATTAGAAGGATTGGTTTAGTTTACATGGTGATCTCATAACCGCATGGGAAGCGAAGAAGAGAACCATTGATGATATTTGGAAGAATCAAGAATCTTGGAAATTATTTCTTGGAGATTCTTTGAAGAGTCTGGAGTTCATGTTTTAGAGTTTGGAAAATGGAACAATGATACATGTTTGCAGAAAGAAGATACCCTCTCACAGTTGAGCTCATGAGAAGAATGTTAGAGCATGGAATGGAAGTAGAAGAGGATAATGAAGCTTGCATGGTTATCAACTTGTTTATCAAGCTGGACTACTATTCTTTGAAGATGATCAATAAGCGGTATGAATTTTATTTGAATAAATACTTTTGATATATCGGTACTTTTATTCAAAATCTTGATTGATCGACAAGATACTTTCGACAAAATCTTGTTTGAAAAAATAAACCATTAAAAGAATTTTAAATGAAACCTTTTGCTAAGTAATAAATATTTTGAAATAAAGGTTGAATAAATGGTTTTGTGATGATAACATCAATAGGTTATCAATCCACCATGGTTACAAAAGTTGGCTAATCCATGAGCAAACGGCTCGTAAAGATATATCAAATCCGTTTTAGTTGACAACTTGCTAATAAGTTGGATGGTAATCAACTCACCATATCGATAATGTAAAGAGTTGGCTAGCCCACAAGAAAATGGCTTGTGGTAAAGGTCGTGGAAAACCCATTATTGGTAATTAGTTCACCATTAGATAGAAGAACTAACTAGTCCGAGAAGGTGCGACTTTTGGTAAAGACAAATCAAATCATTGATAGGCGATGATTTGCTAAAAATCATATGGTTGTCGGTGTACCATGGTCTTACACACCAAAACATTTGGCTACTCGAGATAATGGCTTTGGTAAAGAGACTAAAATCCATTAATTTTCAATGATTCACCTCTCAGGAGTTAACACACACAGAAGTGATGAGAATAGTATGCAACTTAAATCGAATTAATGTACAAAATTGTCATATGTTGTTGTGTTCTTTGAAAAGATGGAGCTTCTTTGGATCTTCTGTAAAAGAATAATTCTAAGAGATACTTTGACAAGCACATACACTACGAGATACAATCAAAGACTAAGAAACAATACGTCATAAAAATGAAGTTGTTAAAGATATATTCACAAAGGGAACTTGAAGTCAAGCAAGTAGAATTCAAGTTAGGGAGGATTGTTGGGATATGAAAGTCTTGAAGATATGAAAGTCTTGAAGATATGAAAATCTTGTAAGTTGTAAAGTCTTGGAAAAGCGTCAAAGAGTCAAAGTCTTGCTAAAGACAAAGTCAAAGTCTTGCACTATGAAGTCAAAATCTTGCAAGAACAAAGCTGTTATATTCGTTTATGGAAAGTATTGTATTCTAAGTTTTGATTACTTGTCGTACAAGAATACAAATTGTAAACCGACTAGGATATCCTTGAGCCTATAAAAGGACTCCTAGATTGGCATTAGAGTGCGAGTCTATGAGTTTTAGGTTTACAATTCACAGTTATTTAGTGTATTAGAGAAGTTCGATAATCTTAGAGTTGTTTAGTGTATCGCATAATAAGCGATTTAGAGTTTATAATAAAAGTTATTCTTCTTAGCTTTGTTAAGTAAATTCGCGTGCTTAATAAAGATTGCTCGGTGTTTCTTTGTTAATAACTTAGGATTTATCAGGGTTATTAAACCTTAACAAACTAGTTAAAGTTAGTTTGATTAAAGTATATCGATCCAACACTTCTCATCGTGCATCTTATACTCGGAGACAACACCACACGCTCGGTTTCCCAAAAGTACCCGTTTTTCTTATCACACATTTGAGAAATCTTGAATAGATTATACTTAAGTCCTCATGCGGATAGACTTTTCAAAGTCTAAATTCCACTGCTACGATTGTGCCTCTGCCAAGTATCTTTCCTCCCTTTGGATCATTGCCAAATGCCACATATCCTCCATCAAAAGCTTCAAAATCTTCGGGTTGCTTCCATCCCAAGTCATGTGCCCAGGCAACCACTATCAAAAACTCCTTTATCTTTTAGCTCGGTTTGTAGATTGCCTTGCATGAAATTAAACAAATTAGTTCCTTTTGTGGACCCAAGCCAATCGACTTGGAGTGCATACATCATCAAAATATTCAAATTTCTTTAGGTCCATTGATGCACGGTTGACATGTGGTAAAACCTTGGTCTTAGGCTTCCATTGCCAACTAGTGAGGCCTTAACAACATAAAAATGATTTCCAACCACTGTATCGGTTATCACCTTTGGAATTTTTAAAACTTCTTTTGAATCGGTGGTGATATTTTGCTTATGATGGTTTGATTCGCTTAGCCGTGTTTACGTTTTGTTTAGCGATGGTTGGAACCCATTTAGGTGCGGCGGTGACTATAGATTTTGTATTCCCATTCCTCATCAACCTTTGCTCTTGGAACCATGTTTTTGTTTGGATGAGGGTTTGTATTCTTTGAAAAGTTTTGATGATTTACCCTCTTCTAATGATTCCATACTTGTGGTGCTTTTTTATTACAATTTCTCTGTAAGTGCTCAAAACTACCACATACATAACAAGCCTTTTAACACATTGAAACTCATCTCTAACTTTGTTAGAAATTAGACCATTAAAGTTTCTCTGGTTTCCCCAGGTATGTATTTTTCATTTGTTCCTAGGCACTTCCTTGTACTCGACTACTCTCTTGTAATTTGAGCTCCAAATCTAGGTACAAGGTTGACTTCTTTGAGAATCAACTTTCTTAACTTTTCTATCTCTTGAGACTAAGTTGATTCGATTCTATCTTCCTCGAATCGATTCCCAATCTTCAAGTATGGGAGCATCGGATGACTTATCGAAACTTATCTTAGGTGTTTCGGTCTTACTTATTCCTTCTACAGGTTTGTTAAAGCGAATTCACTACTAAATGCCAGTTCTTTAGCGGTGGTGCATGTTGCATAAGAGTGGGTGGTGGCATATTATTGTATCTATCCAGAACCCTTTTCATTAAATGACTCTCTATTGACTTATGAACCATATCGAGAAGCAAATTGTGTTTTAGCTACCCTAACAACATGTTTTCTTTTTCTTCTAGGGCCTTTTGTTTTACACTCTCGCCGGTTCAAGTTTCTCTTTAAGCATTGTAATCTCTCTATTCTTAAGATCAATTTCACCACCTAATATATTGATCTTATCTACATACTCAAACTCGCATTTCTGATGTTTAAGCTTCTCTTCCACACTCTACAGACCAACTCTATAACCTAAGTTGTCCATAGTCGGTCTGTCTACTTCTTTCCTCATACTCTCGGTGATAGCTTTTTGAGATTCTAAGTTATCATGACATGATTTAAAGACAAGTAGAATCATTAGATACCTCGAATCTGAACCGGAAGATGAAGCATAGGCCATGAGAGCAAAGTTATGCTCTTTTGAAGCTTCACTAGCAAGAAAAGGCTGCATTGGGACCTTCTTCATCTTATCACTCCAATCATAATCGCCAATCCCATCACGAGCAACCAAAGGCGAAGAAGCGGCGAGGCTCTTACGAAGTCTTCTTTATGCCTTCAATTCTTTTAGGAGCTCGACATTCCCTAGCAAAATGCCCTTTCTTCTTGCGGTTAAAGCACTCCATCTTGCTTTTGTCAAACCCAGCTCTCCTTTGACCATCATACTTAACTTGTCTTCCGGTCCTCCTCGAAACTTCCTTGCTTGGAGAGTCAACATTGCCATTTGCCATTGAAGATTAATCTCTTCAAGATCATCGGGATCAATTTGATCCGGATCTTGATTCAACACTGATAACACCGGTAGTTAAATCGACCGGAAAAGCCAGTTGCACCATCACTAACATTATCACTAACGGTGGTATTGTTTGCAATAGCCGTGGTTATACCAAAGCGTGATGGATACATCTTGTGGGCTCTTGTGATTTGTGGATACAAAAGCAATGTTTTGATTAGCGAGAAGATGTATTAGCAAAATTATTCTCGGACTCATAAACCTTGAGTTGTTGAAGAGATTGTCCGAGTCATCTTATCAAAGTCCACTTATTTCTCCAAACAATAGTATGAATAGCCCAATCGGATGATAAACTCTAATGAACTTCAAATTAATATCTTCTTGAAGAACCTTGTAATCCATGACTTGATTGGTGATAAGTTTTGAAGTCTATTATATGTGCCATCAATCTTTTCTCCACTAAGAGCGGTGAAGGTTTCAAATTGATGCTTGAGCATATTCATCCTTGACTTCTTAGTAGCTTCATTACCAAAGAAACCTTATTTCAAGAGCATCCAATAAATCTTTAGCGACTCATATTGTTCAAAGTCCAAAGCATAGTCATTGGGTATTCCCATGGAGAGAATCTTGTGAGCTTTGATCTCCATCTTCCTTTTGCTTTATCAATTTCACTAACAATAGCTATCTCTAGTCCATCCTCACCCTTCTTAGGAAGAGTGTCTCCCTTTTCAACGACATCCCGAGCATAATCAATCATATGAATGTATTTCCTCATTCGCATTCTCTAGATTTGATACTCGCCATGCTTGAGCATGGGTACCTTTGAAGCGATCACCATGTGAGTTTTGTCGGACATCTTTACTTACTTGAATAAAGCTTAACGAAATTCTTCTTGATTCTGGTTTCTAGATCACAAGCTCGATACCACTTGTTGATCCCAGTTGAGCAAATGATCTAATATAAGCGACTTAGAATAAAAGCTTATTAAGTATTACGCGAATTTAACACTTAATCTTAAGAAGAAAACGATAAACACTCAACACCTCAATATTATTTATTATCTGAATACTCTTACGAGTATTAGGGTTTTGCAATCTTGAAGTGTATCGACCTTAGATATAAAACATCGTATATCTAACCTAACCTAGGACCTCCTTTTATAGGCTAAGAGTCATATACATTATACAATCGTAACCTACAAGATAAATATCTTTTCCATATTTATCTAATACAATAAACTAAACCGACTATTACAAAACTAGCGGTGGTTACATATCATTATCCGTTGTTACACTCTTCTACTAGCCGCGGTTTGTCTTCATCCGTGGTTACATTCTTCTCCGTGGTTATATCAAACACATCCGTGGTTCCAGCACTTAGAGTAATTCTTGATCCAAGGAACCTAAAACCCAACGGGTTATACAACACTCAGCGAAATCTGTATCGGTAAGTTACTCGCTCTTTTATTCGATGAGTTAGGCTATTTTCAAATCCTTGTCAAGGGCATTGGGTCAATTTTTACCAATGGTCTCCCCTATTTGAACATACAAATAGCCTAGGTGAAACAGGTTGTGGTTTTGGTTATTAGGTTATGGTTTTGGTTTTCGAGTTCATACTTGTTTCATCGAGGAGGTTCAGGTTGATATAGTTATCAGGTTGTGGGTTGTGGTTCTCAGGTTTCGAGGTTTCATTAAAGACATTATAAAGATTTCAGTGATTCGGGTTTGGTTTTCATGTTCATACATGTTCTTGAACCACTCCCTGATGTTTTTCTTTCAGTTTCTCGTGCTACTAAACAACCTTACTGATTCCTTATAATCAGTTTCTACCTTATACCATTCCATACCCATATTTTCATACCCACCTTAATCAGTTTCGTACCATGTTTGAGACTCGGGTTCTGTCTCATTTGATTTCAGACTCTTTTGTTCAGAGTCAATCTTGGTTTCAATGACCATCGGTTTAGGATCGGTTGTGGTTTGGTCGTGATCCTTGTGGTTTCGGGATCGGTGACCGTGGTTTAGTGAGTAAAGGAGTAGGGTTGGTCGAGGATTTAGAGACCATGTTCGAGGATTTCGGTGATCGGGTTCTGATCGGATTTGGTTATTTTATGGTTATGGTTATGTTATAAGGGTTATGGTGTGGTTTGCTATCGGGGTTTCGGTGTTGTTCGAGTTCTGGGTATGGGTGATCGGTATGGTTATGGTTTCAACAAACCATTTGAGGCTGATTAGGTTCGGGTTCAAGTTTCAAAGAACCATCGGCTTGAGTTATATAAATCGGTTTAGTAACGGGTTTACTTTAAGGTCTTTGGTTTCGAGACCTCGGTTTCTTGAGATGCATTGATTTTAGGAACTTAGGTTTACGGGCTCCAATATCAAAGACTTCACTTATTCTCTAAGGCCCACTCTTTCCCTCTGATACATAATATCCTCTGTAGCATAACAGTCCTCCTGACTTTCCCATTGTTTTTCACCAACACCTCCTCAATCAGCTTAACGAAACTGAGGTGTTACCCCTATTACAGGCTCATCCTAAAATACGCCTTGACACCTTAATACCCCTTGAATTACAACTCATAACTCACTTCAGCTAGTTCCCTTGAACCTGATTTTTTAGGGACACTCTTTCTTATTTACCTTGGGTTTCAGGAACTTAGGTTTAGAACACTTTTCAGGTACTCATTTTTAGAGATTCGGGTTTCAGAGTCTCACTTTTCAGATACTCTTTCAGAATTAGAGACTCAAGTATCCATGAGTTTCAAGGACACCTTTCATACTTTAAGTCTACGTGTTGTTCAGGCTATGCCGGAAAGACACCATAACATTGATCTTATCACACCGTGAGTACACACTATCAACCTGATTTTATCAGACTTATTAATTGTCTCAGGCCCCCTTCCTTTTCAGGTTCAACCCGATCAGGATCTGCCTAAATGACACCAACCTATGATCTTTCAAGTGCATGAGTCATAAGCTCACTAAGCTTCATTCCAACACCCACTGATATACAATGTCGCCAAAAACTTCCTGATAAATTTAATTTATCAGTCACCCATTACCAACAAAATTTGATCCATACCATTAACCATCTTAATCCTTATCACACCCTTTCTCGTGCTTCATCATATTAACAACAACATTTTTAATTTACAAATTCTGATTGAACTCTTTTACTATTTCACTCGATTGAACTCTTTTCAATAACCTTTCATCGACCCGACCCATGATCTAGGTCATTTTCTTGACACAGTTTTTATAGGGTTTTGTGAATTGAGATTATTTGGATGAGGTGAATAAGATTTATTCTGATTCTTTAGCCGTTGTTGTTGCTATTTAAGATTTGTTGGGAATTATCGTTTGAGTTGATAAGACAAAAGAATGAAACAAGAGGACTTAATACAACAAGAAGGAAACCTACAAAAGATGGAAGGATTTGCTTGCAAAAGAAGTTTTATTTATTAGTCCTTTGTAGTATTTTGTAAACCCAATCCTCTACTATATAAAGAGGACATAGGTGTAGGTTTTATACAAGTCTTCCAAGATGTAGTCGACTTAAAGGTGTGTGTGTGTCCTAGGCGTATAGTCTTGTAAGCGCCTAGGTTATTAGTTTAGTTAGTAGGCGTGTTCCTATAAGCGTCTAAGATTAGTTAGTGTTAGTGAATGAAAACCTTGTTCAATAACAAAGAATTTATTAGTTTATTCCACTTGTGCATGTTGTTAGTCTTTGTTATTGATCCTAGATGAGCTTATAAGCGATCTTATCAATTGGTATCGGGCGGGGAGCTCTTGATATAGGGATCTACAAGGTTTTGAAGAAAATATGCAAAATTCAAGTATTACAAATTTTGTAACTCACTGCAGTCGGTTTTTAAGAGGGCATAACTTTTCTTGAACCATTGGATCGAGCTTTTCACGGAGGATTGTGAATTGGAGCTCATAATAAAAATTTATTCAATGTCGAAGTCTGTTGCAAAGCCGAAAAAATTAGTAAGGTTACTATAGCCTTGTTTTGAAATGATCATAACTTTTAGATTAACCGTTGGATCGTGTGAAATTTTGGTGGATGTTCTCTATATAGCCATTTAACTTTCCAGAAGGATCCTCGTCTGAACTTCGATTAAAAGATATCTGGCGTGGAAGTTGGTCTTGTGATTTTCAAAGTACTGTTAGGGTTTATGCAAAGTACTGCCATGAATGCAAAGTACTGCTCTATCCAAGTTGAAAGTACTGTTATTATTGAAAGTATTCAAAACTACTGCTAAACGAAGGTACTTTGGCTAAAGTTACTACTTCTCATTCAAAGTACTGCTCTGCTCCTTCTCAAAGTACTGCTACTTGTCAAAGTGTTGCTAATAGGATTGTTTTGGATTTGAGGGGAAGTCGAGCGTGATAAGTGACACACACAGGTTATTGGTTTACACACATAAAGAGATTGGTTTATTTGTTCTTCAATGTTTTAAAAAGCTCATTTTTGGAGATTTATTGGATTAGTTGATTACGAAGAAGGTTAAATATCATTAATTTGATGTTGTAGTTGAGTTACAGGTTTATGTTCTTATCATATCTCAGTGGGTGTTACACTTTGGAGATAACTTGTTAGTGCTTCAATGATTATGACAAAAATTGACATAACACTTAAAGGAGTAGCGTTATTGTGCTCGATGATTATCGTCAAGAGATTGAGATCTCCTATACATAGGTATATGTTCAATGTCATCTATAGTGCAAGATATAAGATACAAGTTTGGGTTATTTTACTTTTTCATCAAATTCGTTATATTTGGTTTTCACAAGTGATCATTACAAGGAGTTCTGATTTGAAGAATCATTTGATGTTCATGCACCACTCGAGGGAAGTGTTTGATTTTTACTATTGTTGATCATTATTACTCTTGCTAGTTGGGTTTTCTCTTGTTTTGGATTCATTTTTAGTAAGCATTTTGGTGTTCTTCATGGAGGGTAATTCAAAACATTGGAAGTCTTAGATTGGAAGTATGATATTGGTTCGTGGTGGTCAAGATCATTATTTGCATACGTTCCCTATTTGGATAATAACAAAAAGGGGAAGAGATGTTTGAGTGGCATGGCATGGATTAAGGGGAAGACAAAGGAAGACACGAATGTTTCATTCATGATGAGATCTCAAATCTCAATTTCTCTACTTCGTCTAGGGAAGTTCGTTCAAGAATGGTTTTGTCATTATCAACTAGGGAAGATTGTTGGGAATTATCGTTTGAGTTGATAAGACAAAAAGAATGAAACAAGAGGACTTAATACGACAAGAAGGAAACCTACAAAAGATGGAAGGATTTGCTTGCAAAGAAGTTTTATTTATTAGTCTTTTGTAGTATTTTGTAAACCTAATCCTCTAATATATAAAGAGGACATAGGTGTAGGTTTTATACAAGTCTTCCAAGATGAAGTCGACTTAAAGGTGTGTGTGTGTCCTAGGCGTATAGTCTTGTAAATGCCTAGGTTATTAGTTTAGTTAGTAGGCGTGTTCCTATAAGCGTCTAAGATTAGTTAGTGTTAGTAAATGAAAACCTTGTGTCAATAACAATTATGTTTTGATTTATCCATTGCATATTGTCATTGTTATTGTTAAACCCTAAGGCTCATAAGCGATCAAGAAACTATCTTCATCACGTTATTAGTTTCTATCAAGATTGTTGATGTTTACGGGTTTAGGATATGAGTTATTTTGTGTTCTTTTTGGATTTGAGAGATGAAGTATGGTTTTTGTTTGTTGAGTCTAGATCGTGGATTTGAGTTTGGGTGTGTTGGTTTTAATTTAGATGAATCGGTGATGTTTTTTTAGATCGTCGTCTGGTTTTTGTTGTTGTAGTGGGTTGATTTTGTGATGAGGTGATGGATTTGGGAGATGATAAGATTTGTTTGGTAGGGATAGGATTTTTTGTGTGTGAGTGTGTCGGTTAGTGGGTTTTTGGGATGGGGTAAAGTGTTATTTTGGGTTTCAGGGAAAGGTATGTGTTTTCAGTCACAAATAAATGTGTCTTTCCCCAAAAATTACTCTGATGTGCGATTTTGAAGATCTTACATTTATTTATTTTTTGACTATGCATAGTGTTATTATCGGTCAAGAATGGATTTGGATCACAAGAATAATCCACCAGAGCTCTGATACCACTTGTTGGTCGAAAGAATTGTGCAAAACATGATTAATTTTACAAAATAACCAAATGACACTAATAATAAAAATTGTACTTTTTCAACGTTTATATTCTATTTCAAATTGACAAAGAATATATACCCAAGTGTTTGCGGAACAACACTTGTGATTGAATGACAATGTATACTATCCAATTTGAAGAGGATGATCCTATCAGCTATACAATATTATATTTTTATATTTTTGTGTGTGTAGAATCCTAACTATATCTTAACAAACATACATATATATATACAACTACAAAATACAAAGAGAAAATGTGATGGTTGGTGCAAGGTGTCATGCATCTATTGGAAAAGTACTTCTTCCACTTTTGAAAACCAACAACCATGCTTTAAAATAGTGATGAAAACTATTCCACTTCTATGAAAATTCCTTGTACTTTGCTTGACTTCCTTTTTGTACTTGCTTTCGGTTTATCTTCTAAGGAAGTTCCGCTCATATTTCCGGTTCGTTCGAGAGGCAGGTCTTCAGGAGCGGTGAGTTATTGTCATCACTCATGACTCGAATACTTTCTTCTTTGGCTCGGGGATCATTCAGCGAGTATCGCCTCAGCGAATAGCGGTATTTTTCTTAGACTTGGTCTTAACATCTTTAAGGTGACTCTCGCTGAGTGACTATTCACTCAGTGACTTTTTTGATGTTTACGCTTATACAACACTCACTAAAATTTTTATCAGTGACTATGTAAAACCCTCAATCCGGAATCATGAAATTTGCATCAAATTAAAATTTTTATTCTAAGTATATTAATTAAATTAAACTTATGTTATGTGAACTAATTAGAATCCTAAGTGAATTAATAAGTAGTATTAAGGTTACCTAAAATAATTAATCTTACCTACCTTAATATTTCTACACTACTACAACCTACACTACTTAAATTTTTTTTACACAAAATAAAAGAGCCGAATATATTATTGCTCCCTCTTATACATTTATAGTTTTGAAGCCCAATCCAATCAATCTAAACTTACCAAATTTGAATAAAATTAATCTGTTTTGACTTCTTGAAATCACGGAAAAACTCAATCCCACGCTCCCAAATAATTTCGGTCTCCCTCTCACTCTCATAACCGAATTTAAAAAAAAAAAAAAAAAAGCCTACAAAGTACGACTATCCCAAATCCATTAAATCAAACCCTAATTAAAAGATGGTGATCGGTGAGGAATCGGGAAGGTGTTTCAATGGTTGATTGGTGTTCTTCTTGTGTGTTTGTCATCCATGAATCCGAATCTAATAGTATCTAAAACCTTTGTTTCTTTGATCTTTAATTAAACACAAATATGTTTATGTATAAAAAATCAATTATAAGAGCAAGCGATAAGATTGTATGCATTATTAGATGATAAAATATGTGTTAAATCTAAATTATACCCAACTAAAATCGGATTGGTGGTAAAAAACCAAACATGGTTCGGTTAGGGTTTTGTTTGGGTGGGTCTTGGCTCGGGACTGTTTTGTAACCTGAAATTGTGTGCGTTATAAATTGAGTTCCATAAGTGTTTGATTCTGTATTTTTGCATTAAAACTTTTTTTTTATGTCCTATTGAAGTTTTCCAATTTGTTTGATGAATTTGGAGTCCTATTGGTCGTGTTTTTGAATGTTATGGAATCATGTGTCAAAACTGAGTTTTTGAGAACTTAATATCAATCGATATTTTTGATTTTACTTTTTCAAACCACAAGGAGTTAAGAGCTCTACTTTTATAGGGTTTATAAATAAGATATTTATGACTTTCTGGAGTTTTTAGGGATTTTTCTAAGGTGTTAAAGTGGGTCTAATAAATGTAAACTTTTGAGGTATACCTCCTGTGCACTTTCTGGACAAGTCTGGAAAGATGAATTTGTAATCCATACTTATTCTTTGTAAAATCTACAAAAATTTGTGAACTTACCTAACTGATATGGGAACACCTGAGAATTTTCTCATAATTATTTGAGCTCTTTTGATAGGCCATTAAATTCGTAAAAAACTAGACCTGAACGTGATAAAATCTAAAATACTACCGAAGTCAAGGTTTTGGTTTAGCTTAACTCCTAATAATGTGTTTTGGCTTAAATTACTTTTGAAACATTAGTACGGATATTGTTAGACGTATATTAACTTAATATCATTTGTGAACCCTAAGTTGATTAATTGTGAATTATCACATGAAGTTACCAATGTTGCTAAATATGAAAAGTTACTAAATTTAGAAAAGTTACTAAATTTGGAAAGTTACTAAATTTGAAAAGTTACTAAATATGGAAAGTTACCAAATATGTTAAGTTGCTATAACTAGCAGGAAAACTTGAATATGTCAATCTGAACAACAATTAGTACTGAATCAATAATAACTTATGAAATGGTCCTTAAAAAATAAGACGATCATTATTTCGTGTAGATTTGATGAAGAAGGAGTAACTTCCGATCCTTGTTTTTCTGATACAGTTTCATTTGCGGTTTAAGGTACATATATTCTACCCTTTCTCAATAAGGGTTTATTCTCATAACTTCTTGATCCTTGACTTTGATTCCTTTTCTTTGATATGATTCTGTTGATATGATCCGTCTGCTAAGATCTCTTTGATATGATTCCCTTTGCTATGATTCCTTGATATGATGCATTTGATATGGATCTATCCGTTATGATATTCGATCTGCTATCCTTTTGTTATGACATTTGTTATGATATACTGTTACTATCCGTTTGCTATGATATAATTCAGTTATGTTGATATGATCCGTTTGGATATGATATGATTATGGATATGCTTTGATATGATTAGCTCATTTAGTTTCCCGAGCTAACTAGTCATGGAGGTACCAAGACCATGTCACTAATGCACCAGTGGCATGACACTATTTGTGGCGGTGTGATTAGTCCACGGCGTTCCTTTTGTATGAATACGTATGTACAGGTCTCGAGCGGCATATGTATATTTGATTTGTTTTGCGGGGGAGCCTATGGATGCATCCTAGGTATTTTGTTCGATTTGATGATGTGGTGAGTGTGTACAATACACCCCACATTTAGGAGCTAGCTACTCCATTTGGTACTTGAGGTCTCCCTCCTTGTGTATATATGATTTGATGGATTCGATATATGATTTGATATGTGGCTATTGGAGTATCTCCTTTAGTATTTGAGCTCGTGGGCGGTATTACGATTTTGAGACTATGTGATTTCTGACATTCTTAATTATTTGGTTGCTATGCCATACTTTATCCAGTTCTCCATTTGATTACATATTCACTCAGTATCCTTATGTGATTCATCCGACTACCATACTATAGTCCAGTTGATTTGACTTGATAAACTTGGCTGCCAAGCTTATACTTCAGATTATCACTTCATCCATTTACCGTTCTATTATATGATTGTTGGATTCATCTGTTTAGCTATAATATGATTATTGATCCATCTGTTTACCATACTATTATGTGATTATTAGATTCATCTGTTACCATGTTGATTTATGATTACTTGATTCACCTATTTACCGAGCTAATATGTGATTATCTATTTCCCGTATTATTATGTGACTATTTGATTCATCAGGTTGCCATCTAGTATGTAATTATATGACTCATCTGTTTACAGGTTATACCTTTGTTTAGTTATTTCCGTGGGCTATGATTATCATTCGGTATTCCTATTTACTATTTGTGACTACCATGCTTGTACATTTGGTATTTTTCGTTGCTTATGATATTGGTTTGGCGTAGTAATTAATGTTTACCTGACTTGTTGATCTGCAATGCTTACACTTATGTTCATGCTACCGTTTGATAATGGAATTTGGTTCAACTTATGTTATATGTTTATTTGACTTGATTAGTTGCCATTCTATATTCTTGTTCAGTTACTTCATTTATTTATGATATTCGTTTCGTATTCCTACCTGATACATGTGACTAGCATGCTTATACTTGTGTTAGTATTTCCATTTGTTTAGGATAGTTTCAGCTTATTAATTTCTAATTATCTGACTTGTGTAATTGCCATGCTTATAGTCCATTCAGTTACTTTCGCCTGCTTATAGAATTCAACTTAGCTTATATTTATCTGATTATCTAATTGTTTGATTTTCTAAATGTATGTTTAGTTGTTTCTCTGGCTGATATACGTGTCCACTGTTTGGTTACTTGTTTTGATTATGATATTGTTCATAACCTCCTATTTGATTATGTTTCGGTACTTGTATGTTTTGAATATCTATATGTGCTTATATTTGACCTCTGATGGGTTGCTTTGCTTTGGTCTCCTTTTATTTCTGTTCCTTCTAGATATCTGTTAATATTGTATTCTGTAGGTTCCTCATAGACTCATTATGTTCATTCATTGTGACTTTGTTATCAGTCGCCTTTGCTTCATTTTGTATTTTTGATTATATTTGGCTTTTGTTTTGTTATATCATTAACTTAGCTTTTTAAGCTCAAACCGCATTTTCTTTCCATGCGGCGGTATCAAAGTGGGATGCTAGGCTTTGATGGGCTAGGTAGGAGCATTTGACTTAACCGACCCTAGTTTCCCTTATCATTTGGATTCATTCTAAGAACATTTGTTTTGATATTTCATTTCTTTTAGACATGTTGGATTATGTATTTCCTTTTAAAGTCATTCGTTTATATGACTTGGTAATTTATTTAATAAGACTTCCGCTTTCGTTTATATGCTTTGTATGACACCATAATGTGACATTTTGACCTGTGACGGGTCGGGGTATTACAGAGTAACTCATTATTTTATTCAGTGAGTTAGGCTATTTTATTTTCAAATCCTTGTCAAGGGAAATTAGGTCAATTTTTGGCCCAACAAGAAATTTACAACTCAGTCATGTATAAAAATGTGGCCCGATTTGAAAATTTTATCGATCACGTATAAAAATGTGCAACTCAATCACGTATAAAAATGTGGCCCGAGTTGCAAATTTTTATCGATCACGTATAAAATTGTATACGATCGACAAAATTTCATCGAAGCAAAAGCGTGATTGATTACGTATCACGGATCCTGGGGCTTTATAAAAATGTTTACATGATCGATCAAGATAGCCTTTTATAAGCAAATATCGAAACCTATAAAGGATACATGATCAATCACGTTTTGATTCGATAAAATGTATCGTGATTGATACTCTCGTGGCTTCATAAAAGCGTATCCGTGATTGATCATGTTTTTGTTGTTATATATGGATAAAAATTTGCAAACAATTTTTTTTTTATAAACTGAACCATAAAAATGTGACAGGGTTTTTTTTTTTTTTTAAATTGTACTTCAATAAAAGCGTTATTGCTTCGATAAAAATGTGCATATTTCTATGCTTGATCCATAAAAATGTATCGTGATCTAGTCTATACGTGACCGATTTGCAAAATTTCATACGTGATTGATAAAAGCGTGTCGTGATTGATACTCTCGGGGCTTCATAAAAGCGTGATCGATTACATATACATTTTATCAAAGGCAAAACGTGATCGATCACGTATACATTTTAAAGTTGGAGGCGTATATGTGATTGAAGTAAAAGCGTTTATAAAAATTGCTTCGATAAAAACATTTTTTAAACTAATCACATTTGTATTAACTTTAGGCCACAATTTTTTATAATAAATGTACAAAACTATTTTTTCTTTTTAAAACTCGATCATATTTTGGGTTTGCAAAGTTGGTATAATAGAAAGAGTGCATAAAAGGATAAAAACAAGAGCATTTAACACCACTAGACGCTTGGTCCAGTGGTAACGTGTTTGGTTTGCGAAGCTAGTGACACGAGTTCGAGCCTTGCAGGAGCAATTTTTATTATTTCTATTTACGCCACATCGGCTAAGCCCGTCGGCAACAATGTCACATCGACCACAAGGACGTCGGTGTAAATTTTCGAGCCACAAGGACAATTTTGTAGAGTTAACTACATTTTTGTCCTTATGGTTTCTTGGGTATTTCACTTTTAGTCCAATTTTAAAAAGTTTTAGATTTAGTCCAAAGTGATACTTTGTTCCAAGTTTGGTGCATTTTGTTGTTAGCATGTTAATTTGACCGGTTAACTAGCATAAATAACGTAAATACCCTCCACTTCATTATTTTATTATTATCAATAATAATAATAAAAATAATTAATTATTATTATTATTATTATTGTTATTGTTATTATTATCATTACTATTATTATTATTATTATAACAAACACAAAGACAAAATGTTATACATACATAAACTTTCACAGATTCAACAAACACAAAAGCATTTTAACCCTCATCTCTTCCAACTCTAAAACCACCACCAACCATTATCATTACCAGATCTATACATTTTTCAAACTGACCCAACCATCCTCACCTTCAATCAAATCATCTTCTCCGTCTATAAATACAAATAAAAAACAACAAAATTTGGATCGTGGAATCACTACCACGAAACCTTTCACCACCTACACGAAAATCCACCATCGCTAAACAAGAACACGGAAAGATATCACCACTCGATCCGGTGATTGGTGGTGGTTTTTGGTGGTGTTCGGCATCAGAGGTGTCTGACGGTGGTGGGAGGGTGTGTTTGGTTATGAAAAATAGAGGATGGTGATGGTGATATGTGGTAGGTTCAGAGTTTATGTATTTTATGTTTGACGGAGAAAAAAATAAGGAACATGGAGTTAGTTTTCTAAGACCTATTGGTGGGTTGTTTGATTAAAAAATGGAACATGGAGTTGAAGTTGTTAGGTCACTAGTTTTACAACACAAGCATCAAGAGAAGAGATAGAGAAGAGAGATCGGTTGAACCCTTATCCAAACACACGAAATATAGAGAGAAAGGTTAAAGGAAAGAGTGAAATAGAAAAGAGAACAACCAACCTTCAAATGAAGGTTTACATATAGTATTTATAGGAGGAAAGCTAGGGCAACACTCCTAGTTTCCATCCTTTCTTTAATGGGCTTGGGCCTAAGCTCATGGGCCTTCTACATAAGCTTAAGGCTAATAACAAACATAAAGGCCATAATAAAACTAACTATTACATATTAATTACTAACTGTAGGATCGTTATTTTATTGTGTTTGATGATTCGGGTGGTCTTGGGAGATCAAAATACATGTTTGCCATTTTAGAGAGAAAGTTAGAGAGAGGGTGTTTCTTGCTAGAGGTTTACACAAAGTTGAAGAGTTTAGATTATGAAGCACCACCCTTCCATGGATGGAAGGGGTATTTATAATTACAAAATACGACCTCCTATCGGCTGTGGATCGGGGATACGATGGGTAAAGACCGTCCTTCCTCCACGGTGTTGCACTAAACTATTTTACGCTACAAACTAACTAATAAAACAATAAATAACGTAACTAACGACAAATCTACGAGCTAACTTATGCTAGATAACATTTGGGGTGACCGACTCTTCACTATGGAATTTTCTAATTCCTAACAATCTCCCCTAAGGAGGTCACCCCATGTTTACATTTGAATCCTAGCATTCTATTCTTGACATTGTTCTTGAGCTCGTAGACTTGAATTCTTCATTTCCATAATCTTTGTGCTTTTGTAGTGCAACTTCAAAGTCCGCATTGATTTGTACTTTCGGTGGAGGTCTTTGAAGCGATCCACATCTTTGATGATCTTGAGCTTTCTTTGAGATCATCGACCACGATAAATCTCGGATCACCCTTTATTGTGTTGCCATCATGTGAAGTTGTGACTTTTGGACCGACATGCTCACACTTTTGAATCATGACATCTTTCCATCGAGTAGCGGAAGCCTTCTTGGTTCATGATATTTGCGGCGTGAGCATAAGCATAGTATGAAATATCGAGCCGGGTTATGTAGATATGCACCGGTCATGATTTCTTCAAATTAAGTGTGGATCTTTGTGAGCATGCGGCTTTGGATTGACTCCTCAATTACGATCGGTACAACCGTCGGGTGTGTACTGCAAACAACGATTAGCAATAAAACACGAAAGTGTCTTTGATCACTTCGTTGAATTGAGTACCGCCCCCGGTTCCCGTTGATCGATACAAATCTTGCTGTGATCGGTAGGATTCCTAAGAATCTCCTTGACGGGGTTTCGCGGTTGTTCTAGTTGTTCTCAAACCGGAGCGTCTCAAAGAAGACAACACGGAGTGAGTGAACCGGTAATTGAGATTCAGCGATTGATGAAAATGATTTGAAAAACAATCGCGTATTGCTTGAAGAAAGAGTTTTGCAATCTGACGAAGGTTTTATGAGAAAGATCAATTTTCAATCAAAATACTTTTGTATTAGAGAATGAGTACACATTCGACGTGCTAGCGAAAAGAAGAGATTCGCACATCGAGCGGTTTTCTAAAAGTATTTTTCAATCGAGATACTTTTGAATTTGAAAACATAAGTACACATTCGACGTGCTAGAGAAAGAAGGTTTGCACATCGAGCGGTTTTCCAAAAGTATTCGTCAATTCCATTCTGGACCAAGGTTGATTCAAGATTGAATCTCCCATTGTTTCTATCCGGTTGTCACAAGTTTGATCTTACGAGAAGATCTCACATGTCACCCACCAAGAGCTTGTTTGATGTTGGCTCTAGAAGGATTTCCATCTTCATCGTGAATATTTTTACATATCACTCGGATGTTACGGCAATACCACAAGGATAATCGTGGGACTCTTAATATATACTTACTTTCCACATTGTGTGAAAAGCAAGTCTTCAAGAATTTAGTGTCCTAACGAGATATTGTGGATGATCTCTTGGCTCTAGACTCAATAGTGCATATTTGGTTCTGTGTTGGAGACTAGGGAGAGGTCTCCTTCTTCAATATCAACAATCTCTAAGAGAAAGTCGATAGATAATGTCGGTTCCCGTGAGAATGAAACAAGCCCTTTTAAGAGGAACTTGAGTGGTTTGGGAAGTTTAGTGCGGTGCGTCCTTTGGGTCCATGATGTCTTGTCTTCAATACCGGTGTTACCTTAGTAACCACCGGTAGCATATGTATTGAACCGGTTTACGCCCTAAGGTTGAATTGATGGAGGCTATTTCTTTTCACCCTTTTCACATTCATTTCTTTTCATTCTTCAACCCCTTGATTGCTTACGAGACTTCATAACTAGAACCTTGTTGGGTTTATTCGATTACTAGCTCTGTCTCGATCCGCACTCTTCCCATATTCTCATTTTTCTCCTTTTTCAATATACCTAAGGACTCTACACTATCTAGTGGATTGTCCTGGTAGATCCCTCCGGTTACGGCGGATCGTGGGAACAAATACCTAACCTAACCATCCTTATAACACCATGCATAAAGTAAATTGGTGGGTCTTTTGGTATTGTTCATTCTTCTTAAACCAATTGAAAAATCATTTGGAAAAACAATCAAGGTACTTGTGATACGAGATCAAAGCATTTTGTACCTTAATAGTTTTGATCATTTAGAAAACCTCCCCTCAACATGTGCGTATGATTTAGAAATTGTTTAGCACAAGGAGGCAAGAGGACTTTGAAATATTTTCTTTGATCACAATTTTCATACGAAAAAGCCATTTGATTTTCATGGTAAAATTCTCCCCTCAATATGTGCATAGGATATTTGAAATCATTTTATCACATAGAGGCAAGAGTTCTTTTGAAGCACATCCACAATCACAAAATCCATTAAGAAAACCATTTGAAAACACAATCAAGGTACTTTATAATCTCTTTTAAAAACTTTTGTACCTCGATGGTTTTGCTCCCCTCAATATGTGCTTGAGATTCGAAAGCGTTTAGCACATATGAGAGAGCGACTGCACAATTGAATCAAAGCGATCACCTTTTATCAAATTTCATTATTAAATCACAAATTCTCCCCGATCAAAATATCAAACCCTTTGAGATTTTGGATCCCAAGTGATTAATTAGGTTTAGAAAACATGGGAGAAAATGTGGCCTTGTTTAAATACTCATCATGTTTTGGATAAATCCTCCTCCTCAACATGTGCATTGTGTATTTGAAATCGTTTGGCACATGGAGGCGGGAGTGCCTTTAAAGGACTAAAACCAATTCCATTTAAAAGCAGTTTGAGATTTAAATCACGATCTCTACCCGATCGAAATATCAAACCATTTGAGATTTGTGATCCCAATGATTAAATCATTTAGAAAAATTTGGGGAAAGGCGTGGCAAGATTCAATTTTGAAAGATGATGAGATAAGGACCATTTTAAGACATTAAAGATTGTTAGTGTCGGTATGATAGTTTTAAGAGATCTTTTAAGTAAAACAAAACAATTTCACAATCAAACAAGACGAGAAAAAATTTCATTTTGAAAGACCTTGATTCTAAAGAAAAATCATACCATGACATAACATTAAATCTTTAGATCACCACTTTTATTGTACAAAGCGGACTTTTGTGAAGAAATATTGTTTGAAAATATTTTATTTTAAATCACTCTCCCCTCGATCCATGACCGAAGTCGATAATTGAGTGACTTAGGTTTTGATAAAATGAAGTCCGGTGATTTTCAAAATTTAGTCAATATATTTTCAAAACAATATTTTCCATTTTCAAAACAATTTAATTCAAATTTATTCAAAATTGTTTAAAAATGGTATCTGCACAAAGATATGTTAGTGGTTGAGAAGCTTCCGTTGTTGTTGTTGTAGGGTTTGGAAGAAAAACGTCTGCAAATGCGGTGAGACTTCTTCTTCGTTGCATTTTGAATGCCAAGCGAGGTCAAATTAAGCTCCGTTTCTTCAATCACTTAGAAGAAAACCATCTGCGATGCGGTGAGACCTCTTCGTTGCATTTATGCCAACTCTCCATTGAAGTCCAATTAAGCTCCGTTTCTTCATTTGTCAACCCAAGATATAGTTACCCTTTCCTTTCGGCATCCAATCATCATCATTAGTGGGATCCGGATCGGGAACATTCTTATATACCAATATACGCATCGTTAGTGAACACACATACAAATATATGGTGGTCGACATCACCCAAACAACAATCGACTAATAAAAGTCAATTCAACATAACAATCGGATCATATAAGGCATGGGAATAATGTGTTCATCAAACTCTAATCATCTAAACCTAACAATCATATCCTAGAAACCTAGTCCTTCAACATAGGCAATTATATTTTTAATTAAGCACGTGGGATAATTAAGAAAGTCCGTTAGATGATATAAATTTGAAAACATTCTCCCCTCAATCAATGACTCATTTTCTTGAAAAGTTTTAAAAGTCTTTGAAGTCATTGATTGAGTTTTTGCAATTCTGAAAAAAAACTACGATCTCGATTGATTTTTCAAGCAACTCATTTACCACCATTTTGAAATACAACAAATATTTTTACGAAGAATTTTAGGCGGAAAAACATTTGTGTAGGAGCAACGATCCTTGACATACTTTCCTCAAATTGTTTTAGGATAAGTGCACGAAATATTTGAAAATTGTTTAAGCGTAGCACTTTCCTTCCTTTAAAGAGCGGGTTGCTATCGAAATAATAGCAAGCCATAGTTTAAGCACGGTTCTGATCTGAAATAATAGCGCAAGCCATTTTTTGAAGCGGGGTTCTGATCTGAAATAGCGTAAGCCATATTTTGAGACATGTTTAGAAAAGAATATTTACACCTCTGCTCGAACTTCATCTATGGTCCCGTGCCATTATTGAATGACATTTCTAAGACCGTAGATGTTATCGATACGGAAGACATGTCTTGAGAAAACATATTTTGGTATTTTTGAAATTTTACGATTTTTATGGGTTTTGAAGGTTTTATATTTTTCTATTTTCTTTTGTTGGTTTTATATTTTTGTATTTTGTTTTTGTTGGTTTTATATTTTTGTATTTTGTTTTTGAATAAATATATACAAGGATAGAGTAGATGATATAGTTAAAGAAGATGATGATCTGAGTGCCGAGATAAGGATATCGAAGCGACCCGTTGTAGAAGATAGAAGTCATCATCTCTTAAACATTCACCACCAAAGCTTCGAGGGCTCTTGAATTGAAGAAAGAAATTGAACCATCGAAAGTGAGACTCGGCGACTTCCCCAAACCGAAAATCCTTAAGATGAGCGATTGAAGCTCTATTTCAAGCTTGCCTTAGCCGGTGCACAAGAAAGCACACCATTATCATAAATCCATTGCTCCATTTAAGACCGATAATCGAGGATCTCCATTCGGGGTTATATCATCAATAAGAAGAACGACAACGTATCATCCCACTCATAAATAATCTTCTCAAATTTCATAACCACTTTGAAGTACGGCGCAATCCATTCCAAAAGGTGTCAAGAGAACACTTCCCCAGTAGTTGAATTGATGCGATCGGTCTCTTTGTATAATGCTCAAGAACTCTCCCGAATACACTTCATGAGGGAATGAAGAACACCTTCCCATGTTCACATTTTCTTCCACGATGAGCGTGTATGAAGCTCAAGAACCAGTACACCAATATCCAAGAACTCTCCGAATACACATCATGAGGGTAATGAAGAACACCTCCCTATGTTCACATCTTTCGTCACGATGAATGTGTATGAAGCCCAAGAATCCAAAGTACACACATTCCCAACGAGAGAATAATCTGATAACACCTCCTCATGTTACACATTTATCTCCCACAATATGTCATACTTGTGTACCTCTTTTATCTTGAAACTTTCTCTAACATCTCTTCCCCACATAGTTGGAATAAGAACACTAAACGCCTTGATGAGTAAAACCTTGAGTTTCTCTGCGGTCATGACATTTGTTTTCCGGAATATCTTCAATCACTTAGAAGAGTTAAGTTCATCAAGTTTACTCGCCATGAGTCAAACCTTGAGTTTCTCTGCGGTAATAACATTTGTCTTCCGGGATATCTTCAATCACTTAGAAGAATTAAGCTCATCAAGATTACTCGCGTTTAGATGCTTGTCTCCTTTCCCTTTTTTGGTTTTGATGCTTGAATCGACAACTCATTGAAAGCCCGTATACTAGAAATTTGTTGAGAAGAACACTTGAATTCTTTGTGAGAATCAACTTCTTGAAGACTCTCTCGACTATTTATATCAACCCTTATGTAGACAATTTGAAGTGACCATTTGAAGAAGAAAACCGCTATACCATACTTGAAACTGAAGTCAACTTCCCACATTTGTATCTTAAGCTTGCACCTAATGATGGAAGAGCGGTGTAGAGAATTTATGCTTCAAGCAAATCTCTAAGTACTCACTACCCAAACAAAGTATGAGACATTAACACCTCTTGCGATTATCCACACCGTCATATCGTGTGACCTTGAGTAAAACAAAGTAACTCCTAATAGTGATAGTTAACGGTCTTCAACCATCCACCTCATTGCTGGTAACTAGATAAACCAAGTCTTCAACTCAAATTCTTAAGCCCGAGCAAGTTATCAAATAAGAACACGCCTTTGTGAAAGTCAACTTCAATCTCAAATAAGTGATAAATGATTAACTCGAAGTAATCACCTTGTGTCAAATGTCCAACAATAGTCAATATCAACGTCTCGAGTAGTCATTTGCTAAAGAATATGAGCAAGTCTAATTGGGAATTGAATCGACTTATAACTTTCTCCCAATTAGTGCTCTCCCTAAACCGACAATCTGTTTGATAAATGCCCAGATTAAGAAGAAGTCTTTAGATCGTTAAATGCAACTCGTCTTTAGTCTTCTAACATGTAGCGAAAAATGTAGAAACAGTATGTAGACTCGACCTTCTTCAAGATTGTGCGGTTGGGGAATAGATAGTTAACATCTTCAACTCACCAAAAAAAGCATCCCACCAAAAGCATCCCAATTAACACATCTTGCAAATCCCTTAACTAAAATCCTCCCAATCAAACAAGACGAAAAGATGTTCATCAAGGAAATCGACAATCGGGCATAGCGAACACACAAGATGGTAACACCAAACTACCAATCACATCAAACAAGACGGAGAGATTGTTCGGAATCATCATGTTGATGTATCGTGAAGCATTAACGGAAGCACTTTGTCGATAAACTCATCAATCCGGTGAAGATGTCAACCAACGGCTCTTAGAAGAAAAACTCCATGTGAAGATGACCCGATAAGAAGAAGCTCGGTTCTTACATGAGTTTAGAGCCGTATGACCATTTATATTCTCAAATATCAATCAACAATGCAAAAATTCACACTTCTTCTCCCCTCAAGAATTGCATACGGAGATGCCATTCTTGACTAAATAAGTGAAAATCATCCAAATGTTCTATTCACACTTCTCTCCATAAAATAACACATGATGTCGCCATCTTCATTATAATCGAGCAAGTGGAATGAGAAAACAATCGGTGGTAGCCGGTTCACTTGATGGTGAAGCGCATGGAAAAAGTATGAAGCATGTTGATGAGAATGGTCATAATAAGAAGATTTCTCTTCTTGAAGATAAAGCGCCTTGACAGCGTACACTTTTCTTTTCTTTAGAGGAGCGAGGCATGAGCTGTTGTGTTCATGTCATAAGAAGATTTCTCTTCTTTCAAAGATAATCTGAGAAGCGTACATCTTTTCTTTAATCTCTCTCTTTGTGAGCAGGCGTCATAATCTCTCTTTTTCGCAAAAAACATGTAATCAACCCCATTATCATTCGGTGGGCTCTTTGTCGTGACGGTGATGGAGAAAACCCAATATGATGAATTTGACCACAAGTAAACTAACCCGAACTCGTGACTTAAACTTGCACATATGTAACAAAGAGCGGTGCGAGACTTCATGCCCATTTGAATCTCTAAGTACTCTATACTCTTCAACCAACCAACCATCAAGTAAAAGGCGTACATCACCTCTTGAAAATCCACAATTGAATGTGACCTTTGAGCACTACAACGTAACTCCTTAAAGTGATAGTTATTTTGAGGTGATAAGAGCCCAATTCCCCAGTGGTAAAAGAAAAGGTAAAAGTCACCCAACAATAACTAGATTTCCAAGTCTTCGTTTTTGATAATAAGCTCGAACAAGGATCATGAAGAATCTTCATCCATCCATCCCGATACCTTGGATACTAAGTACACTCGCCGTGATATTTCACTTCAACCTCAAATAAATAATAGTGAATTAACGCCGTTGTCACATCTTCTTGATTAAAAGCTCAAATCTAGCCTTCTTTGACATTTAAGTGAACTTTGATAATGGTTTCATCCGACCATGGTTAAATGCACATAACCCGTAAAACCATGTAATAACCAAACGCCATGAAGAATATCCAAACACACATCCAATTCATGAAGTACACCCTTTTATCCCTTCTTGAAAGAAACCGTAGCACCGACATCAAATAAGATCCGAAATACACTTTCCTTTCTCCAAGATGGTTCCATCATTACGGGATTTTACAACTCTATGGTTTAAACCGAGAAATAGTTTCTTTCGGGATTTTACAAAACCAAGAATAAACCGTAAGATAGATCCGAAATGCACTTTACTAATACCGGGATGTTTCCATTGTCACGGGATTTTACAAGTCTATGATTTAAACAGAAATAGGTTCTTCGCGGGATTTTACAAAATCAAGACAAAACCGTAAACAATGTCGACTTGAATGTGTTATGACAACTTTGGTTTCGGTGAATATCATTTTAGGGGAACATGCGGTGGTTCATCAACGGTTCATTATCCAACATCAACAACATCATCAACCATCCAATCAACACTTTGGTAAACACATCATTCACGCATTATCATCGGCTATTGTAGTGACCACATGGAGAAGTAAACCCGATATGCCAAACTTGATCATGAAGTAAAATTCCCCAGTTGTTACTTAAACTTGTACTAATCCTTGTGAAGAAGAAGCGGTGTACCCAATGTACAAAACCTCTTGACATTCTCAATGGGTGAGACACCGAAGTGATAGCTACGTTGTGGGTTAAGCGAGAAAGAATCACAACCGTAACTAAATAGCCAAGTCTTTATCACCCTCTATAAATGCCCAAACAAGTCATCTTGGCGGAAGGGTAGAAAGAAAGAAGGCGAAATAAGTAAACAGCGCCGGAAAACCTCACTTCAAATCCAAATAAGAAATACCGTACAAACAACCCGTAGTCAACTTTGTTCAATAAACAATAAATCCATTACATGAGTAACACACGTAGAAATCAAAGTCTAATAAAGTCCGTTTCATAGCACATGGCGAAAGTATACACCGATCCATTAAGCGTGACGTGTCAAATCCCAAAGCTCATCAAACAGTTACCTCAATATTATGACATTGATAAATCTCAAGGATTTTGCCACACATTCACATCAATTGAACACATTGAGTCATTGACAAAAAGAATTTCGTATAGTAAAATCAACATATACCATCTCATGAAGTGATGTAATTTGAATGAATGACGCTAGTGTAATCATGTAGCCCAAAACCATAAACAAATCTCAGCCCATGTACAATCCAACCCAAGCAAAACAAAAACTCATTCCAAATAAGAGTTAGGGCGTTAGGCCCACGATCCAACCACGAAAGAAACCCGATCCACCAGAGAAATGAAACCGGTATATAACACATGCCATACCTAAAAGTACTCACATTACTCAAACCTAAACACATATTCGAAAATATAGCCCCATCCTCGATAACTATTTGCCTCAACAAACCCTAACGCCTCACACAAATAAATCCGCCACTTTTTATCTGCAAATCTCCTCTCATTCAACTATTACACACCAAACATATTCGACCCCATTGGTAGCATAATTTTCAATCTTTAGTCACAACTATCCTAGAGACGGATAGCCTCTCCACAGGGATGGTTTGAGAAGAAGACATGGTTCGTCTTAGCCACAGGGTTGGCAAGATCAAGGTTATACAACACGGTTGTGAAATCAGCCATTGGCTCAAGGTAGGTTATACATTATCATCATTTGTAATGTCGTTTTGTTAATAATCGAACAAAGAAAAGATTTTGAACTCAATAGTTATAAATCGATTCGTTTAAGTTCGAATAAAACACAAGTTAAGATCCATGATGATGTAGCTTTCGTTTAGATGACCATTCATGGTCTCATATGGCATTGAAAAACAACGAAGGTACACTGAGATCCATTTCTTTTTGAGTCATTGAACGAATTAAGTATGAAGGGATAGCATGGTTGTTATTGACTTCATATTACACATTCGGATAGTAAACATTGTAGATCAATGATGAGTTTTTCATTTCGTGTATATGGACCTATGGTCTTGATGATACTTTAGAGTACCACGAAATCTTTGAAAAACTGAGATCCAAAAATACATTTTTGAGTCAAGAGTCTTGATCTGTGAGGATGAATATCGAGGGGTTCTTTGGAACAGAGTTGAGGTCATGATGATCATAACAATACCTTGATGAGATCTGAGATTGAGACCATGGTATAGTAATGTTTAAGCCTTGACTGATGATGTTAATAAGCTGAGGTCAATTTAAGTCATGTTTGGTATTTGGTATTAGATTGAGTGATAGTAGTCTTTGTTTTGGTTGAGGTCGAGACATGATGTATGAAATATGGTCATAGTGGTTGAGTCTTGTTGGCAACTTCTTGGTGTAGAAGTTGAGATTTTGAAATAAGCATGTGTGTACGAGTTTTGTTGTGAGTCTTGTTGTGAGGTCATGGTAAGGCCCGTGATGTTAGGATGGCCGAGGTCGTTTGAGTTGATGGAATTTGTGTTGAGTCGATTAGTATACGGTTTAAGTCTTTTTGTGGTCGTAGTCTTGGTTCAGTCACTCTTCTTCATCATTTCTGTCACTAAGTCGCTAACCCTTTTTCAGTTTGACTCAAAAGTCAAACAAGTAAGTCGCTAGTCGCTAGCCATTTTCAAAACTCAACTCGCTAGCCTAACTCGCTAGCCTAACTCGCCATTGACTTTAAAGAAAGTCAACAGATATTTAAGTCGCTACAGAAATTAAAGAGTAAGTCGCTAGGACATTGAATACATTGAACCTGGACGACTTGTCAAGACAAGTCGCCATGAAAAACTGACCAACTCGCTAGCAGGAATATCCAACTCGCTAACTTGTAAATACAAGTAGCTATCAAGAATATAAGTTTATCCGTCGAGTTATTCCGACCACATTTCCGACCATCTTCATACAAACCCAGAAAACGTGACCAAAACTGCAACATAAGACTGTTTTGACCCAGTTTGACCACAAAGGCATGACCCCAAATGACTCAAAGATGTTTGGACAGTTGACCCAAAGCAGAACAGGCATTTTAGACCATACGAGATACATGAGACCATGTTAATAACAGTTAACCATGGACCAAAAATAAAGAATACCAAGAACAACATAACACCATTTATCGTTTAAAACCAGTTATACCATAATAATAGACCAAAACTGTTATAACAAAATAATAAACAAAAATGATTTTCCGGCCAATAAATACCCAAAAACAGTTTTTTCAAGGTACAAAAACCACCACAAATCAATACAACACAAAAACCTTGGCTCTGGTACCAATTGTAGGATCGTGATTTTTATTGTATTGATGATTCGGGTGGTCTTGGGAGATCAAAATACATGTTTTCCATTTTAGAGAGAGAAAGTAGAGAGAGAGAGGGTGTTCTAGCTAGAGAGTTACACAAATTGTAGAGTATTAGATTATGAAGCACCACCCCTTCCATGGATGGAAGGGGTATTTATAGTTACAAATACTGACCTCCTATCGGCACGTGGATCGGGGATACGATGGGTAAAGGCCCGTCCTTCCTCCACGGTGTTGCACTAAACTATTTTACGCTCTTGACTAACTAATAAAACAATAAATAACGTGACTAACGACAAATCTACGAGCTAACTTATGCTAGATAACATTTGGGGTGACCGACTCTTCACTAAGAAATTTTCCAATTCCTATGAGACACACACCGCGTAATCCACGGGGAGTTACCGTGACATCTTTGTCGAAATGTTTGATGTTGACCACGGCGGGTTTCCATTCAATCACCGAGGATCATGATGTGAACCTCTCATAAATGTTCTCGACCAGTTGCTAAGATGCGTGAAGGACTCGATATGAACCAGCGATAATCTTATTTGTTGATCAACAAGTGATTAAATGTCAAGTGTTCCTAAGAGATCTTTTGATGAATCTCGTGGCTCTAGACTCAATAGTGCGTTTTGGTTTTCTGGCGGAGACTAGGAGAGGGTCTCCTTCTTCAATACCGGCGATCTCAAGAGAAAGCCAATAGTTTACGTGGGGTTCCTGTGAGAATGAAACAAGCTTACGCTGAGAGAAACTTGAGTGGCTAAGAAGGTTTAGTGCATGCGTCATTTGGGTCCATGGCGACTTTTAATCTTCAATATCAGGCGTCATCAAGTGACAACCAATAGCATATGAATTGAACCCGGTTATCGCCTAAGTTGAATAATCGGAGGGCTATTTATTTTCACCCTTTTCTTTGCATTTCTTTTTATTCTTCAACTCCTTCTTTCTCGATTCTCATTTTCTCCTTTTATATAATCGTACCTAAGGACTTCTAAGTACTAACTATTTGTGATGTCCTTGGGTAGATCCCTCCGACTCTGGCGGATCATAGAACAGTTATTCTAACCTTAGTCACCTTATAACTCCATGACTAACCTATGTTTCCATTAAAACCCTTTGTTTGTGAAAAATATCTCAAAGGGTTTGTAAATGAAAAACATGTTTGAACCTTTGTGAGAGATAGGATTTCGCATAATACTCCCCTCCACATGTGCTTAAGAGTATTAATGGTTTAAATGCACGGTGAGGAAAGAGCACGCACATTTTGAATTGATCCATTGAGATAGACGGTCCCATGAGACTTCATTACGTTGCGTAGTTAAAGAGTTACATTGTCGACTTTTAGGTGACAACTAGCTCTAATAACTACCTTGAAGGTGTAGACAAACACGGAAAGGTTGTCATACCGTCGAGTTCATGTCTACCAAGAGTTTCTCGAATGGTACTTTCTACTTGGACAAGTCCTTTGCGATACACGTTTACATTACTAGCGAACTAGCTTGAAATTATTACCCGTCCGGGACAAGTCTTTTCGAGTTACAAAGCAGGTTTAATACAATCAATTCGTTGGTTAAGTCTGAAGTACACATATTCATTTGCATTTTGCACAACATATATTTTATCACACAATTTTCTCCCCTCAAAATGGCATCTAAAATGTTATTTTTGAAATGTTGACAATAAATATGACCATTTCGAGTGTTGCGGAAGATGACCACTATGAACAATTTGTGAACAAATTTTTAGCAAATACTCCCCTCAACAAGTGATATAAATGGTTGAGGTTTTTAAAATCATATGGGAAGTACTTGTCCTTTTGAGCAAAACCTTGAAAAGTGAAAGGTTTGATAGGTTTTACTCAAAAGTAAACTTTCGCTCCTTTTATAAGGATTGTGGCAGGCGTACCACGGGGTCCTTTCTTGTAAATTACGGGTTGTACAATCGTTATGTGCACAAGCCATTGACATAGTTAATCACACATCAAAATTATATGAAAGAAACAATTCAAGGGTACCGGAAGTGCGGTGATGTTCCTGTGAGTGCATGCAGGCGTTGAAAGCCGGTTATGTTAATCTGGGTGACCACCAACATAGCTCTCCAATCGTCTCAGGCGATCCGCCACGAACAACGTTCATCAATCATGGTGATGATCCTTCTCACATTCCTCCGATCCCGAGAATTCCATCGCTTAGGGTTCCCGATGTTTTCACGTATATCCTTGATCGATAAGCTAATCCGTCCCCAACCATCTTGAGTATGATCTCCAAATTTGTGAAGCTCATTACACGCCATCAAGCAATTGCGATGAAGTTCAACTGCGATAAACGACACAAAACGGTTTCTTGATGGCGTTAATTGTGATAGCGGTTGATATCGGGAAGATCAAGGCGTGGTAGAGTGAAGTTGACACGTGTACGATATGATTCAGCAGCAGTGGAGATCTTCAACATGTTCTTTTATGACTATCGTCGATAAAAATGAGCGATGTGACTTGATGAATTCACGTTGTATTTCGGTTGAAAATTGTCTCATGCGACCTTGTACTTTGGCAAGGTACATGTCTTCAATATCGTTGAGAGACAAATTCTCAAAGTCGACTTCACAGAATGCATAATCCCTTTCATCACGTCTTTTGACCACAATCTTCTTGAGAAGGTGTAGTCCCATTTGGATGAAAGACCAACATGTTGGATGGCAGCGATGTCTTTAGTACTAAACACTTGCATGTTGTGACTTGAACTGACGACACGTAGTAGATTCGTCGGCGTTACGGCGATGATGAATCCCATACAATGCATCTCGATCGTATGCTTCCAACGTGTTGGAGAACAAGTTATTGTACGTTCCTCAATGGCAATGCGGTTTGAGTAGATAGGCTGCGGGGAATGGAAGTGTCAAGGATGTAGCATATTTCCTTGAATCATCGCCACCATGGAGAAGAAATTCGGTCTCTGTTGAAGAAATATCGGAAGGAATCCGTGGTTCATCTGGTTGGCCAATGGTCGGTAGAGGTTTGGTCCAATCGGTGTAGTATGGAGGTTGTCCCTTTTGTGAAGTCAATGTTTGCTTCGGGTTGAGCCAATCCATGTTGTTAGACATAGCTCGAGCAATGTTGTCAAGGTGATATTCGACCTCGAGGGCACTTTCGAGCTGTCTTTTAGAAGTTGGAATGCTTCATTCTTGATTCGCTTCAACTTTCAGTTTCGTCATCTTCTTCACTGGAACTTTTCTTGCAAAAGTTTTGCATGCTCCAATGTATTAAAGTCTACAAATTCGACCTTCTTGAGGTGGGGAGTTTGATTGACAAGTGTGGAGAACCATTCAAATTCTTGATTTTATCGTCATCTAGCCATGATACGACTTCGGTTTGGCGTCGCCTTCTTCTTCCTTTTAGAAGGCCTTGATGATGATTTGGTTTCTTCACTTGTTTGGGAGAGGCGGGTTGTTTAGGGGCTCGAGGACCTCTTCATCGTCACCACCCGTATACTCAAAATAATCACCGGTTTTTGAGTCGGGGTGGTAACTTCGAATCGATCTGAGGTTTATCTGTAGAAGAGCGAGGAGGAGACCTTTGTTGAGTAGGAGTCCGTTGGAGAGGAGGTAACATAGAAGATGATTCACGGACTTCTTGACGTTTAGCTTTATCATGCTTATCACGATCCTTGTCTTCATCGTCTCTAGGGCGTTTAGACTTTCTGCTTGAATCTACATGCTTCTTTGAGTTGGTAGTCCGGCAATGCTTGAAACAGCTTTCCTTCCTCGAGTAAATGTCCCGGATCATGTAGACATTTGTGTGACAAGCAGCCACCAATTCATTATCCGAAAACTACGAGGATCGATGGATTGATTGTGACGGTTAAAGGTGTGGATCTTATAGTTTGCTTGGCTATCTGCATAAGATTAGGATATAGTTATCTGGTAAACATCTCCTTTGTGACTTTAGGAATGATATCTGAAGGTACTTTTAGTGTAACCTTGACCATTTCGTTCGGTTCCTCTTGGCGATGACTTCTCATGAATTCTGGATAAACTTCCTTTCTTCTTGCATCTTGTCATTCTCGTCATGTAGATATTGTATTTGTTGATTGAGAAAGTTAAGCTTCCTTTATAACATGTCTTTCATTCGACTTGTTTGTGACTTTCAAATTCTTTCATGTATCGAGAAATCCAAGATCGAGGTGGTTTCTTCACGATTTGGATGTTGATTTGGTTGATTTCTTTGATGGTGGTGGTTATGAGTGAGATGATGAATCTGATGAGGAGGAGACATGAGGAGGCTCGGGGTCCTTTGGAGGTGCAGAAGTATCCTCCTTGGAACGAGTTGGACTATTGAGAAGAAAGTCATCATAATTCTCTTCGTCATCCTGTCCAGATTTAGCCTTTTCTTCCGTCTGAACCTTAGCTTCTTCATCAGTTTTCTCTTTCTCAGTCTTATCAGTTTCAGTTTTCTCAAACTCATATTCGATAGTGTCCTCCACAAGCTGTTGTTGTTGCACAAGAGTGGTGGCACGGATCCTGTCGGGTCGATTAACCGCATCAGGACACGGTGAAGAGTGGGCAGCCACTTGATCCTCGGGGCCACCCATTTGGTCTTTGCAAATTCTTGACTTTTGAAGGTGTTGGCGAATTTAAGCTTCTTCATGTAGGATTGATCCGATAGCTCTTCTTCTTCTTCTTGAGCTTTCATCATAGGGCACAAGTCGAGTCTTCCTTTTCCTTTATCGGTTTGAGGACTTGGGTTTTGGTCTTGAAGGATTGTCATCCTTTGTAGTTTGAGTAGGAAATCTCTTCATACGTATCGGTGCCTTGAGCTTTCGTCAAAGCTTTCTTTGCGGTTCGGGCTTGGGGATTGGGATGGGAGTAGCTTCCTTAGATGGAACAATCCTCTTTGAAGGAGGGTTCCTCTTGGGAACTTCCTATGACTCTCTATGCTTAATGCACTTCCATGCCTCTTACGGTTCTTGAGTAGGTGTCCCGAAGCCTTTTCATCAAAGTGGCCAACTTTTCCTTCTTTTACGGCTACCCGATACCTTTTATGCGTTTCCGACTTTTTGATTTCCTTTGTAAGAAGGTGATCGGGCAACTCAACACCATGTTTCTTCGTAGGCGATTCTTTGATTACGGCGGATAGTATGTGCTCGATCAAGATGTCATGATTATTTGGGTCATTGAGTCTCACAGGATATCGGGATGAAGTCGAAAGCTCTCTGGATCAACAGTTTGGTGTATCGACATAGGGAATTTTGGAGCCAAGCTTCATGAAACGACATCATGTCTTCCCATAGCGATGCTTCAATTATAATGTCCTTCTTGTTGATCAACGACGGAAAATTTGCGGTTCCATGAGCTTGGGATGCTCATAGCCATCGCGACCGAGGCGATTGGTGATGATCATATAGAGTGTCCTCCATGGTTGAGAATATTCTTGACTCCACGTGTGAGTGCTTAGTAATGATTCTGTAGCTTCATCATAACCAATATCTATCAAGAATTGTAGGGCGATCTCTTGATGGGGTAGCAAAGAAGTCGGTTGGAGCGATGTGCGGAATGATGAGAACAGCTCGTAAGTCATCGGGGTGATAGTGACTTGTTTGTGATTAAGTCACATTCACGACATTTTGACGGTGATCCTCTGCATAGAATCCCGAATTGTTGAATGTAGACCTGCAGGCGTGGCGAGTGTGAGAGCATGTTACGGTAGGGATGATTCACGAGAATATCCTTTGCAATGAGACAAGAAGATTACGAGCATGTGAGGGTGTCAAAGTCGACCTAAGGTTGTTCTTTCAAGCTTTCTCGGATAGCCATTTGGGAAGATATCGGCAATAGTGAGAACCTCGGTGCATCCACATTCATTTGAGCGACCATGTCGAGATGCGAAATAACATTAGCCAAAGAACCAACATATCGAAAGACATAATGTTAGTTAACGAAGGTCTTATTGTCTAGTTATTGAATGTCACGATGTCAATGATTGTTCTGAGTCCTAAGTCACTTGTTTGTCCAATGGTCTAATGATGTCGTGAAATGTTTCATGAGTTAGTTAACTTTAAGTTTTAAAGTTTATGTTATCACTTATTGTTCACAACATATCAAGCGATTAAATTTATTAGTGACATTATTGGATTAGTGACGTTATGATTAGTTTATTTACAAGTTTGTACACGTAACAATTCATTATGAAGGTCAATCCGAGCTTAAGCGTGGTTTGGCAAAGTTAGCGTAAGCGATAATGACATATGCGTGAGCGAAGCTTACGCGTGGGATCTAACTACAGCGTGAAAAGTTACGCGTGGGAAGGGGACCTTAAGTGTGGAAGCTTCGCGTGGGCGTTCAAACCTTCTGCGTAAGGCTTGCTCGTGAGTAGACCTTATCGTGAAGTCCTTTGTTCGCATATCCTTCACGGGATCGCGTGGTCCCATTGTAGAACCTTATGCGTAGTAGTTCGCGTGGGATTTCTCTTACGCATAGCGCCTCAGCGTAAGGTATTCCTTATCGTGAGTTTCAATAACCTTGATTACGGGTATTACGGTAGCAAACACGAAATAACATCATCATAAGATCAATATTAACACTAACACTCATTCTATAACGGATCATGGCATGAAAGCATATCAAGCGATTCGGCGTAGAAAACCTTACGCGTAAGCCAAAACACTAATAGTTCATAGTTTACGCATAAAAATTTTAGCCATAGGTTTTGCACCAAAGTGTTTATGGGAGGTCTAAGAAGCGTATAGAGTATGTCTATCCAAGTTTTAACATCAAATAAGCCATGAATCAAAAATACCCAATTCGTATGAACTAGAACCCTAATCTTCAATTAATGATTCCATAGTGTTTCTGGGTGATTTCTGGGTTTAAATATGCTCAATTCAACTTGAAGGCAACCTCATACAACAATCTTTATCACCAAAAACGTTCTCATTTGAAAACACCCAATTTAACGCATAAACCCTAATTTTTAGAAAATCAATCAATTCGTGTTTCTGGGTATGTTTAAACGATGAAAATGTATTTATTGATGTAATAAAACATTTGGCACTATCCTTTCACTCATAAACACACAAATTTGGTCATGTGTTCATACTTTACTGCGTAGAACACAAAAACCCTTCTAGGCGCAAATCTAACCGTTAGTTTGAAAAAGCGATTCAAAACCCATGTTTAGATTGTTGCAAAGAATGTATAAACACTTACAAATTGATGATCGAAAGCACGGTTTGCTAAGCGATTTTGGATCGTGGATGATATATAGATGAAAGTAATAAATGTGAAAGGTTAAAGTTAGGTGGAGGTATTTTATTAAAAATGACTTTGTGCATTTGGCAGTTTTAGTCCCTCCACCTTTTCCTTTTTCAAACAAAGCCATTTAACTTCCATTTTGGTTACCAAAGAGAGATTTTTAATAAAGAAACTTGTGACACTCCCCTCGACTTAAGAAAATAATGAAAGGTTATTAATTTTAGTCAGGGTGTCATTAAACCGAAAAATTTATCACCATTTGTTAAAAGAAACAACGAGATATGATAACATGCAAGTACAGATGTTTTGAAGCAGTTAAAGTATTGATTTCTCCCCTCAACACTTGATCGGAAAAATCTTGAATTTTGAAAGATAAAAGTGTTGACGGAAAAATGTACTTGCCATGTTGAAAGAAAATAGATTAGAAGAATATTTTTTGTTTTATCGGGTTTTATATTTTTGTATTTTGTTTTTGAAAAATTTATTTACAAAGAGTTTTGGTGTTTGTGAGGTTTTTAAGGCATTTTAAGAGGTCATCAATTCCTCTTGAGTCAAACACCTCATACCAATCCGGTGGATCAACTCATTAAACCTAGCGGGAGGCAAGGCTTTGGTGAGAAGATCGCCAATTGGTATTCTGTACCATAAAGTATAATTCAACGGTACCACATTCCACGTGGTCCTTGATGAAATGATAGCGAAGATCGATGTGCTTTGATTTGAGTCTTGAGCGAGTTGCGAGATTGCAATAGCACTCCGATTGTCATGATACATCGGGATTCATCAAATACGTAACCATAGTCTTTGAGTTGTGTTCTCATCCATATGACTTGAGTACAACATGCGGACATGGCTACATATTACCTTGATTGATGACGATGTACAATCACCTTCTTTGATTGCCAAGACACGGTTTATCACAGAAATTGTAGAGCTCTGAAGTACTTTTCCTTGAGTCTAAGCATCTGCGTGATCGGTGTCTGGCGATTAGTTCAAAACGAAATCCTTGGATACGGATCCCAGTTAATGGTTCCCTTGATGTATCGGAGGATTCTTTTAGCCTCGAGAGGTGGGTTTCGATTGGGCGCTGATAGCGGAGAATAGATAAGCGGAAAAGACAATATCAGTCTCGCTGGTGTTAGATACATGAGAGACCCAATAATACTTTGGTATTTGGTAGGGTCAACTAATTTCCCATGTAAATCGACATCTAGCTTCTTGGTATGAGCCATTGGTGTGGCATAAGTGTTACAGTTGTCATTCCAAATTTGTTTAACGATTCAAGGGCATATTTGGGTGACTCAAGAAAATACTACGGGGTGATTGATGAACTTGCAGGTCCTAGAAAGAGCGTGAGTTCACCCATCATGGACATTTCAAAATTTTCTTCATTAGTTTTGCAAAAGCGGTTGAAAACTTTTATGTGTAGACCCAAAATGATGTCATCCGTAAATTTGAACAATTAAGATATGTGCCCGTGATATTGTATAAAAGAGTTGGGTCAACCGAACCTTTGGTGAAATTATTAGCAATGAGGAAAGATGATAGCTTATCGTACCATGCACGAGGGCTTGTTTGAGACCATAAAGAGCTTTGTTCGGTTTGTAGACATGGTTCGGGCACTCGGATCAGCGAATTCTTGGGTTGGTGACATAAACCGTTTCTTTCGGTTGTCCGTTGAGAAGCGCGGTTTGACATCCATTTGAAAGACCGTCATATTCATATGAGCATGACGCGAGAAATATCGAAACGACCTCAAGGCGAGCAGCGGAGCAAAAGATTCTTCAAAGTCTATTCCTCTTCACGGCGATAACCCTTAGCAACTAGGCGGGACTTGTTTGGATGGCGTTCCTTGACATCAATTTGTTTTCCAAATCTATTTTAGACCAATGGCGTAGACCCTGTTGGTCTTTCAACCGATTCCCATACTTCAAGGCGTTTGAATTGGTTGAGTTCTTCTGCATGGATTCAATCCGGTTGTCTTTTTCATTGCGTCTTTAATGTTTTAGGCTCAGTTAGCGAGACGGTGAGTGCATAAATGCAATGTTCACCATCGTGTGAAGGCGTTGTCTCGTAACGGCCCGGTTGATTCGGGTTGCCAATAATGTTAGCAGGAGGATGGTCTTTTGTCCATCGGTGTGTAGAGGTTGATGTTGGTATACATTGTGCGATTACGAGGATTCAAATGGTTTGTTGAAGATTCCGCGACATCGATGCGGCGATCTCATTAGCAAGCGGGTTGAAGAGCATTTGGATCAAAATCTGCGGTGGGGTACTTCATTTAGAATATCATCATTTGGTTTATCATTGTTGGGCGATGTGTTCAACTATTGTGTTGGAGTCAAGCGGTGTAGGTGCATCTTCAACGATGGTTGTTGTAGCGAGTGTAGCGGTATAGGAATATTATCGGGTTGTGCGGTGAGCTTGCGGATACACACGGAGCACGTTCATCAATATCGTCATTGAGCAGAGGAGCAAATAACCTTTCCATTTGTTGTGAGTTAGGCGGGGCTTTGTTCGGTGATGATGGGGTTTGAGGAAGTTTAAGCGGTTGTGTCCGGGTTCTAAGTTGTTATACTCGAAGCCATTTCAGTGAGTTCATCAAATGAGCATGAATCGTTTCCATCACTGTTTTGTATGGCGATTCGGATCCGGTAACCTTTAGAATTCTCACAATATCCAATAAAGACTCCAATGTCGGCTTTGGCTTTGAGCTTTCCAAAATCATCACGATCATTATTCGGATAGCAAAGGGATCCAAATACATGAAAGTGTTTGAGATTCGGTTTATGGTTGTGGACAAGCTCGAAAGGTGTTTTGTTGTGGCGTTTGTGATCATAGACCGGTTTTGAGTGTAGCATGCGATGAATCGACACGCCCACAAGTAATTTGGAAGTGTAGCATTGATTAACATTGTTCTTGCGGCTTCCACTAACGTTGGTTTAGTCTTTCAACAACTCCGTTTTGTTCGGTGTGCGTGCAATAGATGTTTGATCTTTGAATTCCACTTTCTCATAGAATTCACGAAGGGTTTGGTTAACAAATTCGGTTCCTTTGTCATTCGAATTAGCTGGGCGGTGTTGCGGAGTGAACACATATTTTTGTGAGAAGGTGATGATCATTTGTGGAGCTTGGTCTTTGCTACGAAGAAAGTAGACCCAAGTCCATCGTGAGTAGTCATCAACAATTACTAAGATGTAGCGTTTGCCATTGATCGTTTACACGCGCATCGGGCCACACAATCCATGTGAAGAAGATGAAGCACATCTTTGAGGCGTGTTCCACCTTTGAAGGAAAATGAGCACGAGTGCTTTTCCCTTGTTCACGGTGAGCAAGGTGATCTTTTGAATCCGGAATCGTGGGAGACCTTCACTAGTTTGTGTCGAGCAAGGTTGGTGATGGTTTGAAAGTTTAGATGTGAGAGCGGCGGTGCCATAGCCAAGATTTTGTTGATGTTGCCTTTGAAAGTAAGCATATGGGAGATGAAGCAACCATGTCTTGCATAGAGATAGTGTAGAGACTAGAATTACGTGAGCGGACATAAGGTCATTTCCTTGTAGATCACGAATGAAACAAGTTTTCTCCACGAAAGCAACCTCAAATCTCCATCACAAAAGCGACCTCACGAAAGCAGTTATGATCGAGGCCTTCCACATAGTAAACCTGCTTGATTTCGATGTTCCCATTGACATAATATCCGTAGCCCATGATAGGCTGAAGTGATCATTCCGAACACGATAGTGCCAATGAACTTTGCAATAAAGTTTGATAACAGTTTAAGGTTGCCTATCATGTGTCGGGAACATCCGCTATCAACAATCGAGAGAATGATCGTATCACTGCATTACACGGACGACACGGTTGGAATAGAAGTAGATGTGGAACCCGAAATGTTAGAGGGTTCGAAGCGGTATATGAGACATACACACATTAATGACTTTAGGCATCCATGTAAATCTAGTGTGTTATATATCCATTTCGCCATCTATAACTACTCTTTGCTTTAGTCTTAGTGAATGCACTAGGTGGTACTACATTCTTAGGAGGTGGCCCTGAGCTACTGATGTGACAATTTTTGCCTTAGAATCTAAAGAAGGCGGGCTACCAAGCACGAGACTTAGAATGATTAGTGGGCCTAGAGGTATTCGATTCTTAGGATGCATAAGCGAGAGATTATAGCTTTAGCAACACATTTGTCATGACAATCGAATTCATACTTTTCGACAAATAACACAAGGTGCATCGGATGAATATCAAAAGTGCTTAATGGTTTAGCATTCATTACATCACTATTTCTATTACATTTGCGGACGCAACATCTATAGTGGAAACAACGTGAGTCTTATTCATAGTCCTAGGGTGTTCTTCTACTTTAGCATTCTTTATTGATATTTTCTTGGGTGTGACTTCCTATTCTTGATTGAGTGCTCTAGGCATGAAGTGCGGACGTTTGGAAAAACATAACTATTCTGTTTTAGTAGAAGGAAGCACGTTAGCAACTTGTGATTTGGCGGTAGGGATTCTAGGTGCACGATTACTAAGTGTGGTGGTGCTAATCTTTTAATGATGGTAGGCGGAAGTTGTTCATACTTTCCTAACATTTCTCTTAGCTTAGAGATAGTGTGAATCAAATCTTGATTTTCGGACCGAATATTACCGGTAAAATTCATGACTTCTCTAGTGTGAGCAAGATAGTGATCAAGTTAGTTTGATGCTTCATGTCGAGTCTTATTGAGTAAATCAAATATGACACCATATTCTGTTTAAGCGTTACAAGTTCTTGTTCATATTTAGATTTGACTTTTCAAAGACACGTTGTGATCATCCAGTTGCTCAATTTTAGGATCGTGATTTTGCACTCAATGGGCGATTTTCTTTTGAAAACTAAGTTGATGGTTGTGAATATCTTTTCACACCAATGAAGCGACGTTTGCATTGTAAAGTTCGTTAATTAATCGTTCATTTTCGACTTTTAAAGACTCGATCGAAGCACATTATCGGTATTCTCAGATTACCACGAGTCAACATTATCGTGAGAGATATAATCGGATGCATGTGGCAAAGAATAGAATAACACAACATTATGGATATCGGCCTGGATAACATCTTCAAGAGTCGATCAACATCTTTTCTCAACATTTTCTTTTTGCGTTTAGTATTGAAATAGATGTTTGGTTTTCTCGGCGACCTTCATTACTCAAGTTCCTTATGAAAATCCTTTTCCCAAGCTAATGCACAACTTTTCAAATTTTAACATTTGGTAAAGATTTTTACGAAAAATGTCTCTTTTTCTCGCTAAAGGCGATTGAAAGTGTTGAACTTTGATTTGAATGATGTTCTATCTCATGTTCTAAAATTTTGAGGTCGACCATGAAAATATCAAAATATCTAAGAATTTTGCGATTTTCGGGTTTTGAGTTTACTTCAGCGATTGAAGGTAAGGACCATAAATTTGTGCATAATCGGTTGGGGATTAACATTAGAAGACTCGGTGTTTTGATGATAACCCTTGGTGTGTTAGTAGTATCCGTTGGTGTGTGAAAGTGACCGGTTTTGTATAATTAAAGGTTTGTTGTAAACAACCGTTTTAATTTTGATCGACTCTCGTCTTACGCATCTAATTCCTCTTGGCGATGATATTCAACAACACTCATATGATATCATTAATTTTATATTACGCTTTGGAAACTTGAGTTTGGTTTGAATGTTTTGGTGAAAGCTTTGGTTTATGTCGACTAGATTTGGTCCATATCCTTTTGGATTGGGTTTTAGAGTAAACTTTTCAATAGTTGTTCTTGATTCACCATGTTTGTAAACAACATTTTAAACTCTTTAATTTTGTTTTGCAAGCCAATAATTTTGCAAGAAGGTCATCTACCCGATTCGTTGAGTGCTTTTTGTATCTTTGAGCTGTTTTGACAATTTAACAACTCGACCTTAGCTTTTTGATTTTCAAGGTGAGGCGTTAATTTGCCTCTTATGTTCATGTTTGATTGTTCTATTTGAGACAACAAAGCATTCTTGAGCGGCTAGATCACGCATCTGTCTCTCTAAATATTTTTCGTTTGATGAGATTTAGCAAAGCGGCTTCAAAACCTTTTCACAGTTTTCTTGAGTTTTGAAAAGTTGAGTTGCATTTGTAAGCATTCAAAATCCTTGGTTAACAGTGCATTTTGCTTTTAAGTCCTTATTTAATGCATAACATTCCTCCATTTTGATTTGATGGTCTTGAATTAAGCGAGCAAAATACGGATGAGGCAACAGTTCGACTTGTTCATCGTGAGTCACAACATGATCATTATTTAGATCCTCAAGAACAACCACGGAGTCAATTTGATTATCAAAGGAAACCATAAGGTCATCTTGATCGTCAAATGTAACTCTGAGGTTAACTTGAAAATCGTCGAAATGAGATGTAGATGACTCATTTGAGCGATCGATCCGTCTTGGGATCGAGATATTGGCGGAGATATTAGTTCGAGATATGATGATGGTTTGTTCGGTGCACGAGACAAGCCATCGGTGTCCTCTGCTGGGCTGTTTCACTCATGTGTAACTCATGCATATTAGCCATCAACATAACTTTGCATTGGCTGCAAGTCCTCCATATCATCATCACAGTGCATACGCCATAAAGCTCTGTTCTTTGTTTGTGAGAGATCCATGACTTCATCCTTAAGAGCCAAAGAAGAACCTCTTTGAGTAAGCACTTCCCCTAGTCCTTGGCTTTGGGCATGCATTAGCAGTGTCCTTCTCATTGCGGTTGTAGCATCGAAGACCATTCAACCCATTCGAGCATTTCCTGTTCTACCACTTGAGCTCTGTTGTTATTCCTACCCATAGCATTAAACCCTTGACCACCTCCCATTTGGCGTCCATAACCACGATTACGAACTTCAATTCGTCCATTGTTCTGTGACTTGATTTCGTGTATTGGATGAGGAGCGAATCGATTGTTGGATTTGTTTGTATAACGGCTAAAAGCATTAGCAATCATAACAAATCCACATTGCAATCTTGAGCGGATCGGATTCCTCATTAGTTTGACTATGAAGTGCTTGATCATTGTTGTTGTTGTAAGGAACCAATTGATTTTGTTGAGATTCTTTGTGATGGATCGTTTGGTGTGGTGAGGCGATTGGTTGAGTTGCTTGTTGAGGAGGATAACTTTGTTGAGCATATAAGGCAAGTTGTTGATTTTCGGATGTGTAGGTGGAGCGGTTTGAGCACGGAGAATCCTTTCGATCAACTTCCTTTTCATGAGGCTTCAAGTAGTCGTACAACAATCCATATGTAGAATGATGCATATTCTTAAGCAGCGGAGAAAAATGACATACTTCTCCCATTCGGGACCAAGACTACTCGAGAACTTAGTATTCACTGCAATTCTTGGCATGATGATGTTGTGTTTATCCAAATCATTGATGATGTCGAAAATCGATGATGATAAGACTCTAGTGTCTCTCGGGTTCAATCATGAAGTGTTCATAAGCCAAGTAAATTTTGGATTCAAATCCTCGATTGAGTCTGAGATCCTTTCATAAGAAGATGAATATGGTCCCATTTCCTGCGGTCTTTTGAGCATCAACACTTGAAGAATTGGGTTAGGTAATCCTAAAAGGATATATTGCATTGCAAGTTCATCGACTTCATAGTGTAGAAGTTACATTGGATTAAGATGCACTGCTTGATAGCAATGTTTGTTTGTTCATCTCTTGGTGGAGCAGTGGGATCTCCGGGTACAATGACGATGAGCATCTCAAATGGACCTTCAAGATAACCTTCTTTAAGAACTTTCCATGTGGCTTCTTGGATCACAAAACCTAAAGAACCTTATCACCCATTGATCGTGGTTTCTGGAGTGAGCATTGGAGGTCTATCAGTGATCCGACTTCATGAATTGATTGTTGGTACTTTAAAGCTTCACATCTTTGCAAACCAAGTGGGTTCCTTCATAGTGTTCCTTGATGGATGTTGATTGAAATCATTTGTGTAGGGTTGAACTTGAAGACTTGGCGGTGGTTGAACCATTTGTGGTGGGGGAATTGCACCAAGTTGTGGAGTATGTTGTTGATTAAATTGTTGTTGATAAATAGCTTGTTGTTGATTCCATTGTTGATGTTGTGGACTTAGTTGTTGTTGTCGTTGAGGATAAGTGTAAGGGAAATAGTTAGAGTATGGTGGTTGAGACATGTTGAAAACTTGTGTTGGTAAAAATGGATCTTTGTAGTCGAATGAACCTTTGTTGATGAAGTGTCCTTAGGCGTAGAAAAGACAAGAACCAAGTAGCACTTATCGTAAAAACACCAAAGTTACGGCGTAACAATAAGGAGTTCTTGGCGTGGGATTTAGCTTCTGCGTAAGTAGGAAAAGCACTAAAGTTAGGCGTAGACAAAAGTTAGGCGTAGAAAGTTAGGCGTGGGATTTTCTTATCGTAAGACTAGGCTTAGGCGTAGGAAAAATCTTAGGCGTGGGATTTCTGGCGTGGCTTATCTTATCACGTAATTTTAGGGTTTTGCCCAAATGATCTTTACACTATCACGGTGCAAGAGATATCCAAAGTCGGCGTATTTTCGGACTTATCCAAGTAAGAAAACACGGAATAAACCACGAAATGAAGATCGAACCAAGGAAGCACTTACAGCGTAGTTTTAGGGTTTTATTACGGCGTGGAATGCTCGAAATTTTGATTCGTCCAAATGTGTTTCTAAACCGGTTTTGTGTGATAAAATAGCTTCAATAACACCAAAATACACAAAAGTGTGAAACTTGATGAACCAAAGCCTCTAAAAGCGATTCTGAGTAGGATAGAACCCTCGTTCAAAACTTCGATCAAAAACAACTATCCATGCATAAAGTTTGAAACTTTTGCCAAAAAGAAATATTTAACACCTTAAAGCGTTGAAAGTACAAGAATCTTGGATTAAAAAGTGTAAAAACAAGTTTTAAGCGAACAAAGTATCAAATGTGCGTTTTAGGCGTGGGACGAAACCCGCTTCAAAAACAAACACAATTCGCCCAACTAGTAGGCGATTGATACCTTTGTTAGGTCATTAGTTTTACAACACAAGCATCAAGAAAGAGATGAGAGAGATCGGTTGAACCCTTATCAAACACACGAAATATAGAGATAATACGGTTAAAGGAAATAGTGAAATAGAAAAGAGAACAACCAACCTTCAAATGAAGGTTTACATATAGTATTTATAGGAGGAAAGCTAGGGCAACACTCCTAGTTTCCATCCTTTCTTTAATGGGCTTGGGCCTAAGCTCATGGGCCTTCTACATAAGCTTAAGGCTAATAACAAACATAAAGGCCATAATAAAACTAACTATTACATATTAATTACTAACACTTGATTATGGTTTAGGAGTGATTCCAACAGAAGTTACTTCAATTTTACCAGGCCATGGATTAGACTTTGATTGGTTATTTCTCCTAGTTATGTAAGTGGTTTTTTTTTTCTTGTACACATGCTAAGCTTTTTAATTTTTTTACATGAGACTTGTTAGGCTTAGTGCCTTAGGTGTTGTGACAAGCATAGGCTTGTCATTTTTGCCCCACAGGTGACACATCACCATAAAACAATACCTTCTACAACCCTTATAACAAATAAACCCAACAAGGTTTTTTGGGTCCCACAACTTCTTTTTATTTTTTTTATTTAATTTTCAAATAACATAAAATTCATTCATAAAAATAAAATTTCAATACAACATATTAAAAAATCGATTTGAAACATAAAACAACGATACGAAAAAAAACGATATGGAAAAAGAACATACAAAACTTAAGAAATACATCAAATTATAAATAAATAAAAAACTAATTATTTTGTTGTTGTTGTTGATATTGTTCCCATACATGTCGTTTTCAAACATGCTCGATGATATTTCGTTGAAGCCTTGCGTGTATGCGTTTATCACAGAGTTCTTCGGATTTCTTTCGTTGCACTTCACATCACTCGACCCATGCCTGTTTTAAATTTATTCGTGGAAAAATATACATCTTGCTCGTTTCGGATATCGAATTTTTTTGATCTTTCAAAATCAAGTTATGCAATATGATATACGTGTACATGACTCTCCGTAACTTGTTGATTGTCCATGAATGCGCCGGTTGGGCAATAATATTCCAACGTCCTTTGAGGACACCAAAAGCTTTTTCAATGCCTTTTTGAGCACTTTCTTGTTTCTGTTTAAATGCGGCATTTTTGGCGGAATGTGCAACCGTAAATGATTTGACAAAAGATGACTACTCTGGGTAAATCCCTTGATCAAATGTAACTCCGTTTAATTCAAACGAAACCACAGGGGTGATGTCATCAAGTAGGTTGTCGAATAACGGAGAATTATTCAAAATGGTAAGATCGTTATTCGAACTCGCTACCCCAAAAAATGCATGCCAAATCCACAAATCATATGACGCAACGAACTCAAGCATTATAGTTGGATACTTTTTATCACCTCTATGAAATTGCCCTTGCAATTCTTTCGGACAATTTTTCCATTCCCGGTACATACAATCAATGCTTCCCAACATTCCTGGTAACTTATGAACTGCGTTATGTGCGTTGTATAATTTGTGAATGTCATTCACGTCTAGTTTTCTTAAAAACTCAGGCATATACAATTGGATTATGCACATAGTAAAATGATATAGACAATCGCATGCACAATGTTTCCCTATTTGTAAATACTCATCTAATGCATCAGTTATTATGCCGTACGCCAATTGACGTATGATGGATGTGCATTCCATAATCACACTAAAACTCATTATACCCGTAGCATCGGTTTGGAATCTAAAGAAATCATAATGCTTGGGAAGAGGATGATGAGTTTCAATATATGATTCAATACCTTGTACTATTTCTAAAATAGTTTACGGCTCATACGAAAACGACACCTAAAATTTATGTCAAGATTACCCTCAACTCGCGCATTCGCGATGCACGGTCTAGTGGTTGAGGGTGATGTTTTATCCGTAATGTTATATATGATGGTATTTAGATATCTATTAGAGAAGTTGCATGATGCCTAATAATGTTATAATTACTTTTGTATTTATATTATTTTATCTTCATTAAAAGTTTTTATTAACATAGTCTTTTCATATGTAGTATTTTAATTTGAGTAAGTTATAGGAAAGAAATAATCAAGATTAGAAGATAGACGGTTGTAGCAGACAAAAGGCGAATAATAATGTTCATTTCCTCCAACTTTTAATACTATGGGTAGCTTTAACCAAGAATTTATATGGAGTTCAACTAACCTGTGGGCGAGACAACGAGGATTATTTGAAGTCAAGTAAAATTTTCTTCTTTTGTTTGCGACTATTATATTATACTAATGAGATGCTCCGCACTTGTCATTTGCCTTTTAATGTGCCTAAAACCCGTTCAACAATCATGCGGACTGAATTGGTGCAAAGATGCCAATGAGAACAGCATAACACTCCAAATCCAGTCTTGAATCAACTAATCAAGCGTACTACTATGCGCCAAAATAAACCATATGGGTCTTAAAGAAGTTTGTTTTGTATGATTTGTCTCCTAAACTATCCATTACTTGAAAGATTCATTTGTGCAAGGTGTAGTAATACTTCTAATGAGTTGGTATTGCAAAATGAAACAAAAATATAAGACCCATTGCCTTTACTGTTGGGCTAGTGGTCGAACATTGCACCACAAATCGCAACCAAAATGTCAACACAATTTACCCATATAATTCTAATAACTTTAAAGTTGCAGTTGACAGTAGAATAAGCAATCAAGAAAAAGAAAAGAAAAGGAAACACCTTATTGTTGGGTTCGACTCCAACAATCTCTCGACACCCCACAAAAAATAATCACTTCCAATATTAAGCCAACACTTAGTTTTTGTTTCTAGTCTATTATTTAGTTGCCACATATTCAATCAACAATCGAATTTATTATACTCGAGGGCATATATATGTCGATCGACATACATAGACCAAATCAAATTACAACTTGAAAAATCAATTAATTCAACATGATTAATAACAACTAATCCCAATAAATTACATAATAGAAGAGAATCAAGAAGAACCTCTACAGGAGTGTGTTTGGTTTCGATTGAAGGAGAAAACAAAAAGAAAACAAATCAAGATGTTCGATTGGCAACGAACATACCCAAAGGAAGCAGAGAATATGTAACGACGACAATATTGGACCTCCAAAAACGCTTTAGAAACTTCGGTTAAAGTTAGCAAACTTTATATATAATCAAAAAGTGGTTCAAGCCAACTTTGAATCTTCTGCTTTCATCCATTGAGCCTGTAAATCATTTGGTTTCACCCCTTCTTGATTCATATCTGCTTGCACATTTACAATGACATAAATAGAAGGAAATTCGATTAAGCCAAGGATGTATCAATAATCATCCCCGCATATATGAGCCACCAAAGACCTTTAAACATATCTTGAACATAAGCTCATTCTCGGTGCAAAGAGTGCAAAAGAGATCGAACATCATCCCGCATATATGAGAATCAAAAGCTTTCCAAAAACGCATTAACCAACTCAGTAACTAATGGAAAAAGGGTGTGCGTAATTGGGCCACCCTATAAGTGACGATCCTAATTAAATGAATAGCAAGGAACCAAACAACGAAAAGCCAAATACCACACTTACATGCAGCCGTTAACATTCCAGACTTTTGAGATTTCAAAGTACCAATTTTTCCCGTCTACCAATTTCTCATAGTCCTATTTATTGATACACTTAATAACGAAAGGTCTAGTAAATGACAAAATAAGATTACCATTACCCCCATCTTTGTTCTTAATTTTACTGAATGCAAACTACTTGCTCAAAGAGAATCCTAGTAACTAACCTGATCACTCAAACTACATGTAGCTTAGTTCAGGTACACTCTTTTGCACCAGTAACAGCACCATACATACTATATAGCTCCTATTTATTCCAATATTAATCCTCCATATACTCTAATTATATAGGAGCCTCATACTCAAGTCCGCATGATAAACACTAATAAAGATAAAAATAACTTATTCAACATGGCTTGTAGTAACAATTTTCAACATGGCTTGAAGTAGCACCTATGAGAATTGGAAAATGCTTATTTAATAAGCTACAAAAAGCTATCACAACCTAAAACTAACCTAAACCATCTGTAATAAGCCTCATCGAACCGATTTGGACCATAAAAGCTCAAGCTACGATCATTTAACCACTATATTTGATTCTAAGTTTAATAAGCCAAACGGCCCTAATGTGGCTACTTTAAGGACTAATTAAGCTAATATAGAAAAATCAGAAAATGAAACTAAAAATACCGAGAAAACAACCACCAACCAAAATGCTTATATCCAGAATTATAGCTAAAAAGGACTTAAGGTAAAGAAACTATAAATCAAAACTAAATGCTATTTGGGACTTATGGAAACTGAAGTAGCAGCTATGAGAATGGGAAAATGCTTATTTAATAAGATACAAAAAACTACCACAACCTAAAACTAACCTAAACCATCCGTAATAAGCCTCATCGGAATGATTTGGACCATAAAAGCTCAAGCTACGATCATTTAACCACTATATCGATTCTAAGTTTAATAAGCCAAACGGCCTCTTGTGGCTACTTTAAGTACTAATTAAGCTAATATAGAAAAATCAGAAAATGAAACTAAAAATACCGAGAAAACAACCACCAACCAAAGTGCTTATATCCATAATTATAGCTAAAAAGGACTTAAGGTGAAGAAACTAAAAATCAAAACTAAATGCTATTTGGGACTTATGGAAACCTGGTAGCGACTATGAGAATGGGAAAATGCTTATTTAATAAGCTACAAAAAGCTACAACAACCTAAAACTAACCTAAACCATACGTAATAAGCCTCATGCAACTATTTGGACCATAAAAGCTCAAGCTACGATCATTTAACCACTATATCGATTCTAAGTTTAATAAGCCAAACGGCCCCTCGTGGACCATTGCTCGGACTAATATGGTTTTGTAGGGTATTTGCCAAAAGGGAGCCCATAAGATCTCGATATCTAATGAACCGTTGTCCATTTACAAAGTGAAAACATGCCAAAAGCCGCCTAGAATAGGTATTGAAAGTCGCAAGGACTATCAGGCTGATGATGGCCCAAGTCCAGCCAAGAGGCACCAACATTAGGTTTGAAAAGGAAGCTCCTTTTATATTGACATTCTATTATCTGTTTATAAGTTGTAACTTATGGAAGCTAAAGAGACGTAACTATAACTCCATGGTGGTTTGTATTTGCATGAAAACGAAGTGTTGCAACAACTAAATGCAAGTAACTTCATGTCTCTTCATATACCTCCGATTAATGATCATACATGAATGTTGTAGCCTTCAAAGAGTATGCATAGACATGTATGTACCGTACTTTTGGTTGTGCACAACACCCCTTGCACATTAAATTAAGAGGGATAAGCTTTAAGTATTATATAGATGTAGTGTAAATTTTTAAAATATCTAGATTTTTGGTAATTTGCCCCCCTTTAATAACCATTTTGTAATGTAGTTTCTAAAAATTATCAAAATGTGCCCCCTCGAGCAAAAATTTCTAGCTCCGCCACTGCGTAGGAGTGGCGACCGAAAACTGTCACAACACTTAAGGATCATAGGTAATTTAAAGGTTTTGATTTTGACAAAAATAGAACAGCAACTTGTTTTATTTTAGGTTGATGGAAATTAAAAGAATGTAAATGCTGCTATAAAAAAATGTGGAGTTAGAGTGAGAGTGTGTTTAGATATGAAGAAAATAAGATGTTAAGTGGAGTTGGTGTTATAAAAATAAGTGGGAATAAAAACGAAAAAGAAAGAGTGTAAGTTTGTGGGACCCATTTAAGTTTTTCTAATATAATACAATAAAAATACGAAATACCCTCCCGACTAATAGTCAAGCGTAGTCAAACTGACGGTGTTAATAAAGTTGGACCAAACCTGAAATGAAAGTATTTTCGGACTGAATCCGAAACTTCTTGAAAAATTTGACCAAAAATGAAAAGTCAAATGATTGAAAAAAGTATCATACTTGTCACTATTTTCTTTTGTGGGTGTGAACAATTTTTTCTTTTGTGGGTCTTTCTTTCAAATTCATCCTTTTTAGGGTCTTATGTGACGTTTTCTGCTGAGAAAAAGAAAATTCTATTAGTAAGAGGCGAAAATGTTGAAAATTTTGAAATCTTTAAAAGGATAAATTTGAAGAAAAGTCTTGTAAAGAAAAAATGTGTTCGCTACATAAAAAATGGTCTTGAAGTGTGATCTTTTTGAATCGTTCAACCAAAATGAAATACAACAAAACACAAGGACCAAAAATATAGTTAACTCTTTTTGTAATTTATTCTTGATTAAATGATGCCAATGCATACAATAGGAAGATTAAAAGAGTTTTTGCATAAAATAGGAAGATTAAGAGACTTTGAATTTAATAGAAAGATTAAAAGTTGAGTGTCGGCAATAGAAAAAATTAGCAAATTTGATGTGATAAGGTTTTAAAAGTACCATTTTGAGGGTCGTTTAAGTCCTTATTTGATCACTTTTGTATCCGTTATTGCTTAATATCGTTCCTTTTCACTTTTAGGTCTCGTGAAGGCAAAATCTTTGGAATGGCACTTATTTGAACGAAAAGGCGAATATATGAAGAAAATGGCCAAAGTCAAAATCGAGACACTCACGATTCTTTGAAAGTAGAAGCGCGGCGTCGGGTGCTACATTGTGGCCGTCCCAAAATTATTGTGACGGGCGAAACCCAAACTCGTATTTTCAAGAGGCGTCTAGTTGTGAAAGAGTAGGCCGTCGCTACTCGAGCAACCTAGATGCAATCAGACGGCGTCGGAAGAAAGAGGGCGGCGTCACGGACATAAGGTGGCCCGTCGCAAGGTTAACGTGGCCAAGGCGAAACCACAATGGCGGCGACACGGCGGCGTCACTAAACATAAGGTGGCCGTCGCAATTGTAATCTTATATATAGAATCCGAATTTTTCGGTCTTTGTGTGGAGAGTCTTTGGGTAAAACCTAAAACCGAACCTAAGGTGTCTTGTACAGTATTTTAGGGTTTTAAACCTATCTTACATCAAGATAAGTCTTTACTTCATTAATTCAATTATGTCTTTGATTATTTGTGTGTATGCTTGCATGTTCTCCATGTCCGGCTAATTTATTTGTGTGTTTGCTTAGGAAGTATGAAACTTAATTATTGAATATTGATTGGTTGTTTCTTATCTTAGTTGATTAATGATCTAGTAATGCGATAGGTCATTCGTTGTGTATAATGCTTGATTCATCTTTGTGAACCTTAGAATATAATTACACGAGTAGTTGTAGGCTAAACCATCCAAAGCGCCTTAGAGTAGGAGTTTATAATCCTAGTGGGTTTGTAGACAAGACCCTTTGGTAAGTTCAAAGAGTTAGGGAGAAAGCGCATACCTACAACTTTAGACACACAAGCATGACTAGGAATAAGGCGTGACACTCAACCATCAATAGGAGATAATTAAGGAGTAATACAAACTAAGTAAACACATCTTTAAACTATCATACGAGCACACATTAATTAGACATAGACTCCCACAACCTTAGTTTAGATAATTAGATAATAGTAGAGTAATCGGTGAAATACCAACCCCCAAATCCAATACAGAGATTCGTACCTTTCCATTTCATAAAATATAAAAGATAAAAATAATCTTCCTCAACCTTAACCTTAGCGTAGTAACTCCTTACTAGCATTCCTATTCCCTAGAGAGCGATATCAATACCGTGGCTTACCTAATTACTACACTACAACGATTAGGTTCACTTGCCTGGGGTGTTATAAAACTTGCTCGAAGAAAGGAAGTTTCCTTGACCCCGAGCGGCGTGTGGCGTTATCAAGTTTTGGCGCGTTGCTGGGAATAGAATAGCTAGTTAGTAGTCCACCTCGTTTAGGTTCTTTGCTTGATTCCTATCAAGTAAATTTTTCTCAATTTTTAGCTTTCTCTTGTCTATCCCCTTCTTCGTAACCTTTGTTCGTAACCCCATCACTTTTCATCATGGAAGGTGATAACCCGCTACCATTCATCAACATACCACCAAATGACCGCCAGAGCCCGTACTCTTGGTGAGTACTCGAGACCAAGCCACCTGGGCTATAGGAACACCATTGAGCTTCCCGACCAAGCCCAAACTACGGCCTGCGATCCGACACCATCCGGTTGGTGCAAAGCGGATGTGCATTCCATGGACTTCGTTCGAAGATCCAAATCGACATCGAGGATTTCCTCAAAATCGTCGATTCCATCGACCTTGATGCTACTACTCGGGAGACCACGCGCTGCGTCTCTTCCAATTCTCTACGGGACCAAGCTAGTAATTGGCTTGGCGACTTCCTTGGCTCCATCTCAAGTTGGGATGATCTTACTTCTCGCTTCCTTGCTCAATTTTTCCCACGGGAGAACCACTAAGCTTAGGAATGACATCTTGATGTTCCAACAACGTCAAGGTGAATCTCTCTGAAGCATGGACCCGATTCAAGGACTTACTTCATAAAGTCCTCATCCGGCATTGATCTTTGGCTCAAGTCCAAATCTTTTATGATCATGTCAACTTCCCACTAAGCGATCCATAGACCAAGCGGCGGTGGAAAACTTAGTGATCTCACTGCGAAGAATCATGGGAAATAATAGAGGACCTCGCCCTCTATGACAACGAAAGTTAGGATGACCCCGTGAGCTGCCCAAAACCGTCAAGGCAATCTCCTTGCCTCCTCCCGACCGTAGGATGATCGAACTTGAAGATCAAGTTAAATTCCTCATGAGTTCCTCGAAAATCCTAAGTCTTCACACCATGTGAACAAAGCTTCTTCCTCGTGCGAGCCGTTTTGTGATCCTCATAACACAGCGCACTAGCACCCGATCCCCGAACACGCTTACATTGACTCGCATCCTCGCGTATTAATGGAGCGGAGGAAGATTCCTACAACACCGGGACCTAGGAATTTCAATGAAACCGTGAGGCATGGAAAAACAAGCCCGACTTCTATTGGGGACAAACCAAAGAATTCACTTCTAATGATTTCTCATGGCCCCACTAACGGTCCTAACCAACAAAACATCGAAGGATGTTGCAAAACCTAGTTGCATCCCAAGAAACCCAAATGGCTAAGCTCTCGGACCGCTTTAACAATCAACAAGCCGAGATGGATAGGAAAATAGACAACCTTTTGAAAGCCATAGCTAATAGTGATAAGAAAGTTAGTGCTATCTCAACTCCGAGCCTTGGTATAGAGATTAAGGATCCAAGCAAGCTAACAAAGTATGTCCAATTCGTCAATACCATCGCCTTAGTTGAACCTAATGAAACAAATGACGAAGAGGACTATACACTTGTGGATGATGAAACACCGAGGAAGTAGATGAAGTAGACATTGACTATTTCAACAAATTTCCTACGGAAGAAGAACTATCTCGCCACCTCACTTAGTGCGTGACCTCCGTCACATGTATGTTAGGAAAAGTCCTCGAATCAAGTTTGGGAACCCTTGGAATCTTAACATACCATGTGTCATAGGACACCTTTTGTGGCAAAAGCTTACATTGATCGCAAGTCCCAATCAACATAATGACTAGCACCTACTACAATTGGATATTGAAGAAGCCTATTCCAACTAGGCAAGACCCCAATGATCCTAATGTTAGTTGCAATTTTCTTGGTAGAGTTAAGGGATTGCCCGTTTATGTAGGTAGTTTCACGTTTCCTACGGACTTCATAATTGTGGATGATATTAGCACGGCCATAGACTCTAGTTTGTCCCATGTTATTCTAGGAAAACCTTTCATAGAAAGCACCGGGATGACCTATGACCCCTCGTTAGGAGTAGTGCGATTCAAGAATGAGATCGATGACATTGCTTACCAAATGCCGTTTAAGATTGAGAAGTTTTCATCACTCTCTAATGATGAAAAGGAACTTAAGCTGTCGGTCTATTATAGGAATGATGAGGATAGGGAGAAGGGTGTTGATTATGTTATGGCTAAGATTTTCGGATTCTATAAGGATTGCTTGAGCCTAGGACGGAATATAGGACCGATTGGGGAGAGGATGAACTCTTAGAAGCGCATTTTAGGGCACTTCTACAACATGGAATCCCCATTAGAAACCGTCAAGAGGCGGTAATGAGAAAAGCGTAGAAGCACGACTATGAGTCTAGCTACAAGACTCTTAAATAAAGAAAAGCGCTTAGTGGGAGGCAACCCATGCTTAATTGTTTGCTTGTTAGTGTCATATATCTTTTATTAATTGTTTATCCTCATGTTTAAATTTGTAAAAATGCTTTATTTTGTTTTAACCTCGTCTTAATTGCATATAAAGGTATTTTACATAAGGGATAAGTGTAGGGAGGATTACACACGTTTTCAAAAGAAGCGTAAACATGAGAATAACAATTAACTAAAAGATATTTATGTTTGTTTGTTCGAGTCAAATGCTTGTATCGAGTCATAATGGATGTTTTGCGAAATTTTCCAGTTCTAAAGATGTAAATTTTCCGAATTTTTCGAAAAATCGCGAGACCGGTTTTGTCGGGATAACTGTGGCGTCGGATTGCAACTGGCGGCGTCGGAAGGAGTAAAACATCGATTACTTTTCTCTTTTTACGAGCTACTTATAAATTTTGGAATTTTCGGTCTTAATTTTCTTAGAAATTCAGTAAACATCCATTCCACAACATTATATCCTAGTTTAAATCGAGTCTTATATATATTATTACCGCCGATTTTACGCGAAGGTTTCGTTTGTTTTCTTCAAGTGTGCGAGTTTAGTTTGTCAAGAAGAAGTTACATAAGATTGGAAGGAGCTTTTCACGCAATAATTCTTCTTGGAAAGATTTAACCACCACTTTACGGATCTACCGAGCTAATCGGGGAGTATTAGTTTCTTCGTTTTGATTACCTTCTTTTATCATAACTTTGATACTTTCGGGAACATTGGGGACAATGTTCGGTTTAAGTGTAGGGAGGAAAATAAAACGGGAACTTTGAAACTATGCTTATCCTTGACTATTTGCTTTGTCCAATTGTGATTGTGTAATAAACCATGAGAAAATGTCGGTTAGGGTAATTTTGGCACCAAATTTAAAATTTTTCATGACATATAAGAGTGGGCCATTAGTCTTAACAAAAGCGTCTCATGGATAGGAAGTTGCATGACTAGCACAAAACCCTTTACCACCCAAATTCCACCAAAATGTGAGGATCGCCCTTAGATTAGTAGGAATTAAAGCATTCATCTTTAATGCTTAGAGTGTGAACCGGTAGTATATTAGATTCTAGAACTTGTTTTGTGATGCATTCCGAGATGCAAGTGAGGCTACACTTGTGTAGTTAGGAATAACTAAATGATAAGAGGCATTAGGATAACCCTTGTTTGATACACGTAATATAATTACTTCTTCCATATCGGTTGAGTAATTCCCCACACCCATTCGTTGTACTCATCTTTAGTACACGATACCCTAGTTAACCCCTCGAGCCTATCCTTTTCGCGGTTCTCGTGATGTTTGGTTTTTCGGAATATCAATGAAAACATTGTTTACACCACCCCCAAATATACACCCAAATCGCCTTAGCCTACCCCTTATGCACTCACTTTTAGTGCAAATGTTTATTATCACCCTAAACCCTTAGTTCAATTATCTAGTTGCTTGCATAAGTTGCTAAGTCGAGTCATATCCTTTGTATCTGAGTTTTGGGACGATTGGGATTCATGGGAAAAGTTAAAGTTTATGAAATGACGGGAAGGAGCGTTAAATTCAAATTCCCTTTGTTTGCGTAATAATGTACCCCAAGTGTTTTGATCTTTTCAATTCGGGTCAAATTAGTGTTAGAGTAATAAAAACTCAAGTGTAGGGATGTGCCTATAAATCCTAGTATTTTGATGTTATCGTAGAGGATGGTAGAGTAAAGTGTAAAAAAAAAAAAAAAAAAATCGAAAAAAAAAATAAAAAAGAAAAAAAAAAAAAAAGAGTGAAAAAAAAAAAAAAAAAAAAAAAAGAAAAACATACGGGCTACCATCCTACATCTATCTTTAAATTTATGTTTATTTATTTAGGTTATCTAGAGTTTAGAGTGTCGAGTCTTGGCTTAGCAGCGCCATTCTTCATATCGATTAACATAAAGATTTTGACTTGCCACCACTAAATAGCCTATCCCACCAAACCCTTATTTCCCTACCGTAAGCCTAACATTACAACCCTTTAAAGACCTCTTTGATAGTCTTTCCTAGGTGCTTCGCCAAAGCGATGGAGGTTTGATCTATTCTCAAGCCTATGGTAATCTATGTACTAGGACCGGTTAATGAGTGTTTATCTTCCATTTCCTATATTGTTATATTTCATATATACACCGAGAGAGATGTGAGTATCCAAACACCCCATGTGAGGTGCTAGTATGTAATTCCGTGCTTGTTATGACTTTCTTGAGGCTTATATGTGTTGTGGACCGTTTTGAATTAATGCTTCATGACCCCAACTTATAAATTAATTGGCTAAAGCACATTTGCTTGAGGACAAGCAAATAACAAGTGTAGGGATATTTGATAAGGTTTTAAAAGGTACCATTTTGAGGGTCGTTTAAGTCCTTATTTGATCACTTTGTATCCGTTATTGCTTAATATCGTTCCTTTTCACTTTTTAGGTCTCGTGAAGGCAAAATCTTGGAATGGCACTTATTTGGACGAAAAGTAGCGAATATATGAAGAAAATGGCCAAAGTCAAAATCGAGACACTCACGATTCTTTGAAAGTAGAAAGCGGCGGCGTCGGGTGCTACATTGTGGCCGTCCCAAAATATTGTGACGGGCGGAACCCAAACTCGTATTTTCAAGAGGCGGCGTCTAGTTGTGAAAGAGTAGGCCGTCGCTACTCGGGCAACCTAGATGCAATCGAGACGGCGTCGGAAGGCGAAGAGGGCGGCGTCGCGGACATAAGGTGGCGCCGTCGCAAGGTTAACGTGGCCAAGGCGAAACCCACAATGGCGGCGACACGGCGTCACTAAACATAAGGTGGCCGCCGTCGCAATTGTAATCTTATATATAGAATCCGAATTTTTCGGTCTTTGTGTGGAGAGTCTTTGGGTAAAACCTAAAACCGAACCTAAGGTGTCTTGTACGATATTTTAGGGTTTTAAACCCTATCTTACATCAAGATAAGTCTTTACTTCATTAATTCAATTATGTCTTTGATTATTTGTGTGTATGCTTGCATGTTCTCCATGTCGGCTAATTTATTTGTGTGTTTGCTTAGGAAGTATGAAACTTAATTATTGAATATTGATTGGTTGTTTCTTATCTTAGTTGATTAATGATCTAGTAATGCGATAGGTCATTCGTTGTGTATAATGCTTGATTCATCTTTGTGAACCTTAGAATATAATTACGAGTAGTTGTAGGCTAAACCATCCAAGGCGCCTTAGAGTAGGAGTTTATAATCCTAGTGGGTTTGTAGACAAGACCCTTTGGTAAGTTCAAAGAGTTAGGGAGAAGCATACCCTACAACTTTAGACACACAACTTGACTAGGAATAAGGCGTGACACTCAACCATCAATAGGAGATAATTAAGGAGTAATACAAACTAAGTAAACACATCTTTAAACTATCATACGAGCACACATTAATTAGACATAGACTCCCACAACCTTAGTTTAGATAATTAGATAATAGTAGAGTAATCGGTGAAATACCAACCCCCAAATCCAATACCGAGATTCGTACCTTTCCATTTCATAAAATATAAAAGATAAAAATAATCTTCCTCAACCTTAACCTTAGCGTAGTAACTCCTTACTAGCATTCCTATTCCCTAGAGAACGATATCAATACCGGTGGCTTACCCTAATTACTACACTACAACGATTAGGTTCATTGCCTAGGGTGTTATAAAACTTGCTCGAAAAAAGGAAGTTTCCTTGACCCCGAGCGGCGCGTGTGGCGTTATCGATGCATTAAACATTACATAAAATTCAAAATTAAAACTAAAACTTTGATCTCCGCCCTAACCTCGTCCATGGCTCCACATGCTTCCTCAATCAAGTGTTCATATGGCTGCATATAGAACATTAAATCTTTTTGCCTTGCTTTGTATTCCTGCACTTCAACCTCCTTATTTTTGATCGCCATAAATTCAGCCCGTTCTTTCATCTTCAATTCCATGGCACGTTCATTCTGCTATGCCAACTCCGATATCATCATCTTAGCCAATGACTCGTCATTCATAGTTGCAGACGATTCCGTCGACCACACACCTTTCTTCTTCAAAGCATTCGATGTGCCCTTGCCCGTTGGTCGTCGAACTTCCTGTACCTCATCTTCCTCGTTTTCTCGAGCATCATCATTCAGGTTATAACTAGCATCCTCAGTCTCTGGGTTGAACGAACTAGACCCAGATGACTTGTATCTCTCGGACATTTCTTTTGCTTCATTTGCTAAAAAAATTGAAACTTCATTCTCATTCCATTTCTGAAATTTTTTTAACTGCTCCCAACAATGTTTGAGTGTGAACTTAACTCCGCATTTAGCTTCATAGTTTAGAGTTGCCGTATTGTAGTAATCTTCATTTGCGGCTCTACTCACAGGATTCATATGCTTGACGTTATTGTACACTCCACAAGATCGAGTCAAGTTCGAACACACCATCTTCCATTTCCCACAAACCATATCTTACATTCGGCAATTCGACTTTGTTTTGCTCTCTATGCACACCTGTACCTCAGCCCAAAATTCATTCTCCCTCATCGTGTTACCTTTGGCACTATCTTTGGATACATGAATCCAACCTTTTCACAACGCAATTTCCACCTCTTGGGTCCATGGAATGATTCGGGGTGGCTCATTGGTTTGAGCTGGCCTGATTTGGCGTCTCTTCGTCTTCGCTTTGGCCGGTGCCAGTTCCGAGGCCGTAACTTCTACCGGAGATTCTTCACGAGTGGTGTTTTGATAAAAATCTTCACTGCCGGTGTCGGTGGTTTGTTGCGTATGATGTTGTGATGATGAACCACCCCTTTGTGTTTGTGACATGTAGTTGGGGTTATAAAATTGGAACGCATTTTGTTGTGAAGAGAATTGGCTAAACGCGTTTTGTTGGTGTTGTTGTGAGAATTGATTAAAAGCTTGTTGTTGTGGGTATGGGTTACGGTATGGTTCGTTTTGGTAAGCTTGGCTATAGAATGAATGTGGTCGTAAGATTTGTAGGTTTGATGAAGGAGTATTCCTAAATTGAACGTTTCTTCGGGTGTCGGGGGATTGCTTCGAGGATTTCTTCGTTGGGTACGGTTGGTGTTTAGGGGAGTGTTCTTTTGGGACTTTTTTTTGTTATAAAAAGATGAAGTAAAATTAGTTGAGAGTGTAAGAGTATAAAATGGTGAGTTTGTGTGTAAAAAAAGATGATTTGGCGGGTATTTATAAGGGAAAAAATGGGCTAGTTTTTTATTTATTTTTATTTTATTATTATTATTTTAATAGTAGCAGTAAGAATTGTTTTTAAGACTAAAATACATTGTTGGTCCCTAAACTTCTTACTGCGCATCGCGATGGGACAAAGTTGGGCGTTATCATCGCTGGAGGTCCAAAACATGGGGTTTATATGCCAAACTCGTCCCTTGACCATTAACGCCGATGTCAACGTTCCGTTATACTCCAGAAAATCCCGTTATCCTTTTACTGTTGAGGGTAGAATAGTCTTATTACCTTGATGTACTATAGCAAATGTCTTGTCCAATTTCCCGCCATTATGTAGAATATAACAAAGCTGTGTACTCATTGCTCATCCCCAAACTTGTTTTGGAAGCCTACCCAAAAAACCCTAATGCAATGTCAATCATCAAATCAAATAATCTAAGTAAGAAAATAACAAACACCAACCTTGGATTTACTCTATGGCGAATTAGAGAATATCCTTTCTTTGATGACCATGTAATTGAGGAAAAAGCTGCAATCAGGAGATATTGTAAGTGTTTTTTGGTTATAGTCTATTACAATCATATGTTAGTACGATTGTTTAAGTTATTCCCCTTTTAGGTAACTTTATCGTAACATTGTTTTTGTACATTTTTTATACAGCGGGTCAACCAGGATCCTTTAGCATGAGGTTCCATTATGAAGGTACATTCAAATACTTTCCAGGTAGAATATATCAAGGAGGCAAGAAATGCCTTGTTGATCATGTGGAAATAAAAGAGGTATCCGTTGATGAAATGGATGCTCTCATGACCCAAATCGGTTATGAGATTGGACAAACCAATTATTTCTACTTTCTTAAGCCTGGTTGTACATTGGACGATGAATTGTTTAGTTTGCGTGAAGCTGCTAATGTTGAGTTGTTGAAAGATGTTGTCAAAGACCATAAGTTGATAGATGTGTATGTGGAAATAGGTAAGACAAGATTAGAGTTGTCTGAAATGTCCCCACAATCTATTAAGACTGTCTTTTGGGAGATGGATGAAAATAGGAGAAAAGTTGCTACTGCTGCTATTCAATCTTGTTGTAGACGATTGGTGTTAGATGATCTTGATAATGAACCTGCACTAGATCCTTTTATGCAACTTACACAAGTGCCTATGGACCTCAATGATATTGGTGAATCTAGCAATTTGCCAAACATTGAGCCTGTATTTTCCACCCTAGACACATCATTTGCTAGCCAACCTATTCATAACAGTGAGCGTGCTTTAGTACTTATTGATGAGGACAATGCTATTAAGGAGCCTGATAATCTTGAGGTTAATATGTTCCGAGTGACTTAGGGGAAGCACTTAGAGAAAGTAGGAAGAGCAATAGTTGATGTCAATAACAGGTTTGAGGAGCCTGATGTTGATCTAAATCTGTTTCAATTGACTCAGGGGAAGCATTTAGAGAAAGTAGGAAGAGCACTAGATGATGTCAATAACAGGTTTGAGGAGACTGATATGGATGTAACTCTGTTTCAATTGACTCGGGATAATCATTTTGTAGGATGCGATCTGCTTATGATAATAACATGGAACAGGATCCCGTTGTTGATGTTACTACTGTTACAAGTGAGTGACACTAGTGACTTAGGCAATGCGATTGATGATTCAATTCAAGAAAATGAAGAGAATACTTTTCAGGAGAATGATGCACAACTTGCTACGGTCCAAATAGGTCAGAGTAATGAGTTAGGTCAAGCAGGAACAACCAGTAATATAATTGATGACATGCATTTAGAAAATGATTTACCTGTGATGGTTGATGATGTCTTTTGCAGTGAGTGTTTTTCTTTTCGACAGACAGACTTTGAAAATGGAGTCTATACCACATTCTTCTATTCTGGTCAGGAGTTTCCTACTGCAATGGATGTCAAAACTAAGGTAAGAGAGAATTTAATAGAAACTAAGAGGGAGTTATTTTTTGTGAAGAATGACAAAACAAGAATAAGGGTTGTGTTCCACTTTCAGGCCCAAGTGAAGGTCCTGGACTGGATATAGGCCCATCTAGAAGTCCATTAACCAGAAGGGGTATAAATGCATTGCTTTCTGGCAAAAAGGACCCTTCACAAATACTCTGCCCATGGCTATTGTTTGTCGGCAGGAATGGTGAGACATGTACATGGTCAGTCAGAACATATAATGAGCAACACACTTGTTTGCAATCAAGGGCACTCAGAGCTTTTGACCTTAACTATATCTCAAAGCAAATTACAGCACAAATTGAAACCAATCCATTGGTGCCTGTCAAATCTATGCATAATCAACTTACCAACCAATACGAGCTTCAAGTGTCCCTGTAGAAGGTTTTAAGGGCCAATAACTTAGCAATAACACCATCGGGGTCAATTCAAGCTACAATTTACCATGTTGAGAGATTATGTTCAAGAGTTGCGTAAGACAAACCCTAATACAACAGTTGTGATGAATGTGGAGCGACTGCAGATGAGGCTCTTCCAACGAGAGAATTCAAGAGAGTGTATGTTTGTTTAGATGCATTTGAAGGAAGGATTTAAAGCGTGTGGGAGATCGTTGTTGGGGTGGGTGCTTTTCAATTTGTGGTCCTTTGAATGGTCAACCGATGACAACTGTGGAATTGATAGCAACAATGGTATGTACCCTTTAGCTTATGCTTTTGTTGAATCGAAAACATAGGATCATGGACTTGGTTTCTTCATTGTTTATCCGATGATATAGCACTTGAGCCAATCTCAAGCATCACTTTTATTATTGACATGCAAAAGGTACTCCGTAATCTGTTCATGAATTTAAGTCTCTCTTTTGAAACAGACAAGAAACATATTTGATTTTGTGCAGATATAAGTAGAGCTTTAGGAGATGTTTTTCGGATGCGTATTCTGTAGAGAAGCATTCATGAGAAAATGAAACTTCAATGGAAAGGTAGGGCCTACAAAGAGCATATGTGGAATGTGCAACAACCTCAATCGTTGTACAATTTGAAAGCTATGGTCGATTTCAAGAAATTTAATCAACCACCCATGATTGGTTAAGTAAGATACCACCGATCCATTGGTCAAGGTCACATTTTTCATGTAAGTCATCTATCTGTTTCATTAATTTGTATTTGTTAATGCTGTATAAACAATTATAATTAATACATGTTTATTGCTGTTTATCTTTAGGGAGAGCTACTTCTGATGTGTTACTTAATAACATGTGTCAAGTGTTTCATGACAAAATAATTGAGGATTTAAACAAACCAATTATTACAGCTTTAGAATACATCAGGGAATACTGTATGAAGAGGATAATGCACGTTCTTGTGGTGATTGAGAAGTGTGATGGGCCACTAACACCAACTGCACAACACATGCTAGAAGGTATTAAGAAAGAGGTTGTTAAGTATAATGTTTTATGGAATGGGGGAAATAAGTTTGAGGTTAGTGGACCATGGGGTGACCAATGTGTAGTTAATGTTGTAGAAAAGTCTTGTACTTACAGAAGATGGGAGATAACAGGTTTACCATGTAAACATGTTGTTGCTACCAATTGAATATGGCTTTAAATGGGCAACAAGTAGAGTCAGAGAAACATGGGCTCATCCTTGTTACTATCTTCTCACTTGGGAGGCAACCTACCATCACCATGTCGAGCCTATAACTAGCAACGAACATTGGGAAAAATCAACTGGCCAACAACAATTGTTCCACCGAAATTCGAAACAAAGCCTCCTAGCTCAAGAGGTAGAAAAAGAGTTAGGATAGCTCCTGAAAGTGAAGAGATTGTGAAGAATGGTAAGCTTTCAAGGGTTTGGAAGAGTGTTAAGTGTAGTATTTGTGGCATTGCTGGACACAACCGGAAAACATGTCTAGGGTATGGTGGAGCTGAAAGTAGTCGAACTGGCAATAAGGGAAATGTCAAATAAGTACCTACAAAAGCTGCAGCAAAAAAGACATATTCTAAAGGTAACAAAGTAGCAGCAAAAAAGACACATCCTAAAGGTACAAGTGTTGTTGAAAGTCAAGTTAGTGCAGTTCATGAAAGTGGTGTTCAATCTGAAAATCAAGATCAAGCAACTTAAGATCCCATCATACATGATGCATCCTGTCTCAATCCCAAAGAACATCAAGATGAAGCAATGAGAAGATCCCAAGATACAAGATGAATCCTCTCTCAATCCCAAAGAACATCAAGATGAAGCAATTGCCGATCCCAACATGCATGAGCAATCCCAGTGTCAATCCTACCAACATGATCAATCACGGTCGATTCTCACCGCATCAAGTGATGTGCAAGCGGTTTACGCTTCAACCCGACTTGCTACGAAGAATGACTAGGCGGTCGCGATGGAAAGAATGATGGCCTCACCATAGGTCAATTCATTATGCTAATTAGCTATACAATGTTTCATCTAGTTTATTTCCTATGGACAAGTTATGTACTCTAAAAACATATGTGTGTGTGTCTAACTGTAGTTCTCATGCTTTGAAAAGTATGCAATTTTATGCATTTGGAATTATATCCATTTGCATTAACTATGGAACCATGTCATTATTGTGTATTTTTATAGATTGACTAAGCTTGATGTGTGAATAATTTGCATCAAAAGTAACCAAAGGTAAACAGAACCTCATAAGAATGTTGACAATTAAAAGTCAAACCTAAATAAATTACTAACCATCTGCATACCCATAAGGCATTGAAAGTAAAAAACAAACCAAACTGAATACTTCATAACAATGTTGACAATTAAAAGTCAACTTTAATCTTAACCATGTGCATAAAGCCATAAACATACGGTATGCAATTTTATGCTTTGAAAAGTAACCAAAGCATGCAATTTTATGTGTGTGTGTCTAACTGTAGTTCTCATGCTTTGAAAAGTATGTAATTTTATGCATTTGGAATTATATCCACTTGCATTAACTATGGAACCATGTCATTATTGTGTATTTTTATAGATTGACTAAGCTTGATGTGTGAATAATTTGCATCAAAAGTAACCAAAGGTAAACAGAACCTCATAAGAATGTTGACAATTAAAATTCAAACCTAAATAAATTACTAACCATCTGCATACCCATAAGGCATTGAAAGTAAAAAACAAACCAAACTGAATACTTCATAACAATGTTGACAATTAAAAGTCAACTTTAATCTTAACCATGTGCATAAAGCCATAAACATACGGTAAACCGATCATAATAATAAGATTCATAACCTTCTGGGACACAACGTTACTACAATTCAAGATAATGAACATTAACCATCTCGCCTCATTACATAAAAGCTAAAAAGTTATCCCAATGCATCAACAATCAAGAATAATATCCAACTGAGCACCAAGTAAATCTTCCACTTCCACACATCACCTGAGCGACTACTAATCTTGCCTCAAGCTCATTTCTCCCTCAAAAGGCTGGTATGATCATTCTTGAATGAGCACATTTCGAGATCATACCATCGTATCCATCGACAAGAAGACCTCTATTCATGATTATGACAAGTCATTAAACAACCACCATTGTTACAATTTACTTATTGCTTGCGAAAACAAACTAATACAATAAATATTAAGACGCACTTACTTCAACAGACAACCAAAGAATCGGCATACAGGTTGGCGAGAGGTCCACGATCGCGAATAATAGCTTGCTTACCACACCAAAGAACGTACCATGTTGAAACGATTATCGTTTTGTAGAAGACTGTTTTTGTAGGACAGTTTAGGGATGGATGATAACTGATGACTAAACCATGTTACACAACACTGTACAACGGTTTGTATTGAGTAGACTACAGTGAAAGACGGTTTTGCCCTCAACAACATAACGTTGACATCGGCGTTAATGGTCAAGGGATGAGTTTGGCATATAAACCCCATGTTTTGGACCTCCAGATATGATAACGCCCAACTTTGTCCCATCGCGATGCGCATTAACAAGTTTAAGGACCAACGGTGTATTTTAGTATTTTTTTAATTAATTACATTAAGTAGTTCGATTATCTTTGTAACGCCCTTCCAATCTCATTGAAATTGTTTTATTTGCACTTAGTTCTGAAAGATTTTATGGATATTTAAATATACGTATGTCCGGATTCGAACTCGAGACTTCGGAATTGCACACATTACGTATGAGAGTTGATGTTAAATAATTAATATATATAAAATGTTATTATTATTAATTATTAGTCACGAAATAAATACTTAACGGTAGTTAATATTTAACGAGGTTTGGCTAACGGTCGTTAAATGTAAACTTAAAGGACTAGAGATGAAATTATAAGTCGGGAAAGATCTAGAACCCCTTTGGGTTGCTTTGGCCGATCGGTTGGGGTTCCTAACCCAACCCACACATTAACTTGTCCTCCAAGATTGGTTAACTATAAATACAATCCCATTGTATTCATTCTAAACCGAATCTTGGTGACTTGCAAACCTAATTTCTCTCCTTCTCCTCTTTCTTGTGTGTGGCCGGTCGAACACCCCTCCCCATAGGGTTTCGATTTGCTTAACTCAAGTTTAAGTATTTGGTTTGTTTTGTGATCAAGAACCTAGCTTTTCACTTCAATTCGCTAATAGTACGTGTGTACAAGAACGAAGGACAAACGCACTTGTGTTTGTGAATTCCTTGGTGGTCGATTTTTGGTGGGTTGATTTTGGTGAAACCCTAAGTTAGGGTTTTGGGTTTTGTTACTTGTTCATATCACCGTTTGGTTCTTGTTTTGCTAAAAGGTACGCGTTTTCTTATTCGGTTAAATAATATACATATATTATTCATTATACTTCCATTGCATGCTTTGATGATGTTTACTTGATTTTATAATTGTTATGATTATTAAAACCAGAAGGGCATCACGAGCCGTTAATATGATGTAATTAATTACCGAAACACATAAAAATTGAATATTTATGATTATTGCATGCTTTTATTGGTTTCTAGGGTTTTGAATTGGAAACCCTAATTTTTTATTTATTGGGTCGATTACCCTTAATTATTGTTATTAGGTTTTAATTTTGTAAAACTTGTAGAAACCCTAGGATTGCATGCATATTTTATGTGGTTATTATGAATAATTGTTATGTGCCATGTAATATGCGTATCTTGGATGGTAATTGTTATGCGGAATCCATGTTGGAACATGCATGTTTTGCCATGGAGTATTGTTTGTAATAAATGTTTTAGTGATATACACATGTTTTATTTATTTGATAATTATTGAATTAGGGAAGACCTCAATTATACTAATAAAAATTCGTTATGTGCTAATTGGTATATTATTGACTTTGGCTTACGCAATCGACTTGTCGATGTATGTGGCTCTTCTACCTTGTAGTTGAAAGCCCTAGTTGATGTATGCATTATTTACGCCTAGAATTGTTTATTAGAGTTTATCGTAATAATTATGCATGTGGCTAATTGTTTTACATATGTTAAATTGTTTAGTTATATGTTTATATTATTTGAGTTTGTTTAATTTGTATTAAAATGCTTTTTTGTTTATATATTGTTTGACATGTTAGTAAGCAAAAAGGGTTTTTATGAATAGAAAATTAAATGGACTAAATAATGGCAAAATTGATTTGTTTTTCTAAGTATTAATTCTTGAACTTTTAATCGATTGATGTGTTGTACTAAATGGTTAGAAAGGCTCGCCCACTAGAACAAACTATAAAGGGTTAATAAAGAAGTGCACATCGCGCGAAAGGATGTCTAAGGTTATGCTTTTGCGCTTACACGGTCCTCTGCCCCTCAGAGTTCGATTGGTGATCCGCAAAAACCGTCAAGTTCCTCACGCAAGCAAGAAAACTTAAAACAATTTAACACGGATCAATGAAGATCCGAGGAGTATAGAGTCTCCCGGTCGTTATGTCCCAAATAGCTATGCAATGGATAATCGAGCGTATAGTGATCGCGAGATTTGAGCAGAAAAGGGATTCGGTTATGATTATAACTACGGAAAAAGCCAACAAATTACAACGGCTTAAATGCAAATTAAAGGAAATTAAAAAGATAAAAACTATTAAATAAACGCTATCACTATAATTAAAATGATGTTTTTGTTGATTTTATAAAACAAAATGACTTAAATAAACTATTTCAACTAAAACGTAAACTTAAATTACCTAAAAACGTGATTTAAAATGAAAACGTACGTTACTTATAAAAATTACGCTGGAGCGCAAGAGAAAACGTAAAATTTATGAAATAAAAGTCCTACAAGTGTAAAACAATTTTTCGTCCTATATGATAAAAGAAAATTTTAGGAAAAAGCGGAATATTTTTTTGAGTTTTATTTTATTTATTACGAAATAAAAACTATTTTAAACTAATTAATTAATTAAAAATACTAAACATTTTTAGAAAATCTACAAGATTTACAAAAATTACTATAAACACTACTGATTTGAAGAAAAATAAAAACTATACTAGTGCTTTAAGAAATAAGCAATTAATAAAAAAACAAGTAATAGGAAAAGTTTAAAAATACTAAGTCTCTAACTAAGGATAAAGGATTCAATGTGCAAAATAAACCAAAAGACACATGGATCGAGTTGGCTTTCTTTGTGGGTGTTTGGTCGTGTGCAAGGGCGATGGGTCACAGGTTGAATCCAGTCCCACCTTTTGGCAATTAATTTTCTGTTTGGTTTTCTTACTTTTGCCTTTGAACAATGAATACAAAGAACAACTTTTTTACAAAACTACTTTTACAAACACCGCAAATAAAACATTAATCCATGATGAAGCGAAACAAAAAAATATGCTAAGGGCTTGTTTGGGACAAGGATGCTAGGGCGTACACAAGCTTCAACAAGCTATCAAAACCACTAACAAATCCTACAAGTTGCTCAAGGAGAGCACTAATCCTAAGAACTACCTAGGGGATCATGGATAAGCAATTGGGAAAATAAAATAAACTAAACCAAAGCAAGAGTTCTGCTGCACTCTTGCTGTTGCTGTGACAGTGGAGAAAACAGCCAAGAGGTGCTTTAAGAGCTTATAATTAAGCTACTTAGGGGCTTCTAAATTTCTACGACTAGGCGAACAAACAAACTAAGGCATAAATGGAACCTAAAAGAAAGCTAATAGGGGATAATGTGGACCCCCTTAACAGCTTATAAATAAGCTTTCAAGGCGGTCTTGTGGGCTGCTAATTTTGTGACAGAACAAAACTACGAGACGACTTCCACCAGGATAATTTACTAACTCCTAAGCTATCCTATCTAACAAGCACATAAGGAACCTAATAAGCAACAATGAAAACTAATCTAAGCTAAATACACTAAAAGCAATCGAGAAAATCTAAATAAGCTAAATGGAAAACACGATAAGTACTTTAAAAATGGGTGAATAAATTGCTACTATGGGGACAAAAAGCGACCTTCTTTGCGATAAAAAAGAAACAACGGGCCACCGGAAGCTTATGTTGAGGTAGCTACATAGTGAGCAAGCCTTGAGCTTACAGGGAGCTTTTGACAAGCTTAAATAAGCTTTAATGAGGGCCGAAAGGGGCCGCTGAGTCTTGCTATCTCTGCTATAACGATGGACGGGAGGGAGTCCAAAGACTTTTCTTTTGTTGTCAAAACTTGTAAAACTTGATATCTGAGGTTCCAACTTATGCAAACCACTCTAAAACCTCAAATTTACTTTGACTACGAAAGTCAAAGGTAAAAAGCATTTTAGGACACTTGACAAGCTTATGCCAAACATCCTTTTGTTATTCTAAAATGCATTTCAACCTAAGAAACCGAACAAACTTTGTTGAGAATGAACAATTATCATTAACTTCAATATATTAACATCTTAAACCAGAAGCTACCCCAAAATTAGCTTGACTTTCGAATTTGACCCGTTTGACTTTTCTTGACTTTTTGAAGAAATGAGATTTGAGAACAGTGAAGAAACCAAGAGACTCATATAAGCTTAGTAAAGCTTATATGAGCTTACACAAACAGTAAAGACAAGTTATTGATTGATTTAAACCCAGATTGTATGAAAACTTGAATGACCAAATGATTAAAGGCAACTTGACTAAAATTTATAAAGTGAAATTACAAGAGAATTGAAATTACATTGAAAAGAAACTTGACTAAGCTATCAAAACAAGAAATGAGCGGAAAATTAAACCGAGGTAGAACCTTCAAATCTAGACTAAGACTAAAACGAATTTAAAACAAAACTAACTAAAAACTAACTAAGCGCTTCAAAGTTGCTTCTTTCTTCTCTTTTATAGCTCCAAGCTTTCTCTCTCTCTCTAAGAAAATCCCACCATTAATATTGACCATTGGATTATTTGGGATCATCTTAGCCGTTTACAAGGTTTTGGCGCCAAAAGATGTTTATGATTGTAGCTTGAGTGTTAGGTACAAGGATGCATTAAATGCACCTTGGCTTGTTGTGAGTGGAGGGTAGGGGTGATGATGGTAGAGTGTTTGCGGTGAGTTGCAGGCAATGGTGATGATGGGAAGTGGTGCAACCCGTGAGGAAGGAAGAAAAGCGGTCAAATGGGTTTGGTGGATTATTAATAATAGAGGGTTCAAATGGCGGGGTTCAAAAGGGTTATTGGCGGGGTCCATTGGGTTTGACAAGTCCAAATGTATAAAAAGTTAAGAATAATCAAAGGACTAAGTATGCAATTTCTGAAACTTCAGGGACCTGTTCTGCCAAATCTCAAAGTTGCTCCAAGGACTGAAATTGACAAGTGTTAATATTACAAGGACCAAAGTTGCCTTTTTCCAATTTTCCAGGGGCCAATTCTGCCAATTTTTAAACTTGGAGGACCATTTTTGTAATTTTCTCAAACTTTTGACATTTTTCACCAAAGGACTAAATTTGATAACTTATGATTTAAAAAGGACCTTTGATGACTTTTCTTTTGAAATTTTGTGCTCGAGGACTGCTTTTGACAATTTTGAAACTTGAGGACTAAAGCGCAATTTTGCAAATTTGATATGTTTTCATCGATTTTGATATTTTGCTTTTAAAACACATAAAACACCGATTTGTGATATTTTGATCATTTTGATGTGTTTACGAGTGTTTTCGAGATGATTTTGCGGTTTATATTGTACAAAATGATGAGTATTTACACACTCATCAATCCCCCACATGAGATATTGCTAGTCCCTAGCAATGATTTGAGAAAACATAATGGATTTTAAACTCTTTACCAAAAGCCATTACTTACGGAGTAGCCAAATGTTTGAGTTCAAGTAAGAATCATGGTACAGATAACCATGTGATTTTGAGCAAACCACCGACTTTCAACGGTTTGATTTTGTCTTTACGGAAGCCGTACCCTTACGGACTAGCCAACTCTTAGATAAATTATCAATATTATCTTTGGTGAGTCGATTACCAATTATGGATTTTCCACGCCTTTACCACAAGCCATAATCTTGCGGGCTAGCCAACTCTTCACTTTTTAGGATATGGTGAGTTGAATACCATACAATTTTGGGCAAATTGCAAGCCATATAAGCGGATTTGAGATATCTTTACCAAGAGCCGTTTGCTCTGGATTAGCCAATCCTTTTGTCTTCTGAGACATGGCGGATGATAACCAAATGAGAAAGTGTAAAACACTTACTCCAAAAAAAAATTTTGGCCAAAACGGGAATTGGCGGTATAATTATATGAAAAATTGAGAATTCCCCACACTTAGAAATGAATATTGCCCTCAATATTCAAAGTACCATGTTATTATGCGAGACAAAAAACGTAAAGGGAAATACTACGGCCATTATTTAGAAAGGTTTTTTTTTTTTTTTTTTAAACATGTGGGCATCACCCCACACTTAGTGGTAGAAAGGGTAAGAAGTCGAAATATGGGTGAAAACCCATATGGTGTGTCTCTCTTTTTTTGATTTCAGTCGCTAGCTTGACTCGACCCAATTCCTTGGTTCATGGGAAGCAAAGTGGAAGAAACAATCTCCATCGGACTTCCATTCAAGATGTTTGGACAAACATTTGAAGCACGTGAAAGTTCCACACCGATGAGATATACATAGAAAGACCCGGCTCACAAATGATAAATGAAAATGCCGGGTCAAAGATAGTGTCTTCATTCCGAAGGAGTGAAGATGAAGGAAATCACAAGATATTTGAGGAAAGGAAGAAAGGTCTTGATAACAATCAAGATCCATTCTTCATCCTCAAATGTAGGCGTGTCGGGAGGAAGGGTGAGGTAGTATTATCAATAAGCAAACTCATACGATGAGTACACCTTCCTCCGAGCTAATATCATCCTCAAGATCAAAATAGAAATGATCATGTTCGGAGGAGATATGTCATGAGAGAGTTCACCGGAGAACTCTTCATGGAAGAATCATTCACATGAGGTGAATTTGTGAACTCTTGTTCCATTGTGGGCTCATCACTATCCTCAATCCGAGTATCAAAGAGTGGATTCTCGAAATTGAAGTGAATTCAAGTCGAATTCAAATAGAGGATTGGTGAAAGTAGCTTTGAATGTTTAGGGAACAAAGTGATCAACATTTTCTATTGGATTGTTGGGATAAAGTGAGTGAGCGATCATTATCAATGAGACTTCGGTCTCTCCCGGATCGGCTTGAAATCAAAGAGTGGATTGATGTGAGTGAGTTCACGGAGAACTCCTCAAGAAGGGATCGGCATCGATTGTGGAAGTGATGCCTCAATGTACTCGATGTCTCCATAGGAAGCACAATCGTCGCTAAGATCGGAGAAAGTTTCAAAATGATCTTGAGAACACTCAAGAGGAAAGGGATATCACACATGATCGAAATTCCACGTGACTCTCTCGGGATTGGGATAAGGTCCTCAACACTAGGCGATTCCATTTACGGAATAGTGCTAAAAGCTCATCCCCATGTTTAGAGAGTGAGTGGGAATATCGGTGTGATAACAATGTTCGGAGTTTAGAAGGACTAGCATACATATGTTTAATACTTAACATTTGTTCTTACGCTAGTAATTCCATCATAGTCTTTTCTCCACGATGGATCATGGAAGGAGTCTCAACCGATGAACTTGATGAACTATTATAAAATTGTAGGATATCAAGGATATCTTCATCATCATCGTCATCGAGAATGAAAGCGGAATCGAGAGCTAGATTTGGCTTTTTTCTTTTGCAATTGATTCCCAAATAGTTGTTCAAAGGCAATTTGGGAATCTAATTTAGCGACTGTTCTTGACTAACAATTCTTCCATGGATTTTCATTTGGATTATTTTGGGAGGACATAGATGACTCCTCAAAGTTCTTTTAATAACTCGAGTCTTGAGGAGAAGGTTTTGATCGTAGTTTCATGAGGTCGCTTGAATCATTTGATCTTGTGGAGGTTGGTCTTGATACGAAGAGTCGTAATTGTTACAAGGAAATGGATTCCTTGTTTGACAATCGAGCTAAAGTGAGGACCTCCACAATACTCACAACAATAAACCGATGTGGTTGTGAGTGGTATGTGTTGTAGTCATAATCGTTATCGGGAACCGCTCATAGACAAGCGTGTTTCACGATTGACAATCGAACTGGAATGTGAACCACCACAAGACTACAACAAGAAAGCTGCTGAGTCTCACAAGTGGTAGGCGATGGAATAAATCGATCGTGTTATGGTAGGAATAGGGATCTTGGTTATAGACGGACCGTTTCTGATTCCACCATGCTACAACCGGGGCAATTGCCACCATTATAAGGACCACCACACCATTGACAACCAAGAGGGTGAGGATAAGACATAGAAAGAATCAAAGGTTTTCGGAGGGTAGGGATGAAGAATCAAAGATGTGAGAGGGTAAAGATGGATATTTTGGATTTTTGGATAAACATGATGCAAAAACAAAGATGAAAATCTTTTGGATTTTTGATTTTATAAGTAAATATAAACACATCTGACGGATGGTATAAACAAAGAGTGAATATCCAAATCACTAATCGCTAGACGGAAGATAATCCGACGACTCCCGCGTGGCGCCAAAAATTTGATTCGCAAGAAACCGTCAAGTTCCCTCACGCAAGCGTAAGAAAACTTAAAACGACTTAAGCACAAAATCAATGAAGATCCGAGGGTATAGAGTCTCCCGGTCGTTATGTCCCAAATGAGCTATGCAATGGATAATCGAGCGTATAGTGATCGCGAGATTTGAGCAGGAAAGGGATTCGGTTATGATTATAACTACGGAAAAGCCAACAAATTACAACGGCTTAAATGCAAATTAAAGGAAATTAAAAGATAAAAACTATTAAATAAACGCTATCACTATAATTAAAATGATGTTTTGTTGATTTTATAAAACAAAATGACTTAAATAAACTATTTCAACTAAAGCGTAAACTTAAATTACCTAAAACGTGATTTAAAATGAAAGCGTCGTTATGTATAAAAATTACGTTTGGGCGCAAGATAAAACGTAAAATTTATGAAATAAAGTCCTACAAGTGTAAAAACAATTTTTCGTACTATATGATAAAAGAAAATTTTAGGAAAAAGCGGAATATTTTTTGAGTTTTATTTTATTTATTACGAAATAAAAACTATTTTAAACTAATTAATTAATTAAAATACTAAACATTTTTAGAAAATCTACAAGATTTACAAAATTACTATAAACACTCTTGATTTGAAGAAAAATAAAAATATACTAGTGCTTTAAGAAATAAGCAATTAATAAAAAACAAGTAATAGGAAAAGTTTAAAATACTAAGTCTCTAACTAAGGATAAAGGATTCAATGTGCACGAAATAAACCAAAAAGACACATGGATCGAGTTGGCTTTCTTGTGTGGTGTTTGTGGTCGTGCAAGGCGGGAGGTCACAGGTTGAATCCAGTCCCACCTTTTGGCAATTAATTTTACATTTGGTTTTCTTACTTTTTGCCTTTGAACAATGAATACAAAGAACAACTTTTTACAAAACTACTTTTACAAACACCAAATAAGTCATTAATCCATGATGAAAAAGCAGAAACAAAAAAAAATATGCTAAGGGCTTGTTTGGGACAAGGATGCTAGGACGTACACAAGCTTCAACAAGCTATCAAAAACCACTAACAAATCCTACAAGTTGCTCAAGGAGAGCACTAATCCTAAGAACTACCTAGGGGATCATGGATAAGCAATTGGGAAAATAAAATAAACTAAACCAAAGCAAGAGTTCTGCTGCACTCTTCTTTATTCTTTGTAACGATGGAAAAGCGACCAAGAGGTGCTTTAAGAGCTTATAATTAAGCTACTTAGGGGCTTCTAAATTTCTACGACTAGGCGAACAAACAAACTAAGGCATAAATGGAACCTAAAAGAAAGCTAATAGGGGATAATGTGGACCCCTTATGACTTATAAATAAGCTTTCAAAGGCGGTCTTGTGAACGCTAATTTTGTGACGAACAAAACTACGAGGCGACTTCCACCGGGATAATTTACTAACTCTAAGCTATCCTATCTAACAAGCACATAAGGAACCTAATAAGCAACAATGAAAACTAATCTAAGCTAAATACACTAAAAGCAATCGAGAAAATCTAAATAAGCTAAATGGAAAACACGATAAGTACTTTAAAATGGGTGAATAAATTGCTACTATGGGGACAAAAAGCGACCTTCTGCGATAAAAAAGAAACAACGGGCCACACGGAAGCTTATGTTGAGGTAGCTACATAGTGAGCAAGCCTTGAGCTTACGGGAGCTTTTGACAAGCTTAAATAAGCTTTAATGAGGGCCGAGAAAAGGGACTTGAGAGTCTGCTATGCGTCTGCTTGAACGATGGACGGGAGGAGTCCAAAGACTTTTCTTTTGTTGTCAAAACTTGTAAAACTTGATAATCTGAGTTCCAACTTATGCAAACCACTCTAAAACCTCAAATTTACTTTGACTACGAAAGTCAAAAGGTAAAAAACTGTTTTTAGGACACTTCAACAAGCTTATGCCAAACATCCTTTTTGTTATTCTAAAATGCATTTCAACCTAAGAAACTGAACCAAACTTTGTTGAGAATGAACAATTATCATTAACTTCAATATATTAACATCTTAAACCAGAAGCTACCCCAAAATTAGCTTGACTTTGAATTTGACCCGTTTGACTTTTCTTGACTTTTGAAGAAATGAGATTTGAGAACGATGAAGAAACCAAGAGACTCATATAAGCTTAGTAAAGCTTATATGAGCTACAAACGAGTAAAGACAAGTTATTGATTGATTTAAACCAGTTGTATGAAAACTTGAATGACCAAATGATTAAAGGCAACTTGACTAAAATTTATAAAGTGAAATTACAAGAGAATTGAAATTACATTGAAAAGAAACTTGACTAAGCTATCAAAGCAATAAATGACAGAAAATTAAACGAGGTAGAACCTTCAAATCTAGACTAAGACTAAAGCGAATTTAAAACAAAACTAACTAAAAACTAACTAAGCGCTTCAAAGTTGCTTCTTTCTTCTCTTTTATAGCTCCAAGCTTTCTCTCTCTCTAAGAAAATCCCACCATTAATATTGACCATTGGATTATTTGGGATCATCTTAGCCGTTTACAAGGTTTTGGCGCCAAAAGATGTTTAACAGTTGTAGCTTGAGTGTTAGGTACAAGGATGCATTAAATGCACCTTTGGCTTGTTGTGAGGTGGAGGGGGTAGGGGTGATGATGGTAGAGTGCTTGCAGGTGAGTTGCAGGCAATGGTGATGATGGGAAGTGGTGCAACCCGTGAGGGAGGGAAGAAAGGCAGTCAAATGGGTTTGACTGGATTATTAATAATAGAGGGGTTCAAATGGCAGGGTTCAAAAGGGTTATTGGCAGGGTCCATTGGGTTTTGACAAGTCCAATGTATAAAAGTTAAGAATAATCAAAGGACTAAGTATGCAATTTACGAAACTTGAGGACCTGTTACGCCAAATCTCAAAGTTGCTCCAAGGACTGAAATTGACAAGTGTTAATATTACAAGGACCAAAGTTGCCTTTTTCCAATTTTCGAGGGCCAGTTACGCCAATTTTAAACTTGGAGGACCATTTTGTAATTTTCTCAAACTTTTGACATTTTTCACCAAAGGACTAAATTTGATAACTTATGATTTAAAAAGGACCTTTGATGACTTTTCTTTTGAAATTTTGTGCTCGAGGACCTTGTTTTTGACAATTTTGAAACTTGAGGACTAAAGCGCAATTTTGCAAATTTGATATGTTTTCATCGATTTTGATATTTTGCTTTTAAAACACATAAAACACTGATTTGTGATATTTTGATCATTTTGATGTGTTTACGAGTGTTTTCGAGATGATTTTGCGGTTTATATTGTACAAAATGATGAGTATTTACACACTCATCTTATACTTTCACCACTAGCGGATCAACCGATGTGGTGAAACTATGATAATGAGGATCCAAAATTCAAGGAAAATACTATGGTTAATATGAATATTGACCAAAGGGTATTTTATTTTCTTGAATGTTTACTTATCGAAAGTACTAACTTTTGAACTTTTATTTTCGTAGAAATGGCTCAAAATTGAATCTATCGCACTAGCCTCGTCGTTCAAATCTATGTTTGATCGAGAGAATGATTGGTAGCGCAATTTCAATGATTGGTATCGGCAACTCGAATTGTCTTGAGGGTTGCCAAAGACTAGATTATTTACTACGCCTTGTCCTCCCGAACTGCACAGTGCTATTGTTTGAAGCACGAGCTCCATGGCAACTGAGTATGACAAGTATAATGAGGTTGCCCGCATTATGCTTGGAGTATGAATTCAAACTTGCAAAAACAGTTTGAGAATTACTTCCCAACCTCATGCTCGAAGAATTGCAATGGTTGTTTGAAAAGCCTATGATTGTGAGTTGTATGATCCGATAGATGCTTTACATAGTTGCAAGCAAGGAGAAGGAAACCCGTGGCGCCCAACGCTTGGAAATGATGAGTTACATGGACCACTCGGGAGAGTCAACTATGTCTACCCCAATGACATACAAATTGGCCTTATCAACGGATCCTTAACAAGGAGTTTGATGGTTTCGCTTGTGAATTACAATATGCATTGCATGGGAAGACATCGATGAGGTACATGCAATTCTCGTTGATTACGAGAAAGGTTTGCCCAAGAAGGCCCATCGCTGAAATGATGAGTTACATGGACCACTGGGAGACTCAACTATGTCTACCCCAATGACATACAAATTGGCCTTATCAATGGATCCCTTAACAAGGAGTTTGATGGTTTCGTGCTTGCAATTACAATATGCATTGCACGGGAAGGCAACATGAGGTACATGCAATTCTCGTGATTACGAGAAAGGTTTGCCAAGAAGGCCCCTACACCGTGGTTCTAACCATCCAAAAGGGTAGGATTTCTAAGCCTAATAAGCCGCTAGCGAACAAGAAAGGGAAAGGTAAGGGTAAAGTTGATAAGGAAAAAAGTTATGGCTTATCAACAAGAACCCAAGTACCCTCCCAAAAAGCGTGAGAATCCCAAGAAGGATCAAGCTTGTCATCACCGCACCGAGGTAGGACCTTTGGAAGAGGAATTGTCCGCTCTACCTTGATGAGTTGCACTAAGAGGTATAAAAATCATCGGCACCGTGGCTAGTACTTGTGTACTCTTTTGATGATAGAATTATTTGCTTTTCCTCATAAAATAAATTCACGGTATATGATCTTTGGATGTGGTATTCACATTTGTAATACACTGCGAGGACTTAGAGGTGCAAGGAAGCTCGCCTATGGACAACAATACCGCACGTGGGTAATGGAGCACATGCGATCGTTGAAGCTATAGGCACGCTTGATTTAGTTTACCTTCGGGTTTAATAACTTGTCTTTGAGCGATTGTCATTACGCACCTTCTATTGTTAGAGGTGTTGTTTCATTTCCTTGTTAAAAGATATTGGTTTTATTCATACATTTCTTGATTATGGAATTTCGGTTTCTTTAAAGGGTGTTTTTTACTTTAATGTTATTCCAGTAAATGGTGTGTTTGAAATTGATTTGCATGATAATGTTATTGATAAAAATAATTTTGTCTTTAGCATCAATAATAAAATAATCAAAAGTGATTTGGATTCTTCATTTCTTTGGCATTGTAGACTTGCTCATATAGGCAAGAAACGCATGTAAAAGCTGCAACACGATGGGCTTTTGCAAGACATCAATGATGAATCATTTGATAAATGCGAATCTTGCATATCTGGGAAGATGACCAAGAAACCTTTTAAAAATAGTTTAGAAAGGGCTTCGATCTTCTTGGTTTGATACATCTTGACATATGTGGACCACTAAGACATGTGTCAAGGAAGGGTGCTAGCTACTTCTTAACCTTCTTGATGATTTCGATCGTTATGGTTATGTTTATTTACTTAAACATAAACATGAAGTCTTTAAACATTTAAGGTTTTAAGAGTGAAGTAGAAGCGCAACTAGGAAAGAAGATTAAAGCTCTTGATCCGATAGAGGTGGTGAATATTTAAGCCAAGAGTTTAAAGATTATCTTGCTGAGTGTGGAATTGTTCAGCAACTCACATCTCCATATACTCCACAACAAAATGGTGTATCTGAGAGAAGAAATCGTACATTATTAGACATGGTGCGATCAATGTTTAATCTTACAACTCTTCCCTTATCCTTTTGGGATTATGCTTTAGAAACTGTTGTTCGCATATTGAATATGGTTCCAACTAAGAAGGTTGATAAGACTCCTTATAAAGTGTGGTATGGGAAACTGTTGTTCGCTCTGGGGTTGTGAGGTTTGTTAAACATGGTGATCTGCAAGAAACCGTCAAGTTTTCTCATGAGCAAGAAACTTAAAACAACAAGCACATATGCAATGAAGATCCGAGGAGTATAGTGTTTCCCCGGGTCGTTATGTCCCAGCGAGCTATGCAATGGATTATCAAACGTTTAGTGATCGGGAGATTTGAACGGAAAAGAGATTGATTATGATTATAACTACGGAAAAAGCCAACAAATTACAATGGCTTAAATGCAAATTAAAGGAAATTAAAAAGATAAAATCTATTAAATAAACGCTATCACTATAATTAAAATGATGTTTTTGTTTTTATGTTTTTATAAAACTGAAATTAAAATCTACGCGACGTACAAATTAAAAACGTGAAACTTACACAATATTAATCCTAAAAATATGAAAATGATATTTATACAATCCTAATGATAAAAGAAAAGTTTTAGAAAAAGAAAATTATTTTTATGACTAATTATCTAATTATTATTAATTAAAAACTATTTTTAACTATTTAATAATTAACCAAAATACAAGAAATTAGGAAACAAAGCTAGAAAAATGAAATTATGAAATGGAAAAGTCTAAAATAACAAAATAGAATTTTCAAAACTATTTTTTGTATTTTTCAGATTAATTTTCTATTTTCTACAAATTTAAAACTATTTTAATCTAATTAAAATGGTTAAAAATACCAAATAAAGGGAGAAAAATATGGAAAAATCTTTTTTATGCTTTTTATATTTTTCTTAAACAGGAAAAAATGAAAAATTATTTTTTGGAACTTTTTCTCAATTATCTGCAACAAAAGGTATTTAAAAGGCTTAAAAAGCTGAATTTAATCTAGAAAAATAGCAAACAAAGGTGTCTAAAAATTATGAAAATTGCAGAAATTCTAAAATGCTATTCTAGTTCTAGGAAAATAGAAAACACTGGGCTTATGTGGAAGAAAACAAAGTCGCTATGTAAAGCGATCCTAATAAGCTCTTATGGAATAAGCTAATAAGCATTTGAAAGAACCAAATGAAAACATAAGCTAAATAACATCAAATCTACTCTAAAGCAACTATCTATATCTAATCCTAACACCTAAAGAAGCGGTTTAACAATGATTAAGCTAAAGCGATACTTAAGCGAAATCGAGTTCGAATTCCCACCGATTAAGCATGCATCGACATGTAATAAGCTAAAGGGAAAAACAAGTGTGGGACTCAAGACCACCAACCATAGATCATGTGTACCAAATTTTGAGACCGAGATAAGCTCAAATGAACTTCATCAAGCTCGCAAAAAAGTCATTGTGCAGGACCGCAGTCGCAACGATCCATCATGGTCATTTGCGACTCATTTATAAAATCGCAAGGTGGGTTCTCGTGCTCTTCTCAAGCGCAAGGGACAAGTTAACATGGCCAAGATTCTAAATAGACTAGATTTGGGACCAAGACCCATTGTTATCGCCTTAAAAATAAGCTTGAAAAGGGAGTGAGTGGGAGCGCCTAAGTCGCAAGCGAGGACCGACATGGTAGAGCAGTTTTGAATGGAAATTAAAACTAAGCTAAACTCTCCTAAGTGCAAATGAGCTAAAGCTATATCTAGGTGGGCATGTGAAGTAGTACTAAAAGCGGTTTGGAAAATTTCTTTGCTTAAAAATAAGTCGCAAAAGACAATTTGCAAATAGCGACTATCTTTCTTATGGTCAGGGAAAATTTTCACTTTCTTATTCGAACTTTTATAAAACCCTTTGAATCTAATTCAAATCTAAAGATACTTCCTAAAATATTGAAAGCACTTTGACTAGCCAAGTCAAACGGTTAAAAAGTGGTTTCAAAGAACTTAAATACGCTTGAACCAAACACTACTTCTCAAGACCGGTTTGAATCTTAATCCTAGAATTCACTTATCCACACTTAAACATCCTCCATCTCGAGTCTAACATCCTTTCTAGATTGATTGAGAGCAATTTTATCAACGGATCACACCATTACCACAATGTACCAAATCCAACATATTTAGGCGATTAGTATGCGAGAATTTAGAAACAAGCTAATTATGATTTATTGTATTGAAATAAGCTACACAGATGAAATTAAGCTAACCAACATCAAAGAAGCTAGATGTAACAGGTCTATATCAATAAACTAGTGAATCTCAAAATTACGCTAAAGGTAGAAATATAAACTCACTTATTGCCTCGACTTATATGCATCTTGCACATTAACCAAATTCCACCATCCAAACTGATATAAAACCAAAGAAACTCTAGTCTCAATCCATTTCCAATTTCCAAACCAGTAAGCTAGATTGATGCTTCACAATATGAGCAGTTTGACTTTTATTGACCACGAATTGACTAGTTGTTATTTGAGCTTAAAAATATATATATAAGCTCACTGTAAGCTACAAGAAGCTTAAATAAGCTTAGTGGGTTAAGACAAGTCCAATAAGCACTTTTGAAGCATAAAAAGCTAAACAATAATTAAAGCATGGAAAAGCAAAATTTCATTAACTTGAAAGTGTGATTACAAATAGAGATTTAGAAAGCTAATTTTTAACTTGGAAATGTAAATACTGAATGGAAAAGTACAATAGCTACTTGAAAAGTTAAGGTAAAGAAAATCTAAAAACTAAAAAAAAAACTAACTCCTGTCTTCAGCCTTCTCTTCTCCTTTTTATACATCAAAAAGCTTTCCACCGGCACTCAAAGCATTTCCACCAATCATCTCACCATTGGATTATCGACTCCATTTTAGCCGTAGATTAGTTTTTGGCGCCAAAACTCTTTTGTCGGTTGGGACAGGAGAAAGTGGCATTTAATGCAATTTGGATTGTGGTGTTTGGAGGGTGATAAGGTGGGTGTGATGATGGAGAGGAAGTGTTAGCAGGCTAGGTTGCAGGTGATGATGAGGGGGAAGGAAGAACCCGTGAAGGAGAGGGAAATGGATAGTCAAAATAGGTTGACTGGTAATATTAAAAGAGGGTGGGTCGGGTTGGTTTATTGGACGGGTTGGGAGTTGGTTTGGGCTTTGGGTAAATGGGATTTGGATTTGGGCTAATAATATAAAGAGGTCCGTTTGTTAAGCTTAAAACACAAGGACCAAACATGCAATTCCACAAAACCGAGGACCAAATCTGTAATTTTGAAAAGGTATTTCAAGGACCATTTATGACAAGTTTCATTAGTACACGGACCATGAAAGATAATTTTCCATTTTAAGCGTCCAAGGACTAGATTTGCCAATTTTGAAACTTGAAGGACCAAAGTTGTTATTTTCTCAAACTTTTGATATTTTCACCAAAGGACTAATTTTGACAAGTTATGATTTTAAAAGGACCTTTGGTGACTTTTCTTTGAAATTTTGACTCGGGGACTATTTTTGACAATTTTAGAAACTTGGGGATCAAACGCAATTTTTGCAAATTTGATATGTTTTCATCCGATTTTGATATTTTTGCATTTAAAACACATAAAACAACGATTTGTGATATTTTCATCATTTTGATGTGTTTCGAGTGTTTTCGGATGATTTTGCGCTTTATTTTGTACAAAATGATGAGTATTTAGACACTCATCAATCCCCCACATCGAGATATTGCTAGTCCCTAGCAATGATTTGAGAAAACATAATGGATTTTAAACTCTTTACCAAAAGCCATTACTTGGAGTAGCCAAATGTTTCAGCCAAGTAAGAACCATGGTACACCGATAACCATGTGATTTTGAGCAAACCACCGACTTTCAACGGATTTGATTTTGTCTTTACCGTGTTGCACTTTCCGGACTAGCCAACTCTTAGATAAATTATCAATATTATCTTTGGTGAGCTGATTACCAATTATGGATTTTCCATCGCCTTTACCACAAGCCATAACCTTGCTAGCCAACTCTTCACTTTTTAGGATATGGTAGTTGAATACCATACAATTTTGGGCAAATTGCAAGCCATATAAACGGATTTGAGATATCTTTACCAAGAGCCGCTTGCTCTGGATTAGCTAATCCTTTTGTCTTACGACATGGCGGATGATAACCAAATGAGAAAGTGTAAAACACTTACTCCAAAATTAAAAATTTTGGCCAAAAACGGGGAATTGGTATAATTATATGATAAAATTCGTGAGAATTCCCCACACTTAGAAATGAATATTGCCCTCAATATTCAAAGTACCGGTTATGCCGAAACCGAGAACGTAAAAGGAAATACTACTACCATTATTTAGAAGATTTTTTTTTTTTTTTTTTTTTTTTTTTGACATGGGCATCACCCCCACACTTAGGTGGTAGAAAGGGGTAAGAAGTCGAAATATGGGTGAAAACCCATATGGTGTGTGCTCTCGTTTTGATTTCCGAGTCGCTAGCTTGACTCGACCCAATTCATTGGTTCATGGGGAAGCAAAGTGGAAGAAACAATCTCCATCGGACTTTCATTAAAGATGTTTGACAAACATTGAAATACGTGAAAGTTCCACACGATGAGATATACATAGAACCGCTCAAAAAATGATAAATGAAAATGCCGGGTCAAGATAGTGTCTTCATTCCCAAGGAGTGAAGATGAAGGAAATCACAAGATATTTGAGGAAAGGAAGAAAGGTCTTGATAACAATCAAGATCCATTCTTCATCCTCAAATGTAGACGTATCGGGAGGAAGGGTGAGGGTAGTATTATCAATAAGCAAACTCATACGATAGAGTACACCTTCCTCCGAGCTAATATCATCCTCAAGATCAAAATAGAAATGATCATGTTCCGGAGGAGATATGTCATGAGAGAGTTCATCGGAGAACTCTTTATGAAGAGAATCATTCACATGAAGTGAAATTGTGAACTCTTGTTCCATTGTGGGCTCATCACTATCCTCAATCCGAGTATCAAAGAGTGGATTCTCGAAATTAAAGTGAATTCAGTCGAATTCAAATAGAGGATTAGTGAAAGTAGCCTTGAATGTTTCGAACAAAGTGATCAACATTCTCGGTTGGACCGCTTGGGATAAGAAGTGAGTGAGCGATCATTATCATTGAGACTTTTAGTCTCTCCCGGATCGGCTTCAAATCAAAGAGTGGATTGATGTGAGTGAATTCACCGGAGAACTCCTCAAGAGGGGTCGACATCGATTGTGGAAGTGATGCCTCAACGTACTCGATGTTTCCAAAGGAAGCACAATCGTCGCTAATATCGAGAAAGTTTCCAAATGATCATTTGAACACTCAAGAGGAAGAGGATCACACACATGATCGAAGTTCCTGTGACTCTCTCGGGATTGGGACAAGGTCCTCAACACTAGACTTTATGAATTCGTCCGATTCCTTTTCGTGAACAGTGTCAAGATGCTCGTCCCCATGTTCGGAGGTGAGTGGGAGCTTTGGGTGTGATGGCGTTGTTTGAGATGAAATCTCAACCGCTTGGATATCATCCGATGAACTTGATGAATATTTATAGAATTGAAGGATATCAAGTGTATCCTCATCATCACCATCATCGGGAATGAAACGAAATCGAGAGCTAGATCTAGTTGCTTTTTGTATTTTAATTAATTCCTAATAGAGTTTTCACCGGCAATCTGGGAATCTAATTTAGCGACTGCTCTTGACTAACAATTCTTCCATGGATTTTTGATTTGGATTATCTTGGGGTGTTTACATTCCTTCAAATCTTTCACTAAATCCAAAAGATTAAGGAGAAGATTTTAGGAAGTGGGTCAGCTGGTGCATCAGAGGTTGGTCATGATATCTGAAGAGTCGAATTGTTACAAGGAAATGGATTCCACTGTTTGACAATCCGAGCTAGAGTGAGGACCTCCACAATACTCACAACAAGAAACTGTGTGGTTGTGAGTGGTATGTGTTGTAGTCATAATCGTTATCGGGAACCCGCTCATAGACAAGCGTGTTTCACGATTGACAATCGAATCGGAATGTGAACCACCACAAACTACTACAAAAGAAAGCTGCTGAGTCTCACAGTGTGGTAGTCGATGGAATAAATCGGTTGTGTTATGGTAGGAATAGGGATCTTGGTTATAGATGCGGACCCGCTTCAGATTCCACCATGCTACAACCGGGCAATTGCCACCATTATAAGGACTACCACACCATTGACAACCAAGAGGGTGAGGATAAGACATAGAAAGAATCAAAGGTTTTCGGAGGGTAGGGATGAAGAATCAAAGATGTGAGAGGGTAAAGATGGATATTTTGGATTTTTGGATAAACATGTTGCAAAAACAAAGAATGAAAATCTTTTGGATTTTTGATTTTAAAAGAAAATATAAACACATACGGATGGTATAGACAAAGAGTGAATATCCAAATCACTAATCTGCTAGAGCGGAAGATAAGCCGTGACAACTCCAAGTGGCGCTTAAAATTTGATCTCACAGCAAATCACAAGTTTTCTCACGCAAGCAAGAAACTTAAAACGACTTAAGCACGGATGCAATGAAGATCCGAGAGTATAGTGTTTCCCGGTCGTTATGTCCCAAATGAGCTATGCAATGGATTATCAAGCGTTTAGTGATCGGGAGATTTGAGCGGAAAAGAGATTGGTTATGATTATAACTACGGAAAAAGCCAACAAATTACAATGGCTTAAATGCAAATTAAAGGAAATTAAAAGATAAAATCTATTAAATAAACGCTATCACTATAATTAAAATGATGTTTTGTTTTATGTTTTATAAACCGAAATTAAAATCTACGACGACGTCAAATTAAAAGCGATGAAACTTACACAATATTAATCCTAAAAATATGAAAATGATATTTATACAATCCTAATGATAAAAGAAAAGTTTTAGAAAAGAAAATTATTTTATGACTAATTATCTAATTATTATTAATTAAAACTATTTTTAACTATTTAATAATTAACCAAAACACAAGAAATTAGGAAACAAAGCTAGAAAAATGAAATTATGAAATGGAAAAGTCTAAAATAACAAAATAGAATTTTCAAAACTATTTTTTGTATTTTTCAGATTAATTTTCTATTTTCTACAAATTTAAAACTATTTTAATCTAATTAAAATGGTTAAAAATACCAAATAAAGGGAGAAAAATATGGAAAAATATTTTTTATGCTTTTTATATTTTTCTTAAACAGGAAAAAATGAAAAATTATTTTTTGGAACTTTTTCTCAATTATCTGCAACAAAAGGTATTTAAAAAGGCTTAAAAACTGAATTTAATCTAGAAAAATAGCAAACAAAGTTCAAAAATTATGAAAATTGCGGAAATTCTAAAATGCTATTCTAGTTCTAGGAAAATAGAAAACACGGGCTTATGTGGAAGAAAACAAAGTCGCTATGTAAACCGATCCTAATAAGCTACTATGGAATAAGCTAATAAGCATTTCAATGGAACCAAATGAAACATAAGCTAAATAACATCAAATATACTCTAAAGTAACTATCTATATCTAATCCTAACACCTAAAGAGCAGTTTAACAATGATTAAGCTAAACTGATACTTAAGCCAAATCAGGTTCTGACCCCACTGATTAAGCTTATGCATCAGCTTATGTAATAAGCTAAAGGGAAAAACAAGAGTGTGGGACTCAAGACCACCAACCATAGATCATGTGTACCAAATTTTGAGACTGAGATAAGCTCAAATGAACTTCATCAAGCTCGCAAAAAGTCAGTTGTGCAGTCGCAGTCGCAATGACCATCATGGTCGTTTGCGACTCATTTATAAAATGCAGGTGGGTTCTCAGGCTCTTCTCAAGCTGCAAGGGACAAGTTAACATGGCCAAGATTCTAAATAGACTAGATTTGGGACCAAGACCCACTTGTTATCGCCTAAAAATAAGCTTGAAAAGGGAGTGAGTGGGGCGCCTAAGCCGCAAAACGAGGCCCGACATGGTAGAGACAGATTTTTGAATGGAAATTAAAACTAAGCTAAACTCTCCTAAGTGCAAATGAGCTAAAGCTATATCTAGGTGGGCATGTGAAGTAGTACTAAAAGCAGTTTTGGAAAATTTCTTTGCTTAAAAATAAGCTGCAAAAGACAGCTGCAAATAGCAGCTATGCTGCTTGTGGTGCAGGGGAAAATTTTCACTTTCTTATTCGAACTTTTATAAAACCCTTTGAATCTAATTCAAATCTAAAAGATACTTCCTAAAATATTGAAAGCACTTTGACTAGCCAAGTCAAACGGTTAAAAAGTGGTTTCAAAGAACTTAAATACGCTTGAACCAAACACTACTTCTCAAGACTGGTTTGAATCTTAATCCTAGAATTCACTTATCCACACTTAAACATCCTCCATCTCAGAGTCTAACATCCTTTCTAGATTGATTGAGAGCAATTTTATCAACCAGATCACACCATTACCACAATGTACCAAATCCAACATATTTAGGCAGATTAGTATGCAGAATTTAGAAACAAGCTAATTATGATTTATTGTATTGAAATAAGCTACACACAGATGAAATTAAGCTAACCAACATCAAAGAAGCTAGATGTAACAGTCTATATCAATAAACTAGTGAATCTCAAAATTACGCTAAAGGTAGAAATATAAACTCACTTATTGCCTCGAACTTATATGCATCTTGCACATTAACCAAATTCCACCATCCAATGATATAAAACCAAAGAAACTCTAGTCTCAATCCATTTCCAATTTCCAAACCAAGAAGCTAGATTGATGCTTCACAATATGAGCAGTTTGACTTTTATTGACCACGAATTGACTAGTTGTTATTTGAGCTTAAAAATATATATAAGCTCAACAGAAAGCTACAAGAAGCTTAAATAAGCTTAGTGGGTTAAGACAAGTCCAATAAGCACTTTTGAAGCATAAAAAGCTAAACAATAATTAAAGCATGGAAAAGCAAAATTTCATTAACTTGAAGTGTGATTACAAATAGAGATTTAGAAAGCTAATTTTAACTTGGAAATGTAAATCTTGAATGGAAAGTACAATAGCTACTTGAAAAGTTAAGGTAAAGAAAATCTAAAACTAAAAAAACTAACTCTGTCTTCACCTTCTCTTCTCCTTTTATACATCAAAAGCTTTCCATCGGCACTCGAGCATTTCCCACCAATCATCTCACCATTGGATTATCGACTCCATTTAGCCAGTAGATTAGTTTTTGGCGCCAAAACTCTTTTGTCGAGTTAGGACGAGAGAAAGTGGCATTTAATGCAATTTGGATTGTGGTGTTTGGAGGGGTGATAAGGTGGGTGTGATGATGGAGAGGAAGTGTTAGAGCTAGGTTGCGGTGATGATGAGGGGAAGGAAGAACCCGTGAAGGAGAGGAAATGGATAGTCAAAATAGGTTGTTGGTAATATTAAAGAGGTGGGTCGGGTTGGTTTATTGGACGGGTTGGGAGTTGGTTTGGGCTTTGGGTAAATGGGATTTGGATTTGGGCTAATAATATAAAGAGGTCCGTTTGTTAAGCTTAAAACACAAGGACCAAACATGCAATTCCACAAAACCAAGGGACCAAATCTGTAATTTTGAAAAGGTATTTCAAGGACCATTTATGACAAGTTTCATTAGTACACGGACCATGAAAGATAATTTTCCATTTTTAAACGTCCAAGGACTAGATTTGCCAATTTTGAAACTTGAAGGACCAAAGTTGTTATTTTCTCAAACTTTTGATATTTTTCACCAAAGGACTAATTTTGACAAGTTATGATTTTAAAAGGACCTTTGGTGACTTTTCTTTTGAAATTTTGACTCAGGGACTATTTTTGACAATTTTAGAAACTTGGGGACTCAAGCGCAATTTTTGCAAATTTGATATATTTTTCATCGATTTTGATATTTTGCATTTAAAACACATAAAACATCGATTTGTGATATTTTCATCATTTTGATGTGTTTACGAGTGTTTTCGAGATGATTTTGCGGTTTATTTTGTACAAAATGATGAGTATTTAGACACTCATCAATGACTCTTCCGATAAGTCGCAACAAAGATCTGTTAAGTGTATCTTCGTAGGATACCCAAAGGAAACTATGGGTTACTACTTTTACTTTCCACCGAAACAAAGTAATTGTTGCTAGGTATGGAGACTTTCTTGAAAATGATCTCATATCTCATGAATTCGATGGGAGAGTTTATGATCCGGAAGATGAAGAAGATACAAGACCTTCGAAACACTAGCCAACCTCAAGTAGAACACCGAAGTGCGAGTGTTCCACACGAAGTTGAAGTGGTTCCCATTCGTAGATCCTGAGGACTACGCGTGCACTGGCGTCTATGTCTCAACGTAGGGCGAGGAAAATATGTTAGGGGATCTTGTGAACTCTAACTATAAAGTGCCATGATGGGTCTGAAAGGATAAATGGCAAGTCGCAATGAATGGGGAAATGCAATCCATGAAGATAACGAAGTTTGGATAGAGGTTGACTTACTCCAAATGCTAAGGTAGTTGGAGTAAGTGGCTCTATAAGATAAAGACCCGACATGGATGGCAATGTACACACCTATACTTGTAGCTCAAGGGTTTACTCAAACTTTTGGGATAGACTACGAGGAGACATTTTCTCCTGTGCGAGACATTAGAGCTATTAGGATTCTTATAGCCATAGCTCACGTGCTATGACCATGAGATATGGCAAATGGATGTCAAAGCGCCTTCTTAAGCGATCGCCTAGATGAGGACATCTATATGGCGCGACTGAAGGGTTTATGAATCAAAATTTCAAAGCGTGTATGCAAACTTTAAAGATCCATTTATGGGTTGAAGCAACATCAAGGCAATGGAACAAGAAGTTTGATGAAGAAATCAAGAAATTTGGTTTCACTCAAAATCTTGATGAGCCATGTGTATATCACAAAGCTAGTGGGAGTAATGTTATTTTCCTTATCTTATATGTCGATGACATATTGATCATGGGAAAAGACATTCCAAGTTTGCAAGATGTAAAGTCTTATCTTGGAAAGTGCTTTTCTATGAAGGATTTAGGGCGGCATTTATTACGGGAATAAAGATCTAAAGAGATAGATCAAAGGTTGATTGGACTAAGCCAGCACTTACATTGATAAAATATTGAAGAGATTCAATATGCAAGATTCCAAGAAGGGATATTTACCGATGCAAGTTGAACATGGCTTAAGTAGTGAACTATCTGCGCGTCAACACGAAGAGGTGGCACATATGAAAAGTTCCTTATGCTTGGTACATAGGATCTATCATGTATCTTTGTGAGATGTACAAGGCACGATGTGGCGTTTGCATAGAATATCACCGTCGATATCAACAGAATCCAGTGTGAAACAACGGCAGTATTAAGAACATTCTTAAGTATCTAAGGGCTACTAAAGAAATGTTTCTAGTGTATGGAGGAAATCCGGATCGAGAACTTGATGTTCTGAGTTTTTGCGATGCGTCTTTCCAAACTCGATAAAGATGATAAGAAGTCTCAGCGGGATACGTCTTTGTCATTAATGGAGGAGCGATTGACCGGAAGAGCAAGCAAACAACGATGCGATGTCTATTACGTGAGCCGAGTACATAGTCGCTTGAAGCTGCGATGGAAGCTGTTTGGATTAGGAAATTCATTTCGGGACTCGATAATGCCCTCAATCGATTACCTTTAAATGTGTATTGTGACAACTCTGCTTGCAATAACATTTGCCAATGAGCTCAGAGTCATGAAGGCGCGGACATTTTCCTCGTCGATATCACTATGTTCGAGAACAAGTCGAAATAAGTGAAATCAATCTACTCAAAGTTCATACGGATGATAATCTAACGAGGTTTGGCTAACGGTCGTTAAATGTAAACTTAAAGGACTAGAGATGAAATTATAAGTCGGAAAGATCTAGAACTCCTTTGGGTTGCTTTGGCGATCGGTTGGGGTTCACAACCCAACCACACATTAACTTGTCCTCCAAGATTGGTTAACTATAAATCTGATCCCATTGTATTCATTCTAAACCGAATCTTGGTGACTTACAAACCTAATTTCTCTCCTTCTCCTTATTTCTTGTGTGTGGCGGTGAACACCCTCCCCATAGGGTTTCGATTTGCTTAACTCAAGTTTAAGTATTTGGTTTGTTTTGTGATCGAGAACCTAGCTTTTTCACTTGATTCACTAATAATGCGTGTGTACAAGAGCGAAGGACAAGCACTTGTGTTTGTGAATTCCTAGTGGTCGATTTTGGTGGGACGAATTTGGTGAAACCCTAAGTTAGGGTTTTGTTACTTATTCACATCACCGTTTGGTTCTTGTTTCTACTAAAGGTGCAGCGTTTTCTTATTCGGTTAATTAATATACATATATTATTCATTATACTTCCGCTGCATGCTTTGATGATGTTTACTTGATTTTATAATTGTTATGATTATTAAAACGCAACAAGTTCCTTGCTAGAATACGAGTACAAATTTCCGTTCAAAATTTATTTTCTTATATTTTGATTTTTGTCTTTATTTTCACCACAAATGTGATTTTCATAATTATATATGGAGTAAGCTATTTCTCGTATTAAAACTAAACTTGTGAGGGTTTGTGGAGTTTGATGTTTTATTTTTATTGAAGGTGAATAACATTAAATTGCATAATTCTGAGTATTTCAGTTAAATACACAGTTTCGGATAGAGTTTGGTTCAATAAAAATTAAAGAAAAATAAAGATCAAATAAATCATTCTCAACCATTCATTTTTTCATCAAAACAATAAAATAAACTTTCACATTCATTTTAAAAACTAAATATCTCACCAATCATTGATCGTTAGAAGAAACTAATCATACCATCACGACAAGGATAAAATTACCTTTAATTTGATATCCCACATCATATACTTTAGACAAAAAAAAATTTCCAATTTTTTTGTGGGTTTAGGGTTTACTGTTAGGGCTTAGGTTTTTAGGGTTTATGGGTTTGACTTTTTTTTGTTAAGCTTTTTAGTAGTTAAGTGTTTAGGTTTCTTACGGTTTAGCGGATAGGGTTTAGGTTTTTTTGGTTTAGCGGTTAGGGTTTTATGGGTTTAGGGTTTTAGGCGTTTAAGGTTTTAGAGGTTTAGGGTTTATGGTTCTTTAGGGTTTAGGGTTTAGGGGTTAGGGTTTTTAGGTTTTAGGGGTTAGGGTTTTTTAGGGGTTAGGGTTTGTAGTTTACGGGTTGTGTTAACGCAAAGAGTACTTTTAAAATTTTCATTTATAGTATAATATATCGAAACGAGCAAAAGACGATAAAAAATAAGTTCGTCGAAAGTATACAATATTGGATCTCTATAGAAAGATAATTTTATTCTTGTCGCAATGATATAATTAGTTTTATCTAACTATTAAAGGTTTGTGAAATATTTAATTTTTAAATATAAGAGTGAAAGTAAATTTAATTAATTTGATCAAAAATAGATGATTGAGATTAATCAATTTGATCTTTATTGATCTCACCCGTTTAGGTTATATATATATATATATATATATATATATATATATATATATATATATATATATATATATATATATATATATATATATATATATATATATATATATATATTGTGTTATATAATGTGGGTCCCCGATTCTTTTTGTGGGTCCCGATTCTTTCTCATGAGTCAGGATTTATTCTTTAGTGTATTTTTATGAAGGATTGTAGTAATTGGCTACAAAAATTGTGTAAGCTATCCCTATATATATATATATATATATATATATATATATATATATATATATATATATATATATATATATATATATATATATATATATATATATATATATATATATGATTAATCAATTTGATCTTTATTGATCTCACCCGGTTTAGGTTATATATATATATATATATATATATATATATATATATATATATATATATATATAGGTTAAGTAAATTAAAATAAAAAATGGTGAGAAGTGACCAAAATCACGCGCATTTGTGATGCAACGACTTGCATTAGATGCATTTATTCATATAGATGCAACATCTTGAGTTTCAAAAGTTAATTTGATGTATAGATGGTGCAAATTGATTTTCATGATTTTGGCGCGTGTAGAGGAAAAACAAGAGAAATCATGAAATCATCTAATATCGTATATGCATCGATTAAAATTTAGAAAACACACTATGGTGCATTATAATGTATCTAAGATTATAAGGATGCATCTAATTTAGATCGGTCATCTCGGATTTACGGTTATAATTATTCTTATTCCTTCTTATTTTAAAACATATATTTAGGGCCCGTTTGGTTTGTGGGTTTATATTAGGTTTGGGTTAGAAAAGTGGACCCCATCTCAATTTTAAGTGTTTGGTAGCATTTGGGTTTGGACTTAATACCAAATAATAAGGAGTGTGTTAAAGTAGGGGGAGTGGTAGGTTTTGAGATAAAAAATGGGACCCACTTCATTTTCTCTCTATCTCTCTCTCCTCTCACATTTTATATAAATCATTTATAAATTATTTTTTAAATATAATATAATTTTAAATATTTTTTCTCTCTACATTAAATTCAATCCAAATCACAATCTACAACTTTACATTCAATCCAAATCCTGGTAAACACATCTATAAACCAAACGGGCCAGGCTTAAACTGAGTAATAGGCAATTTCCAAAAGCAGGAAGGTATCTTAATTCTCAAGGGTCCCATTCGTCACTATGCCAAGTTGAACAAATCATGACAAAACACATTTTGTTTAACTTGGAGAAACAACATTTTATGGGTCAATTTGTTTGTTGGTAAATCTTTTGATGATATATATACAAGCACAAATTATTCTATTGAATTCCTTAGTGTTTATCTTTGAAGGCTTGAATTTCTTACTCTATTTGATGAAGTTTTACTTATTCGAGACATACAAACACAATTCAATCCCTCATTTACTACTATATAAACATTTACAATAACATGTACTAATTAAGTTAAACAAACCAAATGAAAAATTTATTTGTTTTGAAGGTTTAATCAGGCCAATAGCCAAAAATCCTTTTGGCGTTTGGTTGTAATGAGATAACCACCAACTCTTTTGCTCTTTCTCCTTACTGCTACCGCCATACAAGTCGCGTTTTGGACACAATAGTCCACCACTCCGCCACCATTAGCCCCCATCGGTCTGCCAGCCCACGTCAACAATAGCCGCCATGTCATCGGTTGCTTCTTTTGCCCCATTACCAACATTGTCACCTCTTGCTTTTTTGCTTCCTCCACAATGGTAGTACCTTTCTCTTTTCCTTCTGCTATCGATATCTCAACTTGTACCTTCATTGAAAAAAAGTTAGAACTTGAAGTTCGTAACATTACTTTATACTTATGAGAATTAAAAGGCCGACAGGAACAATGCTCACATCTGAACGTTTCATCTGAGACATGTTTTTCATAGAACAAAGAAAACTAGGAACTTTTGTAGCTTTCTCCTTAGTTAAGTCATTTCCTATTACAAACACAAAAGCCAAAAATGATGTTAGAGGGATTGTGATTAAGTTTAATAAATAATAACACTTGACAACCAAAAATTTCGGCTTAATTTTGTGCCATATACCATGTTCATGTTCCATGAAAGGTGGTTTTTTACTTGTTGCACAAGTTTTATGAGGGCATAGCTGCTTTTTATTGCTTTTAGACTATGTGATATAAATTACTGGTATACATTAGCATAGATAGGCAAAGAAGGAAATGGTTTGACACTTTGTGAACATGATCATAATGACAATATTGAAATGGCAAAATAACTGCTAAAAACATTAGATTGCTAGAAAGAAACCTTGTTTCGAAGCAATCTTCTTGAAATAGAGAAGAACAAGAATGTCATTGCTCTGAACCGTATGTGTTAAGGCCCATAGCAATGCATTTTTGGCTTCTACGCTTGAATCAACAACGATCATCACTTTTCTAGCAATAATCTTTACTTGTGCCTCAACTTTAGTGGCATCTTCGGATTTAGTCTCATTTTCTTTGCAAGAACTGCTAGAAACTTCGGTTTTGCTCGTCGGTTTTAGTGGAAGAGTCCACATTGCCTTTCAATTGCATACTTGGTGAACGTACTCTAACATGTGGCCTAATTTTGGCTAGGCAAAAACTTGGTATTTTGGAACCATTTTCACCATTTTTTTTTCTTCTTGGTCTCACTCTCACTTTCCTTCCAACTATGATTAGAAATATAAAGAAGAAGTAGAAGAATTAAAGGGGAAAAGTAAGCGATAGGTAAGGGCATTGTTAATGATAGACTTGTTGGGGCCTATGATGTCTTTTTCCTTTTATTTTCTGTAAAAGTATCTACTATATATATAAACCATAAATATTTTTTAAAAGTAGATAAAACATTATTGTACTTTTATATTTTCTTGACTTATGCATGTATAAAAGATATGTCAATAACGTTTAGTTTCTATATATTCATGGACCTCATATATATCACTACATCAGTCACATCATCATCAAACTAACAAGCATCATGAAGCATGCATAGATGACCATATTGAAACAAGATGTGGACCACGTACAATAACAATTTGCCGTAAATGTAGTTGTTGGTTCCATTCGTTATTGATGATTCATTTAGATAAAATTTAATAACCTTTAAAGCGTTATACTTGTCGAAAATGGCGATTCTGCGAAGAAACTAAAAAAATAACTCTTTAGACATTAAAGTTGGCATTTTATCTTTCTTTAAAGATTATGACCATTTCTACCCTTCAAAATATTTCAAAAAAAGAAATTCGAAAAAATTCGGAATTTCAAAAAAAGTATTTAGAAAAAAATTAAAAAATAATATTTTGGAAAAAAAATTCGAAAAAGAAGTATTTGAAAAAATTATAAATGGTAAAATGGTGTAATATGGTGCATAATCTTGAAAGCAAAAAAACGCAACTTTAATGTCTAAAAGCTTATATTTTAAGACGCAGAATCGGCTATTCTAACAAGATATATAATCTTTAAAAGGTTATTAACCCTTTATATAAGAGGAAAACAATATTACTGATCTTATTACGGAAAATAAGTATATGACTAGAGATTTTGCGTTTAAATATGTAACTAAAGTTTTTAAAACTTACTATGATACTTCTTAAGGTATATTGGGTGAAAACCTTTATTTCTTGTCTTGTTTTTGTGTTACATGGTACATGGGCACGTAACCTTTCATATATTGACCAATTATTGGTAATTTTTCTTTGGTCTTATACTCTTGGTTACTCGTTTCTTACAGGTTGAATTGACCATGATATAGTTATATTTGTTAAGAAATGGTATTTTAAAGCATAGGAAACTTAAGTTTACTTATCAAAATGACAACTTATTAGTAATCTCCATCTTTTTTGGCTGTTCTAATCATGTTGGTTGTGTATATGAGTATATGACTAGTTTACTAGTGTGGGGCTGCAGCTGAACATGGCTGTCATGAAGCTTGGTAGGATCCATGCCACCTCAAGTGTTAATTTACCCTAGAGTTCCTCTAAAATTTAATAACTTATACAACTACAGTTAAGTTCCAGATAAGCTAATTAAGTAAGCATATGGCAAATTAAGAGCAGTACTCGTTGGTGGTTCCTTGAAACATAATGTTCCATTTCAAACTTTTTCTTTCTTAATGTCTTGATCATCGACTAGTTATATGCATGTAAATCGAGTTGTTTAGAGCATGCAAATTGCAAAACATGTTTTGGTATGGGTATATCGAATTCAATATGTTGCATTTGGTAGCAGTATTAACAATAGTTGAAAGCTATTTATGATCAACAACTTCCTGGCTAGTTTCACGGGAAATATATTGTATGTAAATCACTATGTATCGAAAGTACACTCATACAATGTTAAGTCAATTTTGAGAACATTTTTTCATTCTTTACAATTCAGGATAATTCATGTAATTATAGTTAACATCAAGGGCACTGTAAGTAACATATTCCACCTTTTATTGCTTTTGAGTTTTGAGCATACAACTTTAGAGTTTTTGAAATAATTAGCCTAAGGTTGCTTGCTAAAGACGGGTAAATTTTAATATTTCAATATCATTACTTTTGACTCAACTAAAACTAATTTTATCATTAGACACAACTTTAAAATGCCATGTGTCACTCAGATGGAATGTAAGATCACACCAACTATCTATGTGGTAGCTGATTTGGCATATCACACTAGTTAACTTGATGATTAGAGTATTGTTACCGACTTACCGTATTACCGAATAGGCTAATTTAGTTGATCGATTATACCTTCTTGGCTCTTTTTGCCATTTGCTGTGATATACTATGTATCGTGAGTGACTTAAGAAATGAGATACGGTTAACCAAATTGTTGGGCGAATTGAGATAGAAAAAAAGAACAATTTATGAAACAACTTGATATCAATTTGATACGAACTTTTCCACACCCGATTCACATCGCTTATAAGTTAATTGTAGAACTCACTCCAAAAAGCTATCTTAAAAAAAAGGACACTTAAATATTATAAACCACCGATCAATCTCATATTTGACCGACATGGGATCGTAACATGTTGTTGGTTTAATGGTTAATTAAGTTAATACATATGCATCTGCATGCACATGTACTATTGGAACAAATAGCTTCAATCTTGAATATATAGATATTTATCACGTAATAGTCCGTAGCTTAACATTATGTTTCACATGATTAAAATTATTTACTGTGTATAAAATTAACAATATATGAAACTCAAATTTATTTGTACTATTTTTCAATGGACAATATTACAATCTATTATACATAATATTGGTTAAACCGTGTATAACTAAGTAAACACGCCTTTATGAATAATCTAAAAGAGAAAATCTTAAACAAACACTAAACATGTGATACAATTAGGGTGTATTTGTTTTTAAAAAAGTTTCTTAGCCTCTTCTTTATTCAGGTAAGAGTAATGGTCGACGCTTTTCTTTGTTTGTTTTTCATCATGGGTCAGACGTGGTAAAAGCTAATATGTCTAAATCGGTAAAAGGTGTGAAAAGATCTTACTACCTCTTATTAACACCCATTCAACTCATTCATCTTCAAAACCCTTCAACTCATTCATCTTCAAATTATGCAAAGCTAGGTTTTAAATTATTTGATATTAGTTAAATTACTTAATTGTTGTTTCATAGTATTAATCTTGTGTTTTATTTTAAGACGATTTATGTAATAGTTTTTATTATGTTAAATTTTGGATATGTATTAAGATAATTTATTTAATGATTTATAGTTGTGTTAAATCTATGATACAAATGTTTCGTTTCAAGTTTAGATTATCTACTTATTAATCGTATTTGCAATAGTTTAATATATACTTAAAAAAAAAGGAAAATTAAACCATTCAGATAATTATAAAAAAACAAACAACACTTTTTCATTCAGATTCAGATATTATAGCCACCTCTTACTAGTAAGATGTGGTAGTCAGATTTATATGCGAAACATCTTAATCAAACAAACACACCCTTAATGAAAAAGTTTGCAATAACTATGTAAATTATCAGCCTGTTTGTCCCTATCGAAAACATTATTCTAGACTTTCACAATTAATTGTTTCACCAACTGCTTTGATTAGTAATAATGGCTTTCAACTTTCACAATTAATTTCCCATGATCCTCAAATGAAATCAAATTTTTTGACCCACACAAAGTTAATAGGAAAATAAGTCAAATCATGCTCCAATGCTAATTCTTTGTTGAAGAGTCTTAGAAGTTTTTCAATGAATTAATCTATCTATTTTAAAATGTATATAAAAATAATAAAAGTGCAACGTAATTGTCTATTGACTAAAAAAGACGTTAGTCTTGTTAAAGAACTACTTACGCTAGTCCAAAATAAGATATATATATGAGATTTATGAGTAAATTAGAAGAATAGTAGTACTGTATTATATTGATATTTGATGTTGGTTGGTCTATTTCTTTTACAAACATAATTATTGCAAGCAACTACTATACATGGTGTCATAATTTTTCGGCATTAGAGAATCATAAACTCCATGTGCAATCGAGAACATAATCACTAGAATAATTTTACTCAAGGGAAGTTTAAAGCTAAGTTAAAGATAAAAAGGGTCAAATCATCCAATTGTGTTTCAATTGTTGTATTTTATTTATTTATTTATTTATTTTAAACTTTGCACTCAGATTAATTAGGTATTAAAATAAGAGCAATTTAATGTATCTCCTATTTTAATAGTTGAAAATTTCATATATATCAAAATATCATTAAAACATTATAAAGCACTTTGAGTATATATGAAGTTAATCATGAAAGTAAAATGATATATGAAATTAATCCTTAAAATAGAATTGGCAACAACATTGTTAGGTAATTACAGGACACCACAACTTATATTGGGTTGTTTTCAAAAGTGAAAGTTTTGGGGCCCATCTAGCCCACTAGATGAATGAATATTGAAGAACTTATATTGGGCTGTTCAATTCTTTTAGCTTGTCTTTTTGTTTTATAATTATTACTCCCTCCGTCTCAAAATTATAGTCTCCTATTGACTTTTTCGGTCTTTCTTTTACAACTTTGACCTTAAATATTTTTGTTTGTGTTATGTAATACTTGATGCAAATTATATGAACAGTTGTGTTTTAAATATATTTTCGTTAGTATATTTTCATCAACTATCAGATAACACAAACAAAAATATTTAAATAAAGTAAAAAAAGAAAAAAAGTCAATAAAGGCTATAATTTGAGACGGAAAAGATATTCTTATTGACTTTTAAAGTTTTTAGATTTCAACTTTAACTTTAAATATTTTTATTTTATGTATTCTTGATGCGAAATATGAATGAGTTGATTTTAATATATTTTATTGGTATAATTTTTATCAAAGTTTTATATAAAATAAAAATATCTAATATCAAAGTTGTCAAATAAAACTTCAAAATTAATGTTGGACAATAATTATAAGGCGTGGGTAGTAGTAATTACAGACACCACAACATACATTGTAGAGATTTTCTAAGACTTAATTGTTAGCTTTGCCCATTTGGCAAATCATAGGCGTTTTAAGGTTTTGAGCTCCCTTCTCCTTTTAAGAGAACCAAGTTTAAAAGCATGTTATCAGGTTTTGGTCAATTGTGGTAATAAAGATCCACCAAGGCCTTAGAATTTAGTAAAGAAAATTTAGTTGGTTCAATCTATACTTAAAAATTAGACCTAAAGATGTAATTGGTGTATTTTAAAAATTGATTGATGAAAAATGATGAAAGAAAAAGAGAATATAATAGTTATCAAAAGATGAATGAAGTAGATTTATTGTTAGGTCTCATTGTTAGGCTTATATATCACCACTATTTAGTAAAACAAGTATAGCCAAGAAGTAGACTTTGAGGACAAGGGTCACTACGTTTTAGTTTACATGTTATTGGGGTTAGTTAAAATTATATAAATAAATAAATAAATTTAAAAAAATGTTATTGGGTCGTTCGAAATGCTTTGAGCTTATTAAAATTTCCTTTGACTATGGCAAAAAGTTGTAAATATTGAAGAATAAAATGATTGTCGGTCATGCATTGAGCTGCATGAAATCCGAATAATATATAGTTGCAACGAAATTTATATACGAGACACTTATCTATTTATGAAAACCTAATAACTAATCTTTTTATCTTATTTCAAATAGGTAAGCAGACAAAAAGGGAGTTAGAATTCAAAACCAACTAGTATATTCTCACAATATAAACTCAAAGTTTGTGCGAGATCAATCAAACTACACAATGGCGACTACTTTACAACCAACGCTAAGGGGATTCTTAATAGTTAACGAAACCAACAATATAACCTCTACCGCTATTGACAGTTTTACACAATTCATGTCCGTAGTAGAAACCTTCTTTGGATACATAATCCGTACATTCGACTACTTAATCCCACCCGAGACACGTGATGAGAAAACCCGCCAATGGCTTCCGTTGATTGCACCTTACCTTTTACCGTCTTTAGTCTTGATTATTTGCATTTGTTGCTTCAACTGTTTTTGCTCATGCATTGGTTCTTTTATTATATTATTGTTTCGGTGCATTGCGTTTGTTGTTAGATTCTTGTTTAGGAGTATGTTCTCAATGGTACGTGCGATTTTCATGCGTTATTGTTGCAAAAAAAGAATGAAGATGATGAGAGCATCTAGTAAATCTTCGTTGATGAACAAAAGAGGCGAGCTTGAAGAAGATCCTCGAGGATATTATTCTAATCTTCGTGAAGACCGTATTGTTTATGTTTGCTAAGGTTTATTGTTAAGTAGTTGTAGGTAAGAATGGTTGATGTCATGAGGATGTAGTTATGCTTTTCTATTAGTGCTGAATTTTTTTAGAGTTGATGATGTTATGGTCAAATGCACGTAATTATACTATTTTTAATGAGTACTTTTTTTGTAAGCCTTGTGTTCAACAACTTGGCCGACTAGATTGTAGTTAAACAACTCTACAAAGAAGATTGTTGTTATCTCCCACATTGTCGATTTGAATTATATATATGCTGTTAACGATTAAAGAAGATTGTTTCGACAAACATATTTCAGGACACGGATTAGTTTTCTGAAATTTTTGTTCATGGACATGTGGTAATGAATGATATTTTGTTAGTCGACATATTTTAGGATTAGGTTTATTTTATACGTCAAATTGAAACACAGAAAACAATATTTAGAAACAATGTGAACGGACTAAGCCTGTTAGCTAAAACTACAATGAGTCTAATACCCCTAAATATGTGTCTAAACAGATAGATCCCTACTTACGATTAAAACATTAAATTTGGGTTGCATGGAAGTGGAGAAAGAAGGTTGTTAAGGCCTATGCGGATTCTATATTTGCTTCTAAATCAGGAGATATTTTCCCATCAATTCCACGACTTGCAAAATCGTGGATCTCGGCTAGAAGTGTGTTTGCTCCTTAGAATTGATCAGACCCTTGGATTCCAGTCCTAGAGATATCTATTCTCGGACTTGGTTGTTGCTTGGTCCGGGTTATAGGCGCCCTTGGGTTAGTGTTAATTAACGATGAGATTTATTCATCTTAGCTTGGCCCGTTTATGTGTGTATTGCACTAATATTGAGGTGTTGGATTATGGTAGTTGATGCGTGCGAAAACGACTAAAAGCGTGTGAGCATATGAAGGCATGACGTTAAAACACAAGATACGATTTTATTACGTTTAATACTTGAACTATTTACTCATTTACTAGACCGATCCAAGCCCATGAGCGGTCACATGTAGGCGTTTGGATCATGCTTATAGGCTAGTAGAACATGTAATCGAATAAAGAAAGTGTTTGGCTCGGAGCTCAAGTTTGTAGCCCAAGTAAAGCTAGGGTTTTTGGGTTATATATATCCATTCTCTTGCTCTCAAACATACGATATAAACTCCTTATTCACAGCAATGATATACATGCGAATCAATATGCATGTATCATGATATAACATAGTACCATACGTATGCTATATACATGCATAGTTTCTTTTCTCTTTGACTTTAGTCGATCAAACCAACATATAAAATAGTTTCAGTGGGGTTGGTTTTGTAACTCACGATCAAACATCAACAACAACTTATGAGTTTTGTTTTGTTTGATCTTGATAGATCGATCTGCTGGAAATATTGATTGGTAGGAAAAGTACGACCCTTTATGTTTTGACCGTCCCACCTAGAACAACTATAATCACGGTGATTCTTTAGTTGTTTATTCATGTATTTGTTTGGTTCTTGGGTGTTGCTGTGATCTCGGACAAAGAGGAAGACGTGTTCTTGGGTTTCTTTGTTCGTGGTTTGTTCAAGTATTCAACATTGATTGGGTAGCGTTCACAACTAGCTTTATCGGGCGTATTCGTGATTAAGTGCTTGTGTGTGATACTACGTAGAGGTATCTATTTTAGATACTTGGTTTCTTTGGTTTTCTTGTTCGTTTGATAGCGTGCAATTGACGTCAAAGGTTAGTTTTCTATTTACCTTTTATTCGATAATGTTTATTATTTACGTGTTAATCTAATTGCATAAACTAGATCCATATTCCAGCTGCGTGCTTGTTCGTTACTTGGTTAAATAGATTATTAAATCCAACGGTGGCATCACGAGCCATCTCGTTTTGTGATTATGGGTTACGTTTTAATAAACATGTAAAAGGTGCATGAAATCTAATTAATTATTTGTTTTATTTTGTTTTGACAACTATAATGCAATACTTGTCAATTATTAATAAAAAATACCTAGACACACAAACTAATTATATTAATTTGTTAATTAAAATTAAATTGTTAATTAAATTAAAGTGTTAATTAAAATTAATTTGTTAATAGAATTATATTGATAATTAGAATTATATTGATAATTAGAATTACATATTGTTATTAAATACATAAAATTTCATAATTAAATTGTTAATTAAGTTTGCCATGCTTTTTATGTGTTTTTCCGGCTATAAGACCCACTCAATTGCTTTTTGTGATGTATGGGGCGATCTAGGTTTCGTACCTAGTGACGGTCTTATGGTTCTCCTTTTGGAAAAGACTCGCGAGAGAACTCGGAACAATATGTGTTTATTAATGTTATATGTTTATATGTTTGTGATTCCTTATGTGCATAATTGTTACTTGTTTTTTACACCTAATTGAATGCAATATGGAATAATACATATCGTAATCATAACATAAATAATGGTCTTTATTTACACGCCTAAATACCATGCTCATTGTGACCTGCTATTTGTTTCGTGGAAAATTGTTTTTGTTAAATAAAGTGACCTAAACTATTGAAACAAGTTTTTCATGAATTTAAAAACTAAACGCTATGGACACTTGGGATGTACGACTCACCTACTAGAACAAAATATAAAGGGGTTTAAGGAGGTGCAGTGATCGCACCTAAAGGATTTAGGATTATTGCCTAGCCAGTAACATGGTCCTCCGCCTCCCCAGAAGTTCGATTGGAGCTACCGTGAACCATGATGATCACTACAGTGTCATGACTAAATTTTTTAAAAATAAGTGTTACAAAATTGTTTTGCATGCTTCTTTGTACACAACCTTTACCACATTTATTTATGTGAATACCCTATGTGTAAAATTTTAAGTCTATGCCACCCAACTACGAACACGTGCATTTGGCTTGACTTCTTTGGTCAGACCTTAGGGCCATTCCAACCCATGGTGATTATTTCTCTTAGGTAAGACCTTTGGTTATTTTTGCAAGTTCTTACTTGGTCGACTTATTTCGTGTTTGCTTAGTCAGACCTTGCACCGAGGCATAAGATGAGAACTAAACATGCTCATGACATTATTACTTGTCTACTAATGTCTTGATCAATCTCATAAACCTAAGAGTTGCATTAAGCAATTAAAGCTCGTCATTTACCTCTTGTCCTACTTAGTTACTCAATACCTCGGTAAATAGTGGGAGTGTAAGATGTATCTTAGTCTTAATTAATATTAATTGGGTAGTTAATTCTTTTAAGAATGTGATTATCGAAATTACTAAAATTGAACTTTCTATTTTCTGATTAAATTGTGTTGTTGCAACATAATTCGTAAACAAAGTTGTTTTTTCTTTAAAAAGACAAACTTAGTCTCTTTTCCTGGTAAGAAGAGTGAGACTGATTCCTATCTTTTCTCCTTAGTTGACAAACTAAGATAGGATTATAAATTGTTAAACTCATTTATCATCTTTCATTACCCTTTTAAGGTCTTGAAATAATTGAAAGATAAAATATTTTGTGTAACTAGAAAACATTTTGTTTATAGCTACCAAAATAAATGACATCTTGCACTTGTCACGGTGTATGAGTTTAAACCGCAAAGAGTAAAGAAATTACTAGAATATTCGCTAGGAAATTTCTTGGACTTTGTTCAATACCTAAGTACATTGCTAATCGTAGGCATTTGAAGAAAATGGGAAAGTGTATAAAACTGTTATATGCTTTCTACTGGTAATGTAACACTTACAATGTTGACAAGTCCAGTGGGAGCATTACATTTTATAACTGAAATTACATTCCTGTAATGTTGACAATTTAAGTGGGAGCTACGGGATGTATTTCCTTGTTAGTCACCCATATCATTTCAAACTTGCTTTGAAATAATTCATTACTTTTCGAATATGAACGACCATTGCTTAAAAGAAAATTGCATTTTATTTTATAAGATAACTCGTTGCCTTTCTGCTGTTGCTCTCTAAAGCATTATCTATAGAATAATAATCCACAATTCCTTATTAAAGTTTATGGTTCTAAAACTACTTGTAATATCTATGACATTATCATATTGTTTACACAATCAATCACATGTTGTTTGTTTTCATAAAATGATGTTGTACCTTACACAAGTGGGAGAAATCTTAAAGTGTGTGCAAGGAACAACAATATTATTGGTATCTCTTGACTGCAAGGTAAGAAAACTAATAATTCTACTAGGACTTAAACATGTGAGATGTTTATTGCCCTACTACATGTTAATAAGAATTCTACTAGGACTTAAACACGTGAGATGTTTATTGCCCTACTACATTCTAATAATGATTCTACTAGGACTTCAACACATAAGATGTTTGTTGCCTACTACATTCAAATGTCATGATATAGCGTAAAAGATACTTCAACATTTGACTACATGTTTTAGTCAACATAATTATGGTTATATGATAATGATCATAATTACAAGTATAAAATTAACTTGAAATTACTATATAACTCAAGAGTTTGCGTTCATAATTACTTTTGTTAGTATAATTATGCTTACATGTTAAGACATAATTATAAAGTCTTTGAATTAATCAATGACTAATAACATAAAGTATATAGTAAAATTGTTATGGCTTCCATTTAACATATAAACATGAAGCCTTTGAATTATTCAAAGACTTATAATGTATTATTGACATGTTATGTTTTCTTGTAAACACATGAGCGTATAATTCTTGAGCAGTTATGTCTTCTTGTGAACACATGAACATAAGGTTCTTGTATTATTCAATGAATATACATTATAACATGCACTTGGTTGAAAATACTTAATATGCAATTTGGCTCAACCCAATTGACAAGTATTTGGTCCAAAGAGAATAAAGTTATCTATGGAATTCTTATATAGTTTCACAATTCTAATACTCATAGAATACCACTTCATTATGGTATGTCTAATGTGTTGAATCAAACCTTATTCATATTGTTTGATTCATGATAGCTTTAATTGCTCTACCTCCAAAACATAATCAAGGTTAGAAAATTGCGTGTGTAAAGGATACACTCAATATAGTTCAAACCAAGAAGGTATTCAAGACAACTCATAATTGAAACCCCTAATCACTTAGGGATTTTCGGTTTTTCCACTCAAACCAATCGAATCCTAAACCCTTTTGGATTTTTGATTTATCTACACTTCCTAGCTTGAAGATTGTAGTTTTGGTGTTCTTCCTAGCTCGACGAAACACAAAACTGTTACTTAGATTTTGGTTAAAGAGTGATACAAAATTAGAGTTTTTCTACAAACCCTAATTAGAGTTATTGGAAGGAATTTCATTATGTCTTGATTCAGGTTCTGAAGTTGTTAAAATCTTATGAAGCATTTTATTAACAAATCTAGATATGAGAACTTAAAATGTATTTTGTGGTTCCTAATAAAGAACAATTTATTGTTGATTAAATACTTAGTATTTAGAGAATTGTCTTTACTTACAAAAGTAAGTGGAGTATATACAAATCTCAAAGTTTTGAGAACAAAATACTTAACTTTCTAAAATTCACTTATTAATGTCATACTAAGGTTAAAAATGAAATGTCAACAAGTATAATGATTACTCTCACTCATAAATCGAAAGGATGCCTCATCCCTTGGTGACATTTTAGTATCAATCTTTGGGGATATAAGTTAAAAGATTATTGTAAATCAACTAACTGCTAAAAACATTATCACATCTTGAATCTGATAAATGTTTTAGAACCATGAATGATAAGATGCGGTCCTTAAAAGGCAAATCAAGTTTTGAGCTTGATTGTTATTTCGCCTAACAGTTAACCTATGAGGTTGGAATGCGTTTCTTTTGAAGAAAGGCTTACAAGGACAAAATTGTATACATGTTAATGCATGCCATTTAATAGGAAGTTTTTAATCATACTTAAGCAATTGAATATGATTAGATTTTCTTATATATACACGCATTAATTATATAAAGATAATTAATTGTCATACATGATTCCTTGTATGTGGAATATGGCAATTAAAATTTTATAACTATTTCTTTATGATTACCTTTTGTGAGGACGATGTGTAATCAAAAAGTTGTGAATTCATATAATCTTTATGTAGTATACAAAATTTAAGCAATCTAAGTTTGGATTGGATCATGCATCTAAGAGTGAGATCTTGAATTTAATTACAATATGATTTTGATTAAATTAAGATAACTCTTGAGGCATCGACATTAAGTGGGAGTATTGTGTTTTACTTAAAATTTGGATGTTGAAGATATCATTATAATTAAGCTATATATTAATCCTTAAGCTTGGAATGAAACTTCACTTGGATGTAGGGAATAAAACAAACAACCTTGAAATAAATGTTTATTTGGAATAAACAAATGCGGAAAATTAAGTCCAACACAAAATGCAATATATCATTCAAGCAAGTCTTAAATGGTATATTTCACTTGAATAATTTATTACATGGATAGAAACCTTATGTTTTTAACTAAGGATTTATCATGTATATATTATATTGTGTGTAAGGCGGTTGTTGCTTTTGTACAAGAACAAGATGGTGACAACAACAATATCTAATTGAGAGTATTTAGTTTATTGTTAATACGAGATGTTTACAATTATAAAGCATAGTGTTGTATAAGTACAATGATGTTAGAGGATTATTAATACTAGTTGAAGTAGCATTTTATCTTTTATGTTAAATCTACTAACTAGTTATGCTCAACATAAAGCATTGTTGCATTACACATTAAGGAATAAGAATACTTTACACTTTTAGAAATTGTAAAGATGACTGTCCGTATGTCGTTGACTTTTAATACCTCATACAAGGTAGAGCGAAATCTCCATACTATAACTCTTGCAATAGTATGAGCATATGAGATAAGACATTCATCTTATATTTCAAATCCCTCACTATATGTGAAATTTGAAATAAGTATTCGGAAAGTTTACTCAGATAACAATTTAGTTTTTCTTATAAAGAAATGTTGAGAATGTTGGAAACATTAGACTTCAACTTACTAATTAGTCTCATGCATATATGTTTTAGTATTTGGATAATTGAGATTGAAAGACAATTTTTACTTTATGATGAATAAAGATACTTGGTATTTGTTATTCATTTATATAATAATTGTTATACTATATTTGCATGTTTAATCCTTGAATAATTTTATTGTTCTAAATATGTCTATTGTCGGTTAACAATATGGGAATATTGTTATGTAAGGCAAATGTGAGTGTTGGTTATATTTTAACGAGAATGTGGATAGTTCCCGCCAAACTCATATGTATTCACAAGGGATGCATATTGGATACCCCAACTATCAAATATTTACTTTTGGATCCTTGTCATAAGTAAAATATTGAAAATGGTTTGTTAAAGTCGTCCTTAGACCTGAGATACAAGCAAGTTCTGTTATGTGTGGATATCACTTTTGTAAGTATAAGCAAAACGCTATCTGAATAAGTTAGTTATAAAAGCTATATTTCGGAGTGATGTGAAGCAACACCCCCAACACTTGTAGTCAATAAATGATTTGTTACTCCACTTGATATGTGCAGAAAGATACCATGGCACCTCTCCAGAATTAATCAGATAATTGTTCGGCCGAACCCAAAGGGTAATGCAAGATGATACTTGATTACATTTGGTATATCTAATTAAATTCTGTAACGAGAATCTAAATGGTTAAACTATATGGAATGAGTTTGGATCCATATCCATGGTTTAACGGTATCTATAACAAAGGATGATTAAAAGCAAGACATTAATAACCATGCTACTAAGAAGATTTTATGAAACTATATCTCAGACACTTTTAGTTAAAAGCGGTGAGGCGTTGCTAGGCGTTTCCGTCATTGGTTTTGTGCTATCCGCTACTCCAACTCCCAGTGGGGCTGTTGGATTATAGGATTTGAGTACGTCTGAAAACGACTAGAAGTGTGTGAGCCTGTGGGGGTACACACTTTAAACACTAGAGTGCGTTTTATTACGTTTAATACTTGAACTATTTACTGTTTACTAGACCCGATCCAAGCCCATGAATGGTCACATGTAGGGGCATTTGGATCATGCTTATGGGCTAGTAGAACATATAATCGAATAAGGAAAGTGTTTGGCTTGAAGCTCAAGTTTATAGCCCAAATAAAGCTAGGGTTTGTGGGTTATATATATCCATTCTCTTGCTCTCAAAACATACGATATAAACTCCTTATTCACAGTAATGATATACATGCGAATCAATATGCATGCATCATGATATAACATAGTACCATACGTATGCTATATACATGCAAAGTGCATGCATAGTTTCTTTTTCTCTTTGACTTTAGTCGATCAAACCAACATATAAAATAGTTTCAGTGGGGTTGGTTTTGTAACTCACGATCAAACATCAACAACAACTTATGAGTTTTGTTTTGTTTTGTTTCGATCTTGATAGATCTGCTGGAAATATTGATTGGTAGGAAAAGTACGACCCTTTAGGGTTTGACCGTCCCACCTAGAGCAACTATAATCACGGTGATTCCTTAGTTGTTTATTCATGTATTTATTTGGTTCTTGGGTGTTGTTGTAATCTCGGACAAAAGAGAAAGACATGTTCTTGGGTTTCTTTGTTCGTGGTTTGTTCAAGTATTCAACTGTTGATTGGGTAAACGCTCACGACTATTTTTATCGGACGTATTTGTGATTAAGTGTTTGTGTGTGATACTCGTAGAGGTATCTATTTTAAATACTTGGTTTCTTTGGTTTTTTTTGTTCGTTTAATAGCATGCAGTTGACGTCAAAGGTTAGTTTTCTATTTACCTTTTATTCATTAATGTTTATTTTTTATGTGTTAATCTAATTGCATAAACTAGATCCATATTCTGTTGCGTACTCGTTGCGTTACTTGGTTAACTAGATTATTAAATCCCAACATGAAGTACATATTTTAACATAAAAAATGTTACAAGACTCAGTTACCGATGAGATTTCATCATAGGTTACACTACAAAAAATCTTTTAGATAGAAAATCTTTTATACGCTTCAAATGCATATATAACGGGAATCTAAGTGTCTTCTATTTGCTTTATAAATACATGGCACCATCTTAGTTTCCTATACAATCCATCTCTGTTGGTTTATGGATATATTTAATATGTGTATGACCGGATTCGAACTCGAGACCACGGGATTGCACACTTTACGTATGAGACTCGATGTTTTAATAATTAATATAAAATATTATGTTTAATTATTAAATTCACAATAAACGACTAAACGAGCGATAAGCACTTATCGAAAGTGACTATCGGTCGTTAAATGTCAACGGGATATGAAGAAAAGTAAACAAGCCAAGAGACGGTTTTAGGAACCCTCTTTTGGGCTTGTTTTTGCCAAACTATGGAATCCCACATCGAAACCATAGTAAACTTGACATCTACCATAAGGCTATAAATACATCCCCATGTATTCATCCTTTGGTACACTTGATTTCATTAGAAGGCCAAACTTCTTCTTTTCTTCCTCTTATTCTTGGTCGACGAGTGAATCCCCATTGTAAGGGATTTACGGTGACCTTGAGCATAACAAAGGTGTTTGGTTATTCTATTGTGATCAAGAACTAGCATTCGCATCGAATCGCTAATAGTGCGTGTGTACAAAAACGTGGTGTAACACACTATTGTTACATCAATTGGTTTGAATTGAAAACGGTAAGGTCAATTCGTTAAACCACATAAACCCTAATTAGGGTTCTTGAATTGAAGAGATCTACCAATTGCAAGAGGTACGTTACGCATCTTTCGCTTAATTAATTATTGTTATGATTCTAAGTCTTCCATGTGTACTCTGTGGTGTCTACATGATTCTATTTGTATTCATGTATCTTAAACTCAACAAAGTGGCATCACGAGCCTTGTATAACAAGTAATTAATTATCAAAACACATAAATAAAATAAACATGATTGTGTTATTATTTGTATGCGTAGATCTAGGGTTTGCAAAACCTAAACCCTAATTTTTTAGGGGCGTTTTTTTGGTGCCCTAATTAGGGTTTTGTAAACTTAAGTTTTAATTGGATTAGAAACCCTAGGATGCATGCAATTTTATGTGTATTATGTAACTCGTTTAATTGCATTAATTGTTAAGTGTAATTTATGTCCATGATAATTACATGCATGTTTTATCATGGATCCGCTTTTATTGTATGTCTTTCTTGTTTAAGTGATATACACTAAATTATGATAGATCTAAAATTGGGAAGACCTCAATCATTATTAATTTAATCAATTATGTGCTATGTGGTATGTGTTTAATTTTGACTTACGCAATCGATGAATCGATGCATGTGGCTCACCTTGTACATTATGTCAAACGGGTGAAAGTCTTAATTAAACATGTACATATTGATGATCTAGAATTGATTATTAATAAGATTTATCAAAAGGTTTGCATGTGGCTATTTGATATGCATGACTTATTTTTTGTTATGCATTCATTGTTTATATGTTTATTTTAAATACTTGCTTGTTTGTTATGTGTAACAAGGGTATTTTACAAGAAAAATAAACCGACCTAAACAATGGTGAAACATGTATTTTAAGCATAGTAATCATAATCGTTTAATTGATTGGTGACTTTGGTACAAATGGTCCGAACGGCTCACCCACTAGAATGAACTATAAAGGGTTAATAAAGAAGTGCGCACAATCACACCGAAAGGATGTCTAAGGTTATGCTTTAGCGCTTACGGTCCTCTCGCCTGTAAGTTCGAATGGAGCTACTTAGTAAGCCATTAAATGTGCAAGCTCATCTTAAGGGCGAATTAGTTTTAATTCCATGCGCCACTTCGGTGGTAATTACCCGAAACACTAAGTGTTTACACTTATGCAAAAGTACGGTATAATGGATGATAATTAACACTAAATTCCTTGATTGGTGAATCCAATACCTCAATTAAAGTTTGATGATGAAAAGCTTATACATTAAAACAAGATATAAATGTTTTAATAAAACCTATGTTACGAAGATGAATGCATGACATCTTTGTACATATTTGATTTGACATCAAAATTATTACCCTTTAATTTAAGTTATATGCCATCCAACGAAACGGAAACACCTAAGATTACCTTTTATTTGCGTGAGAACGTGATTTAGATCGTAATCAAAGGGTAAAATATCCACGTGACGTGAGAACGGGCATGGATGATTTTGCGCTTAAGTTGGACAACTTAATTGAGTTTTGTAGTGAGAACGGCAACTCAAGGCATAAGATGGGGATAAAACATGTTTACATGGCAATTGAAATTGGCTAAATGTAAATCCCATAAATCTAGGAGTTGCAATTTGAAAATTGGCAATTGAGGTTCGACTCGTACCATTTTGAATAATTTCATTACTAGCAGATCAACTGATGTGATGAAACTATGTCAATTTGAATCCTAGTTTTCAGTGAAAATTAAATGGTTATATGTTTATGAACCATGGGTATTTAATTTTCTTGAAAAGGTTAATTATCGAAAATACTAAAATTGAATTTTGTAATTCTTTTGAATGTATAAATGCAACATTTAACCGTAAACGTGGTTTAGTCTTTTATTTGTAAATTAATCCATTCTGCTTTCAAACAAATGTTTGATCGAGAATAATTTACCGAAAAGACAAACAAAGTCTCTTTTCCATGGGAGAAGAATGAGACTCAATCCTATTCCTTTTCATGAATGAGAAAGGTATAATAGGAACATTTGAATTGTCTAAATTCTAATGTAACTCATAGCAATGAATTGCACATCTTATTTTCCATAAAGATTTCATTACCCTCATTTGGTGAATGAATCCTTTTGTAACAAACATGAATGTTGGTTAACTAGAAAACATGTATATGAGTTACTAAATTAGAAGCTAGACTAATTACCGCGAAAATTGGTAAAAGGCAAACTAGCTTATTTTATCTAGTTGTTTTGCTTTAGCCTTTAAAGGTGCTACATACCAGTATGGGCATGGTAGGCCTGTTAAGGAAGAAATTGCATACCCAAATTTTCAAGTTAATAACATTGATGGATAACCCATCATTCATAGAGTAGAATACACTTTTTAGTACCTTAGTAATGATTACGTATGGTTCTTCAAAGGTGTAGGAAAGTAAAAGCAAGCAAGTTGTTTTCACCGGTTATGAAACACTTACAATGTTGTCAAATTCGGTGGGAGCATTTGTGTTGCATTCTTGAATAAGAAGTTGTTTTAATTGATTTCTAATTCAGTGGGAGCTACAAGCCTTATTTCCTGTGTAGTAACCCAGATTATCTTCAAAGATAATTACTTTCCAATTGTAGGCACTTATGTTTTTAAGGATTGTCATGTGCGTTTCCTTACTAAATCAATATAGTCCTACATCTACTTGTTATATCTATGACACAAATCATATTAATCAAATAAACGAACGTGTATCGTGTTGTTTATCTGCTACATGATGTTGTTCCATGCACAAGTGGGAGAAATCTTTATTGTGTGCAAGGTACAACACATATAAATATGATTTAAATGGATTCTCTTGACCGTAAGGTAAGAGAGTAACGTTCTAATAGGAATTATACATTTAAATATGTATGATTGCCCTATTAAGAACATGTGTCAAGATGATAACAAAGACTACTTTATTTTAAATATTTATGTCATTCAATATTTAAGAAACACTTGTAGTTACAATTTATGTTACGTGAGAACGTGAACTAGATTGTAGCCCAAGGTAAAATATCCACGTGTCGTGAGAACGAGCATGGATGATTTTGCGCTTTACGTTGAACTTTTCATGGAATGACATAATTAAATGAAGTAATCTAATACTACTTTGAATTTAAGTATTCGTTGAATGACTTAAATATATGTAGTAAATATTAACTTGAAATTTTAATTGAAACCCGAGGTGGTGTTCATAATTACTTTAATTATAAATGTTTATGATTTTGTAAAGTCACAAACATGAAGTCTTTTAATACAAGACTTACAATATAAAGTAAGACGTTAACTTGCTATGTTTTAAGACATATGCATGAAGTCAATGAGTTGATCAATGACTTATAACGTATAGTGGGATTATAATTGATATGTCTTTTGACTTGGTCAAGAATACTTGTGTTATAATGCATGCAATTGACTTGGTAATTCTATTGTACCATTAAGTTTTACTTTGTTGGTAAATAGGTAAGCCAAAGAGTAGATGGTTATCTTAAATATTGTTAGATTATCTTACAATATTAATTCTAATGAAATACCATAGTTTTATGGTATGTTCGATTAGAAGAATCAAAATCTATTGGCATGTTTGATTCAAGATAACTATAGTTTCTTCCAAATGTTATCAAGGTTAGTAGATTGAGTATAGATTGAATATACTCAATAAGACTCCAACCTAGAAGATTGATAAGACACCATTTGTTTATGGAATGTGATGAATCACATTAAGTCTTATAATGAAGTTCGAATTTGTTAAACTACTTGTAAAGTGGGTTGTAACAAACTAATGTCGAACTGTCAATGTTTTGTAATATCCCAAAAGAGAACAATGTATTGTTGCTCTACTTGCTAAACTATTTAAAGGTAATCTTTAAATTGTTAAAGGCAAGTGGGAGTTTTGTTTAGATCTTGAAAGATTAAATTACAAAATACATAATCTTCTAAAATGCACTAGCAAATATCATGATGAGGCTAAACATGTAAATGATAGACCTCAATATGATGGAATTGTCATTCATAGATCCGTAAGGATATCTCGGATATTTAATATGCCGAGGAATATGAGTTACAGATCATGGTAAGCTCGTTAATCATAATGATGAATTTACCAAATGTTGAATTGTGGTAAATCAATCATACTATGAATGTTGAGATGCTGTCCATAAAGATAATCAACTTTAGATACTTGGTTTATCTTAATAATGAAAATGAGTTTCTTCAAAGGATGGAAACCCTAGTGGTTTAAATCTTTGTGTAGAAATCATATGGACAATATTGTACACATATTTAATGCATGTCTAGTGATAATAATATTAATCATATTTAAGCAATTAACTATGATTGAATATTCTTTCCTAGATACATTAAATAGAAGTATAAAGATTATAATTGTCATACTTAGTTTCATTGATATGAAAGTTTGACAATGAATATCAAAACTCTTTGTTTTGGAATTACTTTTATGAGGACGATAAGTAATGCAAAGGAGTTTTATGAATTCAAATAATCTTTGAATATGTACAACCGCAAGAATCCATGAATGGATATATGCATGCATTTAGGAGATGATTCTTATGTTTAATATTAAATCCATGTTTGATTTAATAATTAAAATAAGATAGCTCATAAGTATTCCTGAAAGCTAGTGGGAGTATTATTTTTATTTTCTTAAATCTTATATGTTGTATGGGCAACTACATTCCACCTAAATTAAGTTTTAGTTGGGAATGAAACTTCGTTTCTAAGATTTGGAAATAAGACATACAACCTTGGAATATATGTTTATTATTATAAACATATGCGGTAAATAAATGAGTCTAATAGAACATGATGAGTACGTATCTTTGACAAGATAGAATATGAATGAGATCTTAAAGTCTAACTTGAAGATTCATCATGTACATCATGTTGTAAGATTGTTGTGTCATGCTTGATTACAAGATGATTTAACAACATTGTAATATTTATGTTTGGATTTAGAATTGCATTCCTCAGCGTGGAGTTGCTCCCAGATTCTATACAACAATTGTTATGTAATTGTTATAGTCAACAAACTTGAAGTTTGAATGGCACCAAACAAATAAATATTCAAAGTTTACGGATGTTTAAAGAGCATATTGTTGTATACAATGATGCTAGTATAATTGAGATGACACTCAATTGTAGTCACGGTATCCTTGATGATGACCATGTTGACTAGTTATGCTCAACTAAGAGCATAGTTGCATTATACATTAAAGAATAAAGAATACTTTAAACTTTAAAGTTTTGAAAGATGATTGTCATAAAAGGGTGGTTCAGGTTATCACGCACCTTGTGGAATGTTATGACAATATCAAGATATGTGTAAACACATACAAGAAATTCACTTATTGAATTCTTGAAATAAGTATTCTCAAAATTCCTATAGATCAAAGTTAATTGAAATTATGCCTTGTCAACAAGTATGATTATCATGACTTGAGGCAAAATTCATTAACTAAGAATTATCATGCATTGATCTATTTAGTATTTGGATAAAGGATGTTAAACAACTATTATTTATAATGAATTAAAGTACTTTATACGTTTAATTTCATTTATAATATTGTATCCTGTATTTGCATGTTTAAATCCTTGAATAACTTAAGTTATTCTAAATAGTCCGTTGTCGATCAATAACATGGGAATGATATTGAATTAAGACAAATCTGAGTATTAGTTAGAATATACTTGAAAGTATATTGATGCGTAGCATGACTAATTTCAGATGATATTCAATGGATTGAGTATAGGACTTATCCCAACCACATGATGGTACTTTATGGATCTTAGTCATTAAGTACATCATGAATATTTATCCTCGACTTGAGATACCGAGAAATGTCATGGATGTAGTGCATTTCGTGAGGCAATCTAACGCTATACGAATCGGTAGTTATAAGGGTTGTTTTCGTAAGTGTTGCGAAATTTATGAATTACGCTCGTAGTCAAACGGGATTTGTTTCCTTCAAATTTATTTTGAAGTATAATACTCTTGGGCCCTCGTAGGGTTGTCAAGATGTTTGCATGGCCATGCCCAAGGTCTTCGGAATGTGTTCGGAAGGATTGGTAATCTTGATCAATCATATAAAGCGAGAAATGTAATAGTTAATTAAGAAATGAGTGAGATCCATATTCTTATTAACATGGTATTAGAAACAAAGGATAAGTATGATGATAAATCATCAAAAGGTTTTCCAGAAACCATACTCGAGTTGTTCGGGGTCATTGGCGTGTTGCTAGATGCTAACCAATGTCATTACGCATACTAAGATATCTCCAAGTGGGAGCTGTTGGTTTATGGATATATTTAATATGTGTATGACCGGATTCGAACTCGAGACCACGGGATTGCACACTTTACGTATGAGACTCGATGTTTTAATAATTAATATAAAATATTATGTTTAATTATTAAATTCACAATAAACGACTAAACGAGCGATAAGCACTTATCGAAAGTGACTATCGGTCGTTAAATGTCAACGGGATATGAAGAAAAGTAAACAAGCCAAGAGACGGTTTTAGGAACCCTCTTTTGGGCTTGTTTTTGCCAAACTATGGAATCCCACATCGAAACCATAGTAAACTTGACATCTACCATAAGGCTATAAATACATCCCCATGTATTCATCCTTTGGTACACTTGATTTCATTAGAAGGCCAAACTTCTTCTTTTCTTCCTCTTATTCTTGGTCGACGAGTGAATCCCCATTGTAAGGGATTTACGGTGACCTTGAGCATAACAAAGGTGTTTGGTTATTCTATTGTGATCAAGAACTAGCATTCGCATCGAATCGCTAATAGTGCGTGTGTACAAAAACGTGGTGTAACACACTATTGTTACATCAATTGGTTTGAATTGAAAACGGTAAGGTCAATTCGTTAAACCACATAAACCCTAATTAGGGTTCTTGAATTGAAGAGATCTACCAATTGCAAGAGGTACGTTACGCATCTTTCGCTTAATTAATTATTGTTATGATTCTAAGTCTTCCACTGTGTACTGTGGTGTCTACATGTTTTATTTGTATTCATGTATCTTAAACTCAACAGCGTATATTAATACTTGAATAAATACTCGATATTCATGCATGCATCTTGACCGTTTTCATTGATTGACCCATGGGCAGTTTTCATGGACTTGGGTCAATTTGATTAAGTCGCCATGGGCCTTGAGCTTACATCGATCGGGCAAAGGGGAGCTTGGGCTTGTTTGCTTGTTGACCAAGCCAAGGCTCGATCAAAGGGTCATTTGTTTTGGCTATAAACGAAATGCATCCTACACCCCATTTGATGAAAAATGCGAACTATACCCTAAACACATCACTAATCGATCCTAATTCATGCTTCAATACCCGGTCGGTTTGCTACAAGTTGATTAGGGTTTTAAGTCGTGTTTGATTCCTAAACTTGCATCAATTCTTTTGATCAAGTGTTTAGGTTTGTTTGTTTGGTGACTACTTGTTCTTGTGTTTCTTGGTCGACATAGAAACACCAAGAAGTTGAGTTTTGGTTTTGGTCTTATCGGACAACAAAGGCGTAAAAGATATCAATGCTAGGAATTATTGTAATAGTGGGTTCCTGCTGATAAAGGTTCCTGCTGATAGTTTAGTATTTCTGCTGATAGTGTGGTTACTGCGGATAGTGCAGTTACTACTGATAGTTAATATTGTTTCTGCGGATATGTAGTTTCCGTATTATTAGTATTTAGTTAGGATATGCATGAGTTAAATTAGGAATAGATAATGCATATCTTTTACGTGTTTTGTTCTTTGAATTAGGGTTTCTTATGAGTATAAAAAAAACCAGCGGCTAGGTTTTTATGTACCTTTCAATAACATTGTTAGTAATTCAATATAGATCCATAGAGGATCAAGTGTTTGGTGTTTATTGTCTTCTTAATTCTTGTGTTTATATTCCGCGTAAACATAAGTCTAATAAAGGTTCTCCATAGTTTGTTGTGATTACACATGTTTACTATACGTTCATTAAGGCTCTTAAGATCTATCTGGGACTGATCCAACAAGTGGTATCAGAGCCTGGTGAGAATCTTTAAAAGAAGACATCCTTACTCTCTTTTTCAAAATCCTAATCACTCTTCCAATGACATCATCAAACCATTCGAACTCGAGACAATGAGAAGGATAAGCACGAGGCATCCAATGCTCGATCTACAATTCAATGAGTTGTTACCACCATGTCAAACAACAATGCAAAGTTTCCATATCTGAAGAAGGACGAATATGACATATGGGCTATGAAGATGGAAAATTACATCACCAACAATGACTACCATCTTTGGAACATTGTTCTAAAAGGCAACACAAGAAGAAGGCTCTTGGTAGAGATCCAGAAGGTAATGTGATCATTCTTCCGGCAACAACTAAAGCGAGCTATTGCCGCTTGAGGAGGAAACTAAGGCTAGGACTACCTTGCTCCAAGCTCTTCCGGATGAGCATATGGTGACTTTCATCATCTTGATGATGCAAGAGAAATCTGGAGGCAATCAAGGCAAGGTTTGGAGGCAACGAAGAGTCTAAGAAGATGAGGAAGTCTATGCTCAGCGAGCTTTCGAGTTCACAATTTACGAAGAGGAGGGCATACACAAGGGATATGATGGGTTTGAGAAAATCTTGAGCCACTCAATCGGATGAAGTCCAAACGACAATGAGGAATGCAATCTCAAGTTCCTTCGTGCTTTACCTTCTTCACGGAGCGGGTTTCTCTCACTCTCAAGGCAAAGGGTGGCCTTGATTATTTAAGCTTTGATGACTTATACAATAAGCTAAGATCTCTTGAAATTGATATCAAGGGTCATTCTTCCTATTCTCCAACTCCATCACACTCGACTTTTGTTAGTGCTACCGTGCTAACACAATGGTGTCTTATCTTTGAGAGTCCCACTTCTTCATCGGCTGACAACGAACACACACTTCTTACAAGAAAATCAAAGTCCAATTCGTGATAGAGGATGTGCTTTACTCTTTTGTTCTTGAGGCGAAGACCAACAGAGTTGGCCTATGAAGATTTTGAACAAGTGGATAAATGGGATTTGGAGAGATGGATCTCAAATGGCGGATGGCCATGCTTCTTGTAAAAGTCAACGAGGTTTGAGAAGGGTTGGGAGGAAGTTTGGCTACAAGGAAGAGAATCGGCCGGGTTTGACGGGAAGAAGATCGGTGTTTTGAATGCAACCAACTGGGTCACTTTGCTAGAATGCCCGGATAAGAAGGAAGTGACGGAGAAGGTATTCGCATTCAAGATCAAGGAAGGCGAGGATCGAAACCTAAAGCTTTGTTGTCTCTGGACTCAAGGGTTGGTGGGATGCTCATGTGGATGAAGTTCGAGATGAAAATCCTCAGGTTGGATTAGTTCTTGATCTGGCGATGAGTTTGCAGCGATGGGCATCACATCTCGGTACAAAATTGTATTTTTGGTTGTAATGCTAAATATGATGCTCTTAAAAGTGAATTTGATGATGTTAATGGCCAATATAAAGAAAATTTTATTCGAGTCCGGGCCTATAAGAAAAGCTGTTAAATCTTTAGAAAAACAAAAGGCAGGTACCAACAAAATCAATTGGCTCTTGAAGAGAAAATTAAGGTTTTAGAGAGGATTTGGAAAACACCACTAACTGTGTTAAAATTCTCTGAGAAAGAATATGTAAAGGTCAATGCGAGAAAAGAGGGTCTTAAGGCTAATTTAGATACAGAGGTGGCTAGACATAAAGAATGGCAAAACAGGCTAAAATCCTAGATAAATTGTGGAAAAGTTCTATATCATTAAAACTAAGATGGGGTTGGGCTTCAAGGACTATATTGGTCGGATGAGGTTTATGACCCTAATGAATATAGTGTTTTAATCTTGTCATGAAGAGGAAGATAAATATAGAAAACCATTAAATTTGTAAAACAAGGTGAAATGCATTATGTTCCTTCTTCAATAAATGGTATTGTTAGACCACCCAACCCGAGACTCGAGACTTGGATGAATCACATATGTCCTATGGCCAAAAGTCTAATGACTTATCGACATTGGCGGTGAAACTAATACTTTTGTCTCTTGTTCTTCGGTGATAGAACTTGAGACCCGGTCTAAAGACTATGCGGTTGTGATTCAAGTGAAGAGTCTTCAACTGCCAAAGTCTGCCTCTCCCAAGCCTTTACCGGTTCACCATGCCCCAAAGAGTTGTTGTTAATGAATCATCTTCAAAGACAACTTATTTTAGAAACATTTCTTGTTTTGTTGATTCTGTTAAAAACAATTATGATTTTGGTTGTGGTTTGAATAAGTTTGTTTGTGATAAGACTATTCCTGTTATGAACAAGCATTTTAAGAAGAAATCATGTTTTGTTTGTGGTAGTACATTTCATCTTATCAAAGATTGTGATTTTTATGAGAAACAAATGGGTGTTTGTACTAATCAACAGAGACATAGACCAATATGGAATGATGTGACCAAAATCCCTCCATTTGTTCCCTCTGGAACACATGTGAGGACTGGCAGAACCAATTCTGTTGGTAGACCGATTCTTCTTGGTAGACATGTTCCTTTTGTAGACCGGTTCTGCTTTGGTAACCAGATTCTACCGATAGACCATCTTCATCATGTTGGAGAAGAAATGTTTCTAGGCCATTAATCAGACCTACTAGTACTTATTTTCAAAATGGATATAGGCATGTTAATAATGACCCATTGAATAAAAGGGGGCAAGGTGGGATCTTCTTTGTTAAGCCCTCGGCAGTTGCTCTTGGACACAAAATAGACCATCATTCATGAAGGGTTCCAAGAACAATAGTGGATCTCATCAATCTGCGGTTTTTCTAATATGATCCACAAGGCAGGCCCAAGTCAGTAATGACTTGGGTCTCCATGTATACTAATGTTGTTGTATATCTTTTAACTTGTAGGATGATCCTCATACAAATAAAGATTTAGGTATTGTTGATAGTGGATGTTCTAGGAGTATGACAGGGAACATAGACAGATTGCATGATTTTGTATCTATTCAAGGAGGTACTGTTACATTTGGAGGAGGAGATGGTAAAATTACAGGGAAGGGAACCATTAGAACTTCCAAGATGGACTTTGAGAATGTGTATTATGTGGAACAACTAAGAAACTTCAACTTATTTTATGTGTCTCAAATCTGTGACAAGAAAAATTGTGTTCTGTTCACTGATACTGAATGTCTTGTACTTTCAAAAGACTTCGGATACGATGATGATCAAGTTGTTACGAAGGTGCCTAGGAAACATAATATGTATACATTTAATCTTAATGATGTTCAGCCTGAAGGTGATTTAGCTTGTTTGGTGGCAAAGGCATCCTTGGATGAATCTAATAAATGGATAGAAGAATGGCTCATGTTAATTTCAAAACTATCAACAAGCTGGAAAAACATGGGTTAGTTCATGGACTTCCTTCCAAAGTCTTTACTAATGAGCACAATTGTGTGGCTTGCAACAAGGTAAAGCAGCACAAGGCTTCCTACAAATCCATTACTGCTGTCAGCACTATCTCAGATCCTTTACAACTTCTATACATAGACCTCTTTGGTCCTACATCTATCAGAAGCATTGATCACAAGTACTATTGTTTGGTGGTTACTGATGACTATAGATGAGTATTCTTGGGCATTCTTCTTGGGGACTAAGGATGAAACATTTGATTCTTCAAGACTTTATTGCCTGGTTGAGAATCGAGTTGAATAAAAGGTTAAAGCCATTAGGTGTGACAATGGGACGAGTTCAAGAATGCAAAATTAATTGAGCTACGTGCTACAAAGGGATAAAAGGGATTATAGTAATGCGGGACTCCACAACAAAATGGAGTTCTTGAAAGGAAGAATAGAACCACGATTGAAGCATCAAGATCTATGCTTGCGATTCAAAGTTACCTACCATGTTACGGGTGAAGCGATCGACCTTGCTGCTATGTTTTGAATAGGGTGTTGATAACTCATCCTCACAATAAGACACCTTATGAACTTTTATGCGGAAAGATTCCTACCATAAGCTACCTTAAGCCTTTTGGTTGTCATGTGACCATCCTTAACACCGGATCATTTGGGCAAATTTGAAGGAAAAGGCGATGAGGGTTTTGTAGTAGGCTATTCGACTCATAGTAAAGCTTACTGGTGTATAACATCTCCACAAAGAGGATTGAAGAGACACCGAATCTGCGATTTATGGAGGACAAGCCAAATGTTCGGGGCGCGGTCAAGAATGGTACTTTGATCTTGACTATTAGCGATCACTTAGGTTATACTCGTTATAAATCTAATCTTCTGCGAGAACCACAAGATACTCAAACTAACATTGCGGGTTCCTCGGATGATGAGTCGATTCGAGTGTGATGAACAACTTATTGTTGTTCCTTCTTTTCCTACTAACCACTTTTCGGTACCAAGGACACAACTTCTTGATGTAGCTTCAAGTGATTTAGGGTATGCGAGAAGAGCTTGTGAAGCTTCAACGCCAAGAGCATGCGACAAAGGATGATCTTTGAAAAGTATGGTTATGAATTCTCCAAAGCAGAGGAACTCTTAAGGCATGAAACTATTGAAGCCCGCGAAAGTTTGATCTTTGGTGATAATGTATTTTTCGTCTTTGGTAATGTGTCGATCCTACTTCGTAATGGCTCAATTCTGGTAATGGGTCGATGGTGATTCTGCTGGTAGTGTTCTGTTCCTTACGCTAGTGATGTTGTTCCTGCGGTTCCCTCCCATACTCCATCTGTTGATACTTTAGGTTTCGATGGTTCTCCTACCAGATTTTCAAGTCCATCTGACTTAGCCAATTCACAACATTCAAGCTCTGAATTTGATGGCATTCATCATTTGTCAAGAACAGACATTTTTGATTATTCTTCTTATGATGATGATTTTGGTCCTACTCTTACTAATCGGCCACATCCATTGATGTTAGTCCTAATGTCACAAAGAGGATTAACACGGTCCATCCACAATCTCTAATAATTGGTGATCCTACTTCATCATGCAAACTAGAAGCAGGGTGAAGAAGACAAATTTTGGTGAATCTGCATTTCTCAGTTACATTCAGGATCAACATAGGAACAATCATATAGACTATCATCATTGTCTATTTGCTTGTTTCCTCTCTCAAGTTGAACCTACCAGTGTTGCATAGGCTTTGGCAGATGATGATTGGGTAGCTGCTATGCAAGAAGAAATGCAACAATTCTTAAATCAAAATGTGTGGGAGCTTGTTCAGTTGCCTCCTGGCAAGTATGCCATTGGGACAAAGTGGATTCTGAAGTGTAAGAGGGATGCAAGGGGGATTGTGGTAAGGAATAAGGCTAGGCTGGTTGCCCAAGGTCACAGACAAGAAGAAGGATTGATTATGATGAGGTTTTGCTCTGTTGCTAGAGTAGAAGCTATCGGACTCTTCTTGGCTTTTGCTTCCTACATGGGCTTCATGGTATATCGGATGGATGTAAAAGTGCTTTCTTATATGGTGAAATTGAGGAAGAAGTGTATGTCACTCATTGAGGGATTTGTAGACCCTCACAATCCGGATATGGTCTACAAAGTGGTTAAAGCACTCTATGGACTTCATCGGGCACCTAGAGCTTGGTATGCTAGGCTCTCTTCGTTCTGCTTGAAACATGGATACAGGAGAGGTGCTATTGATAAGACTCTCTTTATCAAGAAGAACTCGAGGATATCATTCTTGTTCAAGTGTATGTGGATGACATTATCTTTGGTTCTACCAAAGAAGCTTGGTGCGAGGAATTTGAGGAGTTGATGAAAAGTGAGTTTGAGATGAGTGCAATGGGTGAGCTTACATTCTTTTGGGCCTTCAAGTGCGGCAAATCGGATGGTATTTTCATTCATCAAGAGAAATATGTGCATGACATCCTCAAAAGTTTGATATGGAACTAGTTAGAATTTAACTACTCCTATGAAGCCCCAAAGGCTAAGTCAAATAATGAACCCGATCCTGCTTTGTCAATGTTCATCTCTCTGGATCCATGATTGGTTCACTCATGTATTTGATTGCTTTTAGGCTGATATTATGTTTGCGATCGATGCTTGTTCTAGGCATCGAGTCACTCCTTTGACTTCCCATTTGATGATCAAGAAGATTTTCAAGTATCTCGAAGGTCAACCTAAGTTGGGTCTTTGGTATCCTAGAGAATCTCCATTTGAGTTGGAAGCTTATAGTGATAGTGACTATCTTTGGTGCAAACTTTGATCGTAAATCTACTCTTGGGGTTGTCGGTTTACGGAAGGAGATTAATCTCACGGCAATGCAAGCGAGACCATAGTGGCTACATCTTCTCTGAGGTTGAATATGTTCTTCTTTGCTAGTTGTTGTGGTCGGTACTTTGGATTCAAAATCGGTTATTGGATTATGGGTTCAATTTTATGAACACTAAGATCTGTATAGATAACCAAAGTACAATTTGCATTGTTAAAAATCTTGTTTTTCATCAAAGAACTAAGCACATAGAAATAAGACACCACTTTATCAGAGATGCTAATGAAAAATACCTTATTCAAGTGGTTAAAATACATACAGATGAAAATGTAGCTGATTTGTTGACTAAAGCTTTTGATGGTCCAAGGTTTCAATATTTGGTTGTCCATATAGGCATGATCAACCCCTGATTATTGTGTTTGAGGGGAGGATTATGCCTAAGGGGAGGTTTCTGGTTTAAGGGGAGGATTAATGTTGTATAATTTGTATATATGTTTGTTTTTGTATATATTTGTATATATGTTTGTTTTTGTATATATTTGTTTTTGTATGCTCTGTGTTCTACTAACCATCTTGCAGATCTAGAATCAAACACACAATCAGTGGAAAAAGATAGCAAAAGTTTGAACTACAAAGTCTTTTATTCATATCAACACACTACATTCTTAGATGCAGTATCACAGTACAAGACTTTTAAAACATTGCTGCTGAATACATAAATACTTCATCCTAACAAGCTTCACTAAAGACTCCTTCAGACTCCAGCTTCCATCTTCCAGGCACCTACTCATGCCTCCTGTTTCCCCACTCTGGCATCCTCTTATGCTCCTTTCCCCACCTGTTGATGAATGACCACACTGGCTTTGCAGCTATACCAAGCACTGTAGCTCTCTTCTCAGGGTTTGAGGTGGAGGGTTCTGGTCTTGGAGCTAAATGGCCTGCAAATGGAATAGAAGGGGGTGGCACAACAGTAAGAGGAGCAACATTGATTGGCCTGGAAGATACACCATTCTCCTCATCATTATCTGCATTCATGGCATTAAGCTAAGAGTTGGTTACTTCAAACTCCACATGGGGAGGAGGATTGGGCAGATCCTCCTCTGAAGAAGTGCAAACAAATGGTGATTTACCAGGAGGGTCTCTGGACATGTATGTCACCTTTGGATAACCACGGGAAAATAGTTTAACCATCCGTCATTGGATGGCTCACTCTCGAGATGAGTTAATGATATTTCGATGGGATGATTGGGAGAGTTATTCATGATGGTTTGGTTGGTAATCGACTTTGGTTAGGGTTATGGTTTGTATGTATGTTGTGAGGCAAGGGTTGGTTATATAGGCATAGTAAATGGAAATCTTTGGTAGGTAGAATTTATGGTCGTAATTAATTGGTTGGTAGTTGGATAAATAAAGGTTAAGTATGGAGACTGTTGATGAACTGTTATGTATAGAAGGATTTATCTTTTCTTCATTCCTGGTGGTATCGTGAGTGTTTCTGCTGATGAGTGATGGATTCTGCTGGTATTATTGAATTGGTAGCTGTGGTCAAAAGTTAGTTGGTTTTCTTTGATTGTTTGGTTTCTAAATGACTTTTCATTCTTCTTGGTTTTGATAATTTGGGAATTTATTTTGGGATTTAATTAAAGTCAAATTGTCAAAGATTCTGTCTGATATTTTTACCAATTTAACCGACTATTTTGGGTAACTCATTTAAATAGTCAATCAGAAGTATCCCACAACCTAATTATATAATTCCCTCTCAATTTGAATCCAACTCATCTTCAATCTTCTCAATCTGCATCAATGGCAACTCTCGATTACAAAGGAGATCACAATAAAGTTGCATTCTTGGAACGTGCCAAAGGGAGTGATTTGTATGATTCAATGATTGGTTTTCTTCTGCGCTCTAAGATCAGGTATGCTCTAACTTTCTCTCCGTCAGTTGTTCATGACTCTTTAGTCAGGCAATTTTGGGCCACTGCTCATGAGCGGTCTCCAAATGGTCTAACCAAGGAGATTGTGGCTACCATAGATGGAGAAGAGTGTGTGATAACCGAGTCTCTCATTAGAACTCAGTTACAATTTGATGATGAAGGTGGTCTCTTTGAGAACGATAGAGATGAGATAATCACTGGTTTAGCCAGCATAGGGTATCCCACTGATGGGAAATTCATTTGGTATAAAAATAAATTTTGCCCTAAGTGGAGATTTTTAGTCCATACCCTTCTTTAGTGTCTAAGTCCTAAATCTAGGGGTTGGGATCAGTTTTCCAGTTCAATTGCAAATGCTATAATCTGTTTGGCCCATGGTAGAAATTATAATTTTTCAAGATACATTTTTGAGGAAATGCTTAAGAATATAAAGGATACCAAACATAAATTTCTGATGTATCCTAGATTTCTACAGATGATATTAGGCATTGAAACCTCTGATCAAACTCCAAGGGTTATTAATAAATTAACTGCTAAATTGTTTGCTACAATGAAAACAAAATTTGCTAGAGAATACAGACCCATGTTACCTTCTATGTTGCCTGGTGGCAATGTAGCTGCTGGCGCATGTATTCCTGCTGGTGGCTTAGAGCCTATCATTGATGAGGCTTCTGGTGGTCCTGTATCACCAGACCCCAATGCTGCTGGTGCCTTTGCATCAGTTGCCACTGATGACCAGCAACCCCCATCTCCTCCACTGTTGCCCCACCATCACCAAGGGTTGTTGCTCTGAGGAGCCGTTGTTGCCTCGAATCACGAGGTCAAATTCTGTTGAGGCCGAGGACAATGTTGACCAACCTTTGTCCAACCTTCTAGTCCTCCTAGGCATACTTTTGAGGATGACACCACCTTTGGTGATGATTTTATGTGTCTCCTCCCGGATCAATGAAGCTCCTTATACCTCGGGAATCCTGCTGGTGGGTGAGGATCTGATGTACTAATGAATATGTCTAGCTTGCTTAATAGATATTCTAAGAAGGTTGATGATTTGGAGGCTCAACTCATAGAAACAAGAGATGAGCTTAAGGTAACAAAGCGGACTCTTGGTGGTGCTATTGGTTTAGCTGTTAAAAGGGTAAATGATTTGGAGGTTAGGCTCAACAAAAGGAGGAGCGAAGTCATATTCTCGATTCGAGGAGGAATCAAGATCTTGAGAGGACCAACATTGATCTTGAGGCACTACATGTATTGGATTCTGTTTCATTGGGAGAGACACAAGCTCAGAAAGATTCTGAAGTTCAAGTGTTTCACAGAAGGAGGAATAGAAAGAGGAATTATCTAAATCTAAATGTCCTCAAGACCAGTATGGTGGATTCTCCTGATACTTCTAGTGCTGCTAAACATGTGCAACTTCCTCCTGAACTTGTTTCTACTGACAAGGTTGCTGAGGATAAGGAGCCTTCTGATGCTGCTGAGAATCGTGTTCCTTCTGATCAGCCTGATACTACTGATAAGCCTGATACTACTGATAAGCCTATATCTGCTGATAATTCCTCTATTGCTTCTGAGATTCTAGAGTCCATTCCTTCTGGTCCTAAGGTTTCTTCTGTTGAGTTTAACCTATGTCTGCTTCTCAGGAAGATAAGGGAAAGGCTAAAATAATAGATGAGGATATGGATTCAGATGCTTATAAGGCTTAACAGGCTAGGCTATTGAGACTTCATGAGATTTCACAACGTGATACGGAAGTGGTTGCACAGACTCAAGCTGCTTATGATGCGGAGTTTCCGAGTCAGGCTCACAAAGTTCCTGATGTCACACGTCAGCGAATGAAAGAGCTTGATGAACTTGCTCTACAATTTACAGATGACACTTGGAATCAACTGGCGGGTGATGTCACTACCAATCCATCTATTGCTCAATCTATATTAGGTGGTGCATTTGATTCTGAGAACTATGTTGATGATATACTTGACTTGGTTAAACGGAGGAGGAAGGTTGATGCTGAGAGAAAAGCTAAGGCAAAAAGGGATAGACCTCTTTCTCAAGCTGAACAGAGGAACCATATGAGTGAATTTGTGAAGAATACGAGTTCTGCTGTCAACAACACTGGCTGGTCTATGGCTTTTGTGAAAACTCTGTCATATGATCAGTTGGTCATGGAATATAACAAAATTCTCACAAGATTGGAGAAGGATGGTCTCAATCCTTATGCCAGGGTGAAACGTTCTCAATTTCTTCTGGAAGGTTATGAACCTAAGAGATTAAAGACTGTTGATACTCCTGATAATGCTCCAGTTTATGCTGAAGAGACACCAGTAGATATCAAAGATATTCCTTCTTAGCATTCAACAAAGTCTTCTCGAATTCCTTTATCTTATTTCTGGAGGTACAACATCGATTACTCCTGATGATGTGCCACCTACTTCTACTGATGGAGGAGAGGTTCATTCTACTTATGAGCCAGAACATGTGTCCATTCCTGCTTCTACCCAAAATCCACCAGTTATTTCACCTGAAAAGGAGGAGGGTGCTACCCTTGTTACAACAGTGGTCCCAACTGTTGATGTGTTTGCTGCTTCTTCTCCTTCTTCCATTTCTGGAAGAAGAAAGAAGAGTATAGCTAGAAAGAAGGGTGGATCTCTTGATCTTGAGCTCTGCCGTTCTTTTATAGAGGATTTTGTGGAGGATGATTACGATGAGGAACTAGTAGTATGGTCTATGTTTGTGAGATGGGAACTCACACCCTCTGGTCTTGGTGGTTTGGGTACATGTAACTCGTGTATCGCAAAGATGGGTGCATTCGACATTTTACTTTTCTTCTTGAGATCCGAATTTTACGGACGAGACAAGATCTTATTGCACTTTATGGAATGGTGTCAAAACATTTTGAATCTCATCATGCAACAGTCTTGGTTTAATGTTGTTGGGTGATCTTCAAGTTTTGTTTGATTCCATTTATCGGGATGTTGCTTTGGGTTTAAATTTGGGAAGGTCGAGAATCGGTGGAGGGTTTATGGTTGGACATTTTATCCATTGTCTAGTGTACATGTTGTGCGAGACACAGTGCAGGGTTTATGTTTATATGTTTTTGGATCAAAATTACCCTCTGTCTATACCAATGATGGAGCAAATGCTAAAGAAGAAGTTGAGTTTCTCTACTGCTCCTGTTGGAAATGATATGGTTAATGCGAGAGCGATTAGTCCAACACATGAAGGATAAACTCATTCTTGCTCTTGATTCTTGTTCTTAAGGTCTGTTATGTTGTTATATTTATTCTTTCTTTCTTATCATTTGTTTAGTGTTTAAAAAAAAATCTTTTCTGTATATATTGTTTGATTGCTAACTTTCTTCTTTGAGGATCATGTTGTACAGTTGTGTCTCATATATGGTTTTAACTCACCATGTCTTAAGTGACAAAGGGTTAACTTGATATGAGGGTACGGCTCTAGTGAGTATTCTCAAATCCGTTGATAGTTGCTGATTTACTAAAAATCATAGGGTTATCAATGTACCCTGGTCTCACACACCAAACCTTGACTACTCCATGAGCAAACGGCTCTGGTAAAGAGACATCAAATCCGTTGGAAGGTTAACAACTTGCCAATAAGTTGTATGGTGCTCAACTCACCATGTCCTCATCGATGAAGAGTTGGCTAGCCCACAAGTTCATGGCTTGTGGTAAAGCGATGGAACACCATGACTAGTCACGAGTTAACGGCTTGGTAAAGACAAATCAAATCCGTTGATGGTCGTGATGGTTTGCCAAAACTATTAGGGTTTTCCAACACACCATTGATTCATGTTCTAAGTGTTGGGTGGTTATTGGTTCACCAGGGTGATGTCATGATTCTCTCGAGAACCAGCTAGCCCAAAAGTGAGTAGCTACTTGGTAAAGGCTTCTCAAATCTACCACAGTTCTTGTTCTTTGTTGGGTTCACGATCTTTCTTGATCTAGGAGTTGCTGATGGAATCATGGACTTCATTGCTGTTTCTGGTGGTTCTAGGTGTTCTGCTGGTTACTTATCTTGTTTCAGTTGTTGTTTATCTTCAATCCTCTTACACATTTAAGATCTATCTGCAAACTTGAAGTTAACATGGTCAAATTCAAGTTTAGGGGAGAATTGTTAGGAATTATTGTAACAGTGGGTTCCTGCTGATAAAGGTTCCTGCTGATAGTTTAGTATTTCTGCTGATAGTGTGGTTACTGCGGATAGTGCAGTTGCTACCGATAGTTATTATTGTTTCTGTGGATATATAGTTTCCGTATTATTAGTATTTAGTTAGGATATGCATGAGTTAAATTAGGAATAGATAATGCATATCTTTTACGTGGTTTGCAAGTTGCATTACTAGGGTTTCTTGTAGTATAAAAGAAACTTGCGGCTAGGGTTTTATGCACATTTTCCAATAACATTGTTAGTAATTGAATATAGATCCATAGAGGATCAAGTCTTGGTGTTTATTGTCTTCTTAATTCTTGTGTTTATATTCGCGTAAACATAAGTCTAGTAAAGGTTCTCCATAGTTTTCTTGTGATTACACAGGTTTACTATACGTTCATTAAGGCTCTTAAGATCTATATGGGACTGATCGAACAACAGCTTCTAGGCTGTTTGGTGATCTCGGGCAGATTCAAAGCTTGGTCTTTTGGGTTTTTCTTGTTCGTGAGTTATTCAAGTGTTTCAATTATTGATTGGTTTCATATGTTCTCGACTAGCTCATATCGAACGTGCTTGTTTACGTGTTGTGTGTGATACTCGTAGAGGTATCTAATTTAGATACTTTGGGTTTCATATTGGTTTTATTGTCCGTTCACGTGCGTGCATTAATCGCCAAAGGTTAGTTTTTTTATTTTACCTTTTATACGTTATTGTTTATTAAATTCGTGTTAACCTAATTGCGATTACTAGATCCATATCCGCTGCGTACTCGTATGCGTTAATTGGTTAACGTAGTTCTATAATCCCAACAGTGGCATCGCGAGCCATCTCGTTTTTGCGATTATTGGTTACACGTTTCTTTCAATAAACATTGTGGAAAACTAGAAGGGGGGGGGGTTGAATAGTTTTACCAATTAAAACTTCCTTTTAAACTATTTAGATCGACTTATGCCAATCTATTTGGTTGTGTGTGTTGGATGTTGATAAACAAGCATATAAATGTAATGAAAAGATAAGAGTAAGAAGCACAAAACCACAACGCAGGTATTTATAGTGGTTCGGCTACAAGGACACCTTCCTTGCCCTACTCCACTCCCCGAGTCACCTACTCGAGAGTTCGTAATCACTACACCAATCTCCTTATGGCGGAGAAGCCTTCACAACGTCGCTTAACCTTTTTCCGGTACAAAGCTAAAAACCGAATTCTTTCACACCAAGGCGAACCACACCTAACACAACGTCGCCTACCCTTTATACGGTGCTAGGCTAACCACCGAGTTCTTTCACACCTTAGGAGAACTAATCCTACCACAACGTCGCCTACCCTTTATAAGGTACTAGGCTAAGTACCTAGTTCTTTCACTCCAAGGTGAACTACACCTTCACAATGTCGCCTACCCTTTATTAGGTACTAGGCTAAGCACCTAGTTCCATTGCAATGGAGGAACTACTACCACACTACACCAACGACCAATCCCAAAGGAGATCTACTCCTTTACAACATCATCAAGGATATCAATATCCTTGGATCTAATACTAGTCTATCTTGTACATCGAAACACACCATATCGAATGTACATCTAAGGCACCTTCACTAATGCCTTTGACTAGATCTACAAGACACCTTTCACTAATGTCTTGTGTCTTCACATCTAAGCATCTTTCACTAATGCTTCTTTGTCATGACTTCTAAGCACCTTTCACTAATGCTTCTTTGTCTTGACTTCTAGCACCTACCACAAGTGCTATAGGCGATAGATACCCTTCACTAATATCTTCGTCTTGACACTTGAGACATCTTTCACTAATGTCTTCAACACTACACTTCTTTGAAGAAAGAAAGAGATCATCAACAAGAGGACTTCAATAGCCTTGATGATGAGGAAGCATGGCAACTCATGGACTTGAGCTTGCTCGACTTCAAAGGTGGTGATCTTGCCTTTAAGAGGAACCTAAAGATCACACAAAACAAAACTACAAACATAGATCTCTTGGATCTAAGGTTAGTGAGATTTAAATCGGGGAGAAAGTGTGTTAGAAAGGGTGAGAAATAATGAAGAAATGGCTCACTATTTATAGAGGAAAAATCCTCTGTTTCCCGGATCACGGATCCCTTCCACTTGGGATCCGCTAGCACAAAGCCGAGGATCCGTGGAACGCTCTCTTTGCCATGGGTATTTTGGTTATGGGTCATGGGTCATGGGTTGAACCATGGATCTTTGGCTAGATACAATGTATCTTTAAGTGCAATGCACTTAGTCACTGGGTATGGGTTGATCCATGGGTTATGGATATTATCCATGTATGATATAAGCATGATGTCATGCAATGGGTTATGGGTCAAGATCCATGGGTTATGGGCTTTGGGTTGTACCCAACTACATTCAATGTATTTGCCCAATGGGTTGTGATACTTAAGTTTCTACCATTTATATTACCCAATATACTACATACTAGTTATGTGTATATTTTATCCAAATATGTAAACACTAGTTGTTGTACATATGTATTACTTAAATCATAAAATCACTTATACTTGTTTTAGTGTTTTATGTGAAAATGTGAATATGTTATAAACTATTAGTTCAAACCATTTACGTATTTTATTTGTTTCGTTAATATGATTTTACGTTTGTTATCGACAAAACATTAGAAGATCGTAAAATATAAATAAGCGTTTTACGGCTTATTTGTATTAACAATCTCTCCCTTTTGTTGATGACAAAACATAAAATTATTTTAAGGAAAAGCTAAAATTGTAAAGTTTAATTTGTAGTTTTACTTTCTTCTCCCCTTTTGTCGAAACAAAAGTGTTTGAAAGAAAGCAACACATTGTTTTTAAGAAAAACATGTGAAAGAAATAAAAAAAATAGAGAGCAAGTGATATGTGTCTAATTACACATATATTTTATACTATTTAAACCCACAAAACAGCCAAAAACACTTTGAAAAACCACACAAAGGTTACAAATATCATTTAAATATGTTTTTATGTGATTCAGGTACAAAAGATTGAAAAACAAGTGAAAAATGCGCAAAGTTTACACAATTGTCGTTTTCAGTCCCTGGAGTTACACAAATTGTCAAAACTAGTCCCTAAATGTTTAAAATGAAAGAAAAGTTAACTTAAGTCCTTGGGAAATCAAAAATGTTCACAAAACATCCCTGGATAAAAGTTTACACAAAATGGCAATTTTTACCCCTCAAGTTTCAAAATTGGCAAACTTAGTCCCTGGGTATTCAAAATGGAAATTTATTAAAATATACCCTTGTACTATGCATGAACTTACAAATTGGAACACTTTTGATAACTTTCGGGAATTTACACCTTTAGTCCCTCAAAATCCAAAAATTACATATTAGGTCCTTAAAGTTTTAAAATAGTAAATTATATACTTTTGGTCCTTGTGTAATTATTTTATGGCAGGTTTGGTCCTCAAAAAAAGTTTGGAAAAGTCGCAGTCAAAGCCCCTCAAGAAATCAGAAGTTACAATAATAGTCCTTGGGCTTTGTACTAATAAAACCATCCGGACCCTTAATAATACCAAAACCAAACACAAACACAGCCCAACCCACCAATCAAACCCAAAACCAAACCCGGCCCTTTGATATCAAAACCAGTCAAATAGTCAACCCCCGCCAAAACCATACCACCACTGTTCATCCTCCTCTACTCACTGCAAAACCAAAACCACCATAGTTTTGTGCCACCTCCCTCCACTGTCTCCACACACATACTACTCCCCACATCACCTCACCTCAACCCACTCCATAATAAATGCATCCTCACCACTTTTTCACCCTTTCCCCTATTTTTCTGCTGCAACTCAACCTACTTGACCCCCAAGCTCAAAAAGCTTCTCAACTTGTTCCCTCCACCTCTACAAGCATACAAGATGCATTAATTGTACCCAAACCGCCTCAATCTACTTGCATGACTTTTGGCGCCAAAAGTCCATTCAAAGGCTAAGATCAATTCTGCACTACCAAGGGCTCAGATGAGAAGTGGAACTTATGAGTGGGCAACAAGGACTACTGAGACTATAAAAGAGAGAAGAAAGACAGAAGAATAACTACTTTTGGCCTTAAGCCATGGTCACTTAGTTTACTTATCATGTGTTTTAATGACTTAGTTTACTTACCATGTCATTTATATGCTTTCGATTACGTAATTGAACCTTGACAAAGTTTAAATTACAAGCTATTTACAGTTGTAGTTTCTTAATCTTTAAATACATGTCATTTAAATTACTTGTCATTTATTTTAAAGTCATTTACTTAACTGTCTTTTGTAGTTGTTTATTGGACCATTTTTAAGCTCAAATAAGCTATTGACACAGCTTAGGACCTTTTAGATACCATTTAAACATTTACAATCCATAAATTCAAAAATACAAAAAGAAAAGATTTAAGGAAGAGGTTTACTCAAAAGAACAAGGTGGAGCAGGGTGAAAATTGGATTGCTTATGGGATATTAGGAGCTTATTGGGAAGCTAATAGGTGTAACCTTGTCCTAGGAATGATTCTTGTCACTTTGCTTCCATTATGTACACTCTTGTAAGCTTTTACTTTCATCTTTCATTTCTTGTTTAAATTCATTATATGTTCTTATTTCGTGTTTCTATGTTCTTTGTTGTTATTAAGTATTGTTAAGGTTTAATATTGTTTACTTATGTGTTAGTTTATGAAGTTACTTGATATTTCATTTTCACTTTGGAAATGGTATATTAGTGATTCTTGTGTATTGTTATTATATATGCTGTTTTTATGTTTATTTGTCCTTGTTATATGTTAATATAGAGTTTGGATTCAGGTTCATAAGCAATTTCATTGAATACCTTAATAATCATGTGACAAGTGGGATTTAAGGGACTGTTTGGAAGTGCTTTGATTCAGGGTATTGAGTTTGTTTGTGATGTTTATTACTGTTTCTGTATGATCAATGGGTTATTGGAGGGTGTGACATCCCTTTAGGCTCCTTGGTTATGTCTTTTGCAGCCATGTTCATTCTCATATGCACCTCAGTACTCACTTTTATGGTCGCTATAATCTGTGATAAATGATGCTAGGGTAGTTATTCTTGCTTGATTGTGCTTCTATTACTCATTATACTCGGTTTAATGGTCATTTCGAGCTTTGTTTTGTGTAAAGTCAAATAAGTTTTAATCATCTTAATTTCTTGTCATCATATATTTACATGTCCAAATTCAATTTATGTGTTTAAATGTTGATTATTTTTGTTTATTTCATATTCTTATAGCTTATTATGTCTTAATCGGTGATTAAATTCAGATCAAAGTTGATGAAAGTCAACTTTGATCATAAAACTCAAAAGTCAAATTTCGACTTGGTGGGTTTGAATAAAATCTAGAATTTTAGTGTGTGTTCATTATTGAGATTTAGCTTAAATCCTTCTAGGATATTAAAATTTTGTTGCTTATCTTAATTAGAAAAATACTAGTTTGCTTTTACTAATCTTATAAACCGCTTATTTTTAGTCTTATTTTAGCTACTGCTTAAAAACCATGCCTCTCGCACTACTTATTTTGTCAAGTTCATGAGTTTGCAAAAGCTTGTGGATTTGACCATAGCTTGTGCAATTTACTGATTTGTGTAGCCCTTCTAGCCTAGTTGTTATATTCATGCTTGTCTTTACATTTTTAGCTTATCTAGATAGCTTAATCTCCCAATCCTTTTGTCCCATTTACTCCTTCCTTTGAAGCAAACAAATGGAAGTGGAGTTGTTTTCCCAAGCCTATGAAAAGTTCCCACTAAGCTTGAGCTTGTGATTTTAGCTTCTTATAAGGTTATCCATTCATACTCAATGTCTCGGTGTTGGTTGAGCTCTCATTAGCTTATTTGATCGATCCTATAGGAACTTGTAGTTTGCCCATTCCAACAATTCAATTCATTGAATTTAAACCATTACCTACAGTTTCTTATAAGCTCAAAAAGCTCTCCTGCACCATAGCTTGTAAATCTTGGTTCTTTGGATTGCCAACCTAGCCATCTTGAGGTTCCATGTTTACTTTTCAATTTTGTAGCTTATTTAATAGGGTCGCAATGGGCTTTTGTTTGTCCCATGTTGATAGTGTAAACCGATACCCGCCTTACTCGGTCAATTGGAGCTTTTCATAAGCCTCTCAAAAGCTCATCAGTGGACCCCACTTGATGAGCTTTGGCTTTTGGAAAGCCAACCACCTCGACTTTTACTCCAATTCTTAGTTTGGCATTTTCAAATTATTTCCTAAGCTTAAATGGCCACTCTAATTAGTTGGGGGTGTTTGGATCTGTACTGGGATTGCTTATTAGCTTATTTCAAGCTTATTGGCCAATCCCATTGTACCAACTTGTTAATATCTGCTATTATACCGTACATATATACTTTTACCTTTATTTCCACTTTATAGCTTTTTCAAGCTTATTGTGAGCTTATGAGTCCATTGTGAGCCCATAAGCTCAACTCGAATGACTCATAAGCCCACGATTTGCTTATTTCTTAGTTTGTAAAGCTTATAATCCCTTTGACTTATATAAGTAATGTATATATAGTTCTATAACCGAGAAAACCAAAAGACCCTTTAACCATAAGTGATAGCTTCTATTTAGGAGTTTGAGCTTATTTAGTTAATCGAGTTGAAATAAGTCATCACACGACTTATTTCCAAGTTTTGATAAGTTGGTTTGGTTAAAGTTCCATATTTTTACTTAATGTACGCTTTGCAAAAGAAAATCAAAAAATAAAATGTTTGGCAAAAAAAGGAGGTGGTGGGTCGAACTCGAGACCTCTCCCTTATGAGAGTGTTAGTAAGTGTACTGGATAGATCGCCTTGGTCTTTCTTGTCATGGTTTGCACAATTAATCACTTAACCCCTTTTGTTCCATTTTAGCTTAAACGTATTATTAGCTTATTTGAAGATTATTGAAACAAGCTTTTCATCTTTTCAATTTTCTTAGCTTAGTATTGTTATAAAGTATTTTATAAAAATTTTCGATTTTTCTAAATAGTTTTACTATTTTTAATCATTTAATTAGTGTAAAATCTTAATTAATTCATAATAAAAATATAAAAGTCTAAAAATACAAATCTTTTTCTAAAATTTTCTTTTGTCATTTAGTACGTAAGAAAATTGATTTTACACTCGTGAGGCCTTTTATTTCACAAATTTTACGCTTTTGCTTGCGCAATGTAATTTGTAGATCTTTTCTTTAGGTAATTATCCATTCAAAACCTTCGATCACTATCCTTAGTGATCATTCTATCATTGATCAAGTGTTTATACACAATTCATCCTCCGTGGGACTTAACGACCCAGAATCCCTATATTCCTCGATCTTCATTGTATTAGTGTTTGAGCTGTTTTGAGTTTATTACGGTTAGCCATTCACAAGCTGTGACAGAGCTATCACTATTCACATTCCTAGTGTTAGTCAATCAGATTCCTGTTTTCCTATACTAATATTATTTTCAACAATTCACAAGTCATTGTACCAGAACGTCACGCCTCACCAGGACATAAACGATCCAAGGATATTTTAATCCTTGGTAAACTTGCATTCCTCTTCCAGGCTGTCTAGCTTTTAGTATCAGCCATTCACAAGTGGCTGGGAAATAAAGTTAGTTAGTTTGGAAGGAATCAGCAAGTAACGGGAAATGATTTCGTCGTTACTCCCCCTTGACGAGTTCATCCCTAAGTAAGAACGTCGAGAAACTAATTCTAATCTAGTTCATTTGCAATTAACTTTTGCTAAAGATTATGTCTATGTGACTGGTGTGCTCCCCTAGATGATTGCAATTATGCAATGGAAGTCATGAAATATAAATCTAAGATTGCAAGTAATTTGCAATGTATTGCTTTGACATAAAGCTCCCCAGCTTTAGGATGTCAAAGTCTTCATGTGATGAATTAAATAGCTACAAAACAAAGATTAGAAAGCAAGTATAATTCACAATTTCCGCAAATGTGGTCCAAGTTAGTAAAAAAATCTTGTCTCACGGATCCCACTTGTTCCCTCCTAGTAGGGATCCGTTTGATGATAAAATCAACAAAGGTGATAAAACAAGTAATGTTATCACATAAATGAGATATGAATACAAAGTAATCATATGCTCAACAAAATAACAAGTAGCATGTAATTCCATTTAATAAAACAAGAGTTATGATATACATGACTCTAAAAATAAGAAAATAGACAATACATGACTAGGAATTTCTAGACCAACTAACGCTTGATGCTAGGACACCACTAAAATTCTTCTAGCTCAAGTTTTGTTTAGGTTTGATCTCGTCGAAACGTTCAAGGAGATGATAGAACATGAAACGTTGGTCTTCTCGTACTTCAGGTATCAAACATTCAACATGTTGACAATGATAGCAATCTTTGTCATGGCTAGGTAGCGGTGGTGGATGAAATGAAATGGCTTGATGCGAAGGATCAAGTGAAGCGGCTTGTGGAGCTTCAAACGATGAAGGGATTGGTGGAGGTGCATTTGAGAATGCCTCGACCAAGAATGATGGTGGTGGTAAAGAAGTGTCAACTTCCATATGGTCGGTGGTTGACTTTGATGATTTCTCATAATCCAAATAGGATTATATGATGGAGGCAATGAAAAGGAAACCGGAGCAAGTGTTGACTCAACACCTTGATTTTGAAGCATTATTCCTCCTAATGAGGAGAATGTTGTCGTGAAGCGGATGAGACGGCCTAGGAGGCAAGTCCTCTAAATTGTAGAGGTGTGGTGATGATAGTGGTGAAGTAAATGAAATAGCTCTAGGAACCAATGGTGATGGTTTAGTGGAGATGATATTGTTTGGCCTAGGAGTTATGGTGGTGTTTGGCATAGGTAGTTTTGTGGGTACTATCCTTTTAGGAATTGGTTTGATTGGATGATGAAGGATTCTATCATTTGTTGGTTTGACGGGAGATGATTCGGTTGAGGAGATTTCGTATAACACGAGCCTTTTCATGGGTGGTTCTTTGGTGGATTTGTTACTACTTGGGGTTTTTCTCATGATGAGATGATTTCAAGAGGTTGCAAGAGCTGAAACTTAAGATGAGAGTGATGACTATAGAGGTCCTAACAAGGTGGTTTATAAACTAAGAGATTTGGCAAGTGCATTTATGCTTTAAGCCACTAGGATTCATTGGAATGTGATGATTAACATGCACAAGAGTCAACTTCAGAGGTTGCACTGATCTAGGAACTCATTTAAGATGAGATGGAGTGTTTGAGTTAGGAAGATGAGTTGAAATGATTGTTTTAGCAAGATTTGCCCTATACTCGTCACCCGGATCACACTTGCCTTCCTCGAGAGGATCCGTCTAGGCTAATCCTAGGGATCCGGCTTTCAGATTATGAAAGAGTGGAAATGATGTTTCTAAGATTTAAGACCTATACCATCTTGAGTGTTTCAGTCCTCCTAAGGGTTTTAAATGAATGGGTGCTTGAGTACTTGAGGGTAATGAATGATGTAGCTAATAATTGTTGTTTATGGAAGGATTTGGAACTTTCAAGAGTACCAATGGATGAGTAAGGATGACACTAAAGATTTAGAGTGTAAATTGAAGCTAAATGATCCTAGAGATCAGATTGTGTCTTTAGGATTGTGTTTTGGAAAATATCCTACAAGTTTTGAGATGGGAAGACTAGAATTTGATCAACTTTGACCAATTTTGAAGTAAGGATGATTATGACCGTAATTGAGAGATTTCTCACGTTTAGATATGAAGGATCATGTACAACATGATGTGTGTGAGTTTTGAGAGCGGAAGAGTGATGGATTTAAACAAAATGATAGATCTATAAAACGTCTTAGAGTGTGATCTATGTGAGTTGGAATGAGTAGGGATGATCAACCTATCTTGATAAGGACTTAATCTGCCTTAAGACACTATGTTTAGCTTAGTTTGAGGTGTTCTAAGGATATGTTAGAAATATAATGCTTGCAATTGCATTTACATTTGCGGATCACGGTTCCCCAAAGATAGGGATCCGTCTAGTACAACATTTGGGATCCGTCCATCTGCTAGGCGAACCTTTACTAAAGGTATGCAATGATCTTGACAATGCATTATATTCCAAGATTTGTTAAAGGAGTTCTAAAACTAATATATCAAATGTAAGATGTTTTATTTCATGAAAGAAATAGGATCACATTGATAAAGCACGAGTAGAGTAGAATTGATCCTATTTGACTACTACTAGGTTCCTTGAGTGTCTTCGCTAGGAGGATCATTATGTGATTGATGGGTATTGGGGGAATCAAGAATGAAGAAAGTCTTCATGAGAGATATGTTTAGCGGTTCCATCATCTTGTTCACAAATCGCATAACGGACTTTGAAATTGAGGATGGAAGTGCATAACATTATGATAGAGCGTGTCAAGAACATTCCATAAGGGATGAGTTTATTCTTGGAGCCTTGAAGATTTGTAGTTCGCCTTGCGAAGAAGTAGGCGAGATTGTATGGTTGTTGTGTTAGCAAACATTACAACATGTGAGCACAACAAGCGGGAAGAATTTCTCGATTTCCCTAAGACTCCAAACATTTTCACGTGGGATGAGTGCAAAGGCTTGTGCTCTTCTCTAATGTCCCGTGTGAAGATAATGTTTGGATCGGAGTAATATGGTCGAGGTTTGCATATTATGCGATTTAAATCTTCAGAGAGGGTATGTGTGAACAATATGGACTATTCTCTTCACGAAAGTTGAAGAGAGAATCAAGAGACCAATCTTGGTGAAGGCACATTGTCCATGATTTGGAATCCGGAGGATGTGAGCAAAATGCCCAAGGGTTAGAGTGAACTTTTGGTTTTGATATAAAACTAAAGGGATGAGAGCGATCCTCGTTACGAACGAGTTCGACTTGACGGAAGAATTCCATTATGAACCTTGGACATATCTTCTTGTTGATTTCAAGAAGACATTCTAGTCTATGGCTCGGAAGGAGGTATTGATACCTTCTTGAATTGTAGAGAGGTGTCACACACGTCCTTCATGGAAGTGACGGTTTCGAGATTATTGAATTCAACATTTCACTCCCCCAATTAGTGCTCTCCCTAAACCGACAATCTTTTAATAAATGCCCAGTTAAGAAGAAGTCTTTAGATAATCAAATGCAACTCGTCTTTAGTCTTCTAACATGTAGCGGATAAATGTAGAACCGGTGTAGACTCGACCTTCTTCAAGATTGTCTAGTTGGGGATTCGATAGTTAACATCTTCATCTCACCAAATGCATTCTAATTACCTTATATGTAGCAAATCTCCTTAACTAAAATCTCTCCAATCAAACAAGAATGTAAAGATGTTCATCAAAGAAATCAGCCCAACAACTAGAAGCACTTTGTCATTTAATCATATTAGCCCATGTGAAGATGTCAACCAACGGATCATAGAAGAAACACCATGTAAAGATGACCCGATAAGAAGAAGTTCGGTTCTTACATGAGTTTGGAGCCGTTTGACCATTCATTCCAATCAATCAACCATGCAAAATCGGCACATGAATTGCATACGGAGTTGCCATTCTTGATTAAATAAGTGAAAATCATCCGAATGTTCTATTCACACTTCTCTCCATAAAATCGACACATGATGTCGCCATCTTCATTATAATCGAGCAAGTGAAATGAGAAAACAATCAGTGGTAGCCCGGTTCACTTGATGACTGAAGTGCATGGAAAAAGTATGAAGCATGTTGATGAGAATGGTCATAATAAGAAGATTTCTCTTCTTTTGAAGATAATGCGCACTTGAACGCGTACATTTCTTTTCTTTAGAGAACGAGGCTTGAACTGTTGTGTTCAAACGTCATAAGAAGATTTCTCTTCTTCGGAAGATAAAGTGCATTGAGACGTACACTTTTCTTTTCTTTAGAGTACGAGGCATGAAGTGTTGTGTTCATCGTCATTAATCTCTCTTTTCATCATCTCTTGGCAAAACATGTAATTACCCCATTATCATTCAAGAGGCTCTTTGTCGTGACGGTGATGGAGAAAACCAGTGATGACCAATTTGACCACAAGTAAACTAACCCGAACTCGTGACTTAAGCTTGCACATGTGTAACAAAGAGCGGTGTCGAGAATTCATGCTCCATTGAATCTTTAGGTACTCTATACCCTTCAACCAACCAACCATCAAGTATAAGACGTACATCACCTCTTGAAAATCCACAATTGAATGTGACACTGAGCACTACAACGTAACTCCTTTTAGTGATAGTTATTTTGCGGTGATAAGAGCCCAATTCCCCCAAGTGGTAAAAAGAAAAGGTAAAAGTCACCCAATACTAACTAGATTTCCAAGTCTTCATTTTTGATAATAAACTCGAACAAGGATCATGAAGAATCTTCATCCATCCATCCCCGATACCTTCAGATACTAAGTACACTCGCCCGTGATAATTCACTTCAACCTCAAATAAATAATAGTGAATTAACTCCGTTGTCACATCTTCTGGTTAACTGCTCAAATCTAGCCTTCTTTGACATTTAAATGAACTTTGATAATGGTTTCATCCCGACCATGGTTAAACACATAACCCCGTAGAACCAAGTAATAACCAAACTTCCATGACGAATATCCAAACACACATCCAATTTATGAAGTACACCCTTTATCCTTCTTGAAATGAAACCGTAACACCAACATCAAAAGACCCGAAATACGCTTTCCTTTCTCCAAGATGGTTCCATCATCACGGATTTTACAATTCTATAGTTTAAACCGAGAAATATTTCTTTCGCGGGATTTTACAAAACCAAGAATAAGCCGTATGATAGTTCCGGAAATGCACTTTACAATTACCAGGATGTTTCCATTGTCACAGGATTTTACAGGTCTATGATTTAAACCGAGAAATGGGTTCTTTCGCGGGATTTTACAAAATCAAGACAAAACCGTAAACAATGTCAGCTTGAATGTGTTATGACAACTTTGGTTTCGGTGAATATCTGTTTTAGGGGAACATGCAGCGGTTCATCAATGATTCATACACCAACATCAAGAAAATCATCAACATCACCCATCCAATAAACACATTGGTAAACATATCTTCCACATATTCTGTCGGCTATTACAGTGACCACTTGGTGAAGTAAACCCGATATGCCAAACTTGATCATGAAGTGAAATTCCCCATATTTGTTACTTAAACTTGTACTAATCCTCGTGAAAAAGAAACGGTGTACCCAATGTACAAAACCTCTTGACGTATCCTCAACTGCGTGAGACACCGAAGTGAAAGTTACGTTGTGGGTTAACTGAGAAAGAATCACAACCGTACCTAAATAGCCAAGTCTTTATCACACTCAATAAACGCCCAAACAAGTCATCTTCGCGGAAGGGTAGAAAGAAAGAAGACGAAATAAGTAAACGCGCCCGGAAAACCTCACTTCAAATCCAAATAAGAAATACCGTACAAGACCCCGTAGTCAACCTTGTTCAACTATAAATTCAAGCCGTATCATAATATTCTACATGAAAATGTATAAACCAAAGTACCAAACCTCATAACCCATTGAGTCTCATCATCAAATCACTTCAACAAATCTCATGATCAATATATACCAGGCATGACTCAAATCACATCATAAATCAACTCACATAACGTCTAGTTCTTGAGAAGCCCATCAGTCCATCATCATATGGTCCAAAAACAAATTCCGCCCGAGAAATCAATTCAAGCCCATATCTTATTTAATCATTGCCATACCACTCATTCATGAGAAATTTCAATTCATATGTATCATGTATTTCCAAATATACCAAATATAAAGAATCATCACACGGCCCAATTAAAAAAATACACCATGATCCAAATGCACCGGCCCATCCTAACAATATTACTTCATTTAGCATGCAAAAGACATCGCTTGCAACTTGACGTTTGAACAAGAGGTCCATGAGCGATTTGAATCGTGCCCATTTCATTAGTAATATTCATGAGGCCCAATCAATAAACCGACTAGAGCCCATAAAAGACTAAGTCTTACCCTAGAAATTCGTGGTATATAAAGACACAATACACACGTTACCCTAACCCTAATAAAACTTTTTCAATTGTTCGCCCTCCTTCTCATATCACGGATGATAAAAGCCACCATTACCCATATTAATCTTACAAACGCGCCACACACAACTCATTTTCATACGAAATAATATTCACATTTCTCTTATATGCTTCTTTAATCCATACGAAATCAAGAACCAACCACTTGACTCTTTTCCGGATTAACCACGGGGATGGTTTGCGTGATTCGTGATGACCGAGGATGGCTAGATGTTCGTATGACATGACCTATTGATTAATTAAAGTCGGGTTACGTGGAAGGTAAGGTAAGTTCTTTTCATTAATATTCCTTAACGAATCAAGGTAAAAGGTTTTAACATTCTTGTTAAAACCTAACCTTATGTCGGATAGAAAAGAACTTGTTAGGGTATGATTAGTCTTTAACATACATGAGACGAAATCAGACCTTGTCTAACATAGATCGATGATGGATTAACATGTGAGAGATCTTATGAAGTCGAACATTAATTGAGATTCACATGAAAATCTGAGATCATTTAATTTTCATAGCTTTTCCTTTTATTGAACTTATAAGATCTATGATGTGAGTTCTTTTGTGTATAGATCCGTTAAGATCTAAGTGTTTTATGAACCTAACACAAAAGACAAGGCTGAGATTGATTCTAGATAGCTCTCCATGAATTTATTTTTGTTTCAATATGTAAGTTGTTTGAGCTAAGATCGTGATGATGATTTTTTCGTGTCTAAGACTCTAGTAAGTCTCGATATGACAATAAAGTGTCACGAAAATAATTACGAGATTTTGTGATGTTATCGTTTTAATCTTTGATTCTTCTTGCGGTAGTTGAGATTAGGATGGTTTGAGTTTGATGTTGGGACGAATCTTGTGTTACATGATTAAATTGGAAATAAGTGTCTAGGACTGATGATGGCTTATAGCTGAGGTCAAGTGTAGTTTTGGAATTTGGTTTGGTCTTGTGGTCAAGTCATTAAGCTTCTTCTTCATCTCTTCTTTTCTGTCCAAGTCGCTAGCCAAAATTTTGTATCAAGTCGCTACCCATTTTTTTTTCAAAGCAAGTCGCTACCTACTTTTTCCAAAGCAAGTCGCTACGACTTGTTAAATAACAAGTCGCTAGGTCAAAGATTTTTCCAAGTCGCTAGCAAAGTATTTGAGTCAAGTCGCTAGCATGTATGTGTCAAGTAGCTACGACTTGTAAAGACAAGTCGCTACACAGAAAACATACTCAACTCGCTACCAAGTGGTTTTGTACAACAACTCGCTAGAAGGAAAACATGGACAAGTCGCTAGTTATATTGACCAAGTTGCTATCAAGAACATCATAATCCGCAGTTTACAAAACCATTAAAAACCCATTTTGACCCAGAAACAGCATGAAACCATATCATTAAGACCTGTTTTGACCTCATATGATGACCACAAAAGCCTGACCAGTTTCAAAGATAAACCCAGATAAAAGTATAAAATGTTATCTTATTACTTGGACACAATACTGAGAATAGACATATTTTGGAAAGTATGTTGGACCATGAGACTTTTTGACCAAACATATACATGATACATTATTTGTTTAAAAGCAGGTAACCACAACAATAAGAAAAACTGAATTTTTCGACCAAAAAATGATAAAAAACAGTTTTAACAAGGTACATAAACCACCATAAATCAACACAACACAACAACCTTGGCTCTGGTACCATTTGTAGGATCGAATATTATTGTTGTTATGATTCGGGTGGTCTTGGATGATCAAAATACATGTTTGTCATATTTAGAGAGAAAGATAGAGAGGTGTTCTTGCTAGAGACTTGGTTCTCAAATGTAAAGGTTAGATTGAATGAGCACCACCCCTTCCATGGATGGAAGGGGTATTTATAGTTCTGCACTACACGACCTCCTATCGCCGTGGATCGTGCATACGATGGGTAAAGACCCGTCCTTCCTCCACGGTGTTACACTAAACTATTCTACGCTACTAATTAACTAATAAACTACAAAACAACGTAAATAACTACAAATCTACGAGCTAACATATGCTATACTATAATTGGGGTGACCGACACTTTAACATGGAATTTCCAATTCCTAACATAATTATTCGTAATTTGCACTAGTAATGCTGGTTACGGCGTAATCTCAGGAAGGGGTTACGCCGTATCTTCAATAATTATTGGTTACGCCGTAGTTGATGCATGAGTTACGGCGTAATTATCAGCGGCGCGGAACCTCATTTGACCTAATATGGTTATGTCGTAATCTTTGGGAGAGTTACGCCGTAATCTTCTGATAAGTTGGTTTTCTAAGCCACGCTTTAGTTACAGCGTAATGTGAGAGAGGAGTTACGCCGTAACTTCTTCAAAGTGAGAATACTATGGTAAATCTTCAATAAACTCTCCAATTCCACGTCTCTTTAGCTCCAATGCTCGTAATTTACCTGAAAGTGAAATACAATGGAAAACAAGCATAAATCCATATAAATGATATAAATTACAAGCATTATCGGGGGAAATTGACACTTAATATTCAGGATAATTTGATGTTATCAAATATCCCCCACTTGAACTCTACTTGCCCTCAAGTAGACCTTGTTAGATAGATTCCTTAAAAGATATCTCCCATTACCTGGAAAATATAAGTTTACAAATCCCTTATGCTAGAATAAAACAAAGCCGAACACCTCACGAAATGGGAACGAAACACTCAAATCTCTCAACTATTTTAAGTGTCAATTTCGGGGTGACCACTCAATCGAACAGTCATAGCATGTATTCTATCATAAGCTTGGCGGTTACACAAATCTCCACCACTAGAGTTAAGGGCTAAACAATTCTCGAAGGCAATATGGGTAGACACGACAAAGGTTAAGGGTGACTCGTCATTACTAACATGTCACGGCGAAGTGGATAAAACCAATGGTACATGACCAAATCCATGGCCAAGACACCAAAGATTGCTCGCTGCATCACCTAGACACGCTTCATGACTAAAGGGTAGGATAAGACATGGGATATATAAATGGTGTAAAATAAAAATCAAGCAGATAGTCTAAATCTATAACGAAGTCATCACCACTTACCGTCCGCCCAAAGTTCAAGCTTCGAAGTTAAGAAACTGGATCATGATATACTAGGTAGATGTGTCATTAGAGGATGTCATAATGGTCACACTACCTTTTCTTCAACTGTTGGCGCAATTACCAACTCCAATCTTCAAATGTGACCGAGGTGGCCTCCTCGATACTAAATCTATATTAAGCTCATAAAATAGTGCTTATAACATCGCACTTTACAATAAACTGAATAACATAATTATTATTTTATTTTATTTTTTTTCCGAATTACATCTTTTTTTATTATTATTATTTTTTACATATACTGAAACAAATAAACATAACATCCCCACTTGAGATGAACAATGGGAATTGGGGTCTTCAATGATATTTAAGAATATGTCGTCGATTTAAAGCGTGATTCGAACCTTTCCACTTGAACCTTGAACTTAGGCAATTGATGACAGATGGTGACTTGATGTTATAAAACCGTGTATGTGAGAGATAAAGATAAACACAATAAAGTTGTATATTCCTTGAGAGAAAAACACACACACACACACTTTCAAGCACACCCTCAAATGACCATTTGAGGGGTATTTATAATACAAGACACTTAAAACCTAAAGGCTTTCCTTGGGCTTTTCGTGGGTTGGACTTGGATTGGGCTTGGGATACTTAAGCTTATAAGCGGCTAGCATACCTTAACATTTAACCAATTAGCTTAGCCCAATCCACGAGCCGTTGACTATTCTATCACGATATCTAACACACGTTACAAAGTTCCTAATCGTGAATGACCATCACTTCTAATAAAACTATTAAGGCTAACAATCTCCCCTAAGGGTGGTCATTCAAAAGATGCTCCACTTGATTTGGTCTTTACTTTTCTTGAGCTTGAACTTTGTGTGTAGATATAGAATAGTCTTGATTCTTTGTTCCTTCATGCTTTGTGATCAGATAATGTGGTTGTCTGCCGTTGTCAACTTCGTTGGTTAGGTGTCTCCACGTCTTTCTCCACCATGCTCACACTTCTATTTGACTTTGAGTTTCCAATGATGAAGTTCTCGAGTCTTTACACTTTGTAGATTCTTTGACATTGACGAAGAATCATCTTTAACTTTGAGTTGCCTTTGATTTTGATGAGAACTTTCATGTGTTGTTGGTATGAGCATGTGGCGAATCTGCACGATCCATCCGCTCCGGAGCTTCCATAAGAAGAAAACATAAAACAGGTTAGTAATAAGCGGATTCCGGCACTTACAAGTTTGAATTTCGAGGTGTTAACGACATAGTGTGAAAACACGTCTCTAATTCTCACAAGGGCCGTTCTGAGCTGAGTCCCACAAGTGAGATAACGCGATATACGAAGTACATCTCTGATTCGGATGAGTCATTGAGGTACACGAAGCATCACCTCACGACGTAGACCGTTTGAGACACACTAAGCGTAATCCACGGGAGTTACAAGTGACTGCTGTCGGTGCTTGATGTTGACCACGGCGGGAGTTTCCATTCAATCATGAAGATCACGGATGTGAAACTTCTCATAAATGTTACGGCGGTTGCTAAGATCTGCGTGGGACTCTATAATATATCACTTGTGTCCTTATTGATGAACAACAAGCGATGTCATGTCAAGTGTTCCTATGAGATCTTTTGATGAATCTCGTGGCTCTAGACTCAATAGTGCATTTTGGTTTTCTGACGGAGACTAGGGAGAGGTCTCCTTCTTCAATACCAACGATCTCTAAGAAAGTCGATAGATTATGTAGGGTTCCGGTGAGAATGAAACAAATCCTTTTAAGAGGAATTGAGTGGCTAGAAGGTTTAGTGCGGTGCGTCCTTTGGGTCCATGACGTCTTTGTCTTCAATACCGTGTCATCTAGTGACAACCATGGCATATGAATTGAACCGGTTTACGCCCTAAGGTTGAATATGGAGGCTATTTCTTTTCACCCTTTCTTTTACATTTCTTTTAATTCTTCAACCCTTCTTTCTCCTTTCTCACATTACTCCTTTTTCAATCATTCCTAAGGACTTCTAATACTAACTATTTGTGATGTCCTTGGGTAGATCCCTCCGACTCTGGCGGATCATAGGACAATTTCCTATCCTTAGTCACCTTATAACTCCATGACTGTCCTATTGTTGCCATAAAACCATTTTTCTTGAAAATCTCTCGAGTGTTTATGATAGAAAACATGTTTGAAACACTCAGTGAGTTTTATATTTTCGAAACACTCCCCTTCACATGTGCTTATAAGTTTTGACAAAATCGCACATAGAGGTAGAGTTCGCACTTTTGAATTGATCGACTTTAAATGAACAAGACCGATTCGAGACACGTTTACATCACTAGAGAACTAGCTTGAAATTATTACCGTCTGGTCAAGTCCATAGAAAGTTTCTCGAGATGGTACATGATTCCTCGTCAATTCATTGGTTCCGTCGAGTCGAGCTCATTTTGAGATTCAAACAACGATCATTAAACTTTTGATCACATTTTAATCACGTCTCCTCCCCTCAAAATAGCATATTCGTGATATTTTTGATATCAACGGATTAAACAACATTTTAGAATCTTTTGGGAGACAAGCGGTTTGATTTAAGCATGAATTTGGAACATTTTGTTTTATACTCCCCTTTAATAAAGCATAATCAATTAAAGGGTTTTAGAGGAGTTATCTTGAGCACAAAATATTTTGAAAGATTTTGAAAATCTTTTGAACAATCTTGAAAAGGTGCTCAAGATGATGATGATTTCTCACCATTTTAAATGTAGTGCCTTTGAGCGTACACTAGTGATTTTTCTTAAAAACACGAGTTTTGATTTGAAAATAATCAAAAGTCATCATTTTGGTCCGGGTTTCGTCTTGATGTATCTGAAAGCCATTTTATGAAGAAATTTTGAGAAGCGACATGTTTTAGAAAACATATTAAAGAACTCTCGCTCAAGCATCATACATGCCCGTATCATTGTTGAATGACATTTCTAGAAGCGTCTGAATATCGATTATACAAGAGACATGTCGTGAGAAGAATATTTTGGATTTTGATTTTATATTGTTTTGTATTTTGAAAGTTTTATATTTTTATATTTTGCTTTTGTTGGTTTTCAAATTTTGTATTTTGTTTTCAAAAATATTTACAGTGACTTTGGAAAATCATTTTCAAGAAGATTCGAGAAGGCGTTCTAACTCCTCGGGGTTGGGCTTCGCATTCAATTCGTCGAACTAAATACTCAAACCTTTCTTTTGGAAGGGCTTTAGTTAATAGATCGGCGAGTTGGTAATCGATCTTCACGAAGAATAATTCAACAGTACCATTTTCGACGTACTCTTTGATGAAGTGATAGCGGACTACGATATGCTTAGTCTTTGAGTGATGAGCAGGATTGCATGATATGGCTATGGCACTTTTGAGTCACAATACATAGGTATTTTATCGAAAGTAAAGCCATAATCGTGAGTTGTGTTCTCATCCATAGAACTTGAGCACAACACGAGATAGAGACACATACTCGGCTTGACGGTTGAAAGTGCGATGCAATCTTGTTTCTTTGAAGACCGGTGACTAACTTTTCACCCAAAATTGTGCTCCTCGGATGTACTTTTGCGTAACTTGATCACTGCGTGGTCCGCATCGAAAAGGCAATTAGATCAAATCCGGTTCCTTCGGATACCAAAGTCCCATGTGAATGGATGTCTTGGTGCCGAAAGATCCGTTTAACCTCTTTGAGGTGCGATTCGGTGAGCTTTGCACGAAACCGTGCTAATAAGCAAACAACAAAATGAATATCACGGTCGACTAGCGATGAGATACATGAGAGAACCAATCATGCTCCGATATTTCTTGGATCAATAGGTTTCCCAAACAAATCGGCTCCAATTTTTGGTGAAGTTACCATTGGTGTTCGACCGAGTCACAATTATCCATACCATGATTTTCAAAATCTCGGTTGTGTATTTAGCTTGATTTATAAAAATTCCACGAGGGGCGATGTATTTGTAAACCAAGAAAGAATTTTAGTTCCCCATCATGGACATTTCAAATTTGCTTTTCATGAGATTTTCAAAATGTTTTGAAAGATTCGGATTAGTGGACCCAAAGATGATGTCGTCCACGTAAATCGAACAATCAAAATGTCGTTTTGCATTTTGTGTAAACAAGGTAGGATCAACTGTTCCTTTGGTGAAATTGTTTTGGATAAGGAAAGAGGACGATTCGTCATACCACGCTCTCGGAGCTTGTTTTAAACCATAGATTGCCTTTTTGAGTTTGTAGGCGTGAGTCGGATGTTCCAAGTCTATGAAGCCTTACGGTGACTCACGTACACTTCTTCTTTCGAGTTCCATTCAAGAACGCGGTCTTAATGTCCATCGATAAACCGTGATGTTTTGTGAGTGCATAGGCTAAGAATATCTGACGCTTCAAGTCTAGCTACCGCGCGAATGACTCTTCAAAGTCTATCCCTTCCTCTTGTCTGTATCCTTTGGCCACAAGGCGAGCTTTGTTGCAATTACGATCATCTCTTCATCCCTTTTGTTCTTCCATAACCATTTGAGATCAATGGCCGAATGTCAATTGGTCTTGGAACCATTCCCAAGAGTCATGAAGGCGGTATTGGAGAAGTTCCTCTGCATCGCTTCTATCCATGCGGGTTACGCCATTGCCTCATGAATGTTCTTTGGCTCTATATTGCTAATTGAGCAAAGGTAAATGCATAAGTCGCAATCGGTGGCAAGTTGGCGTCTCGTCGAATTGGCCTTGAAGGTTCACCAATAACTTGTTCAATTGGGTGGTCTTTTGTCCACTTGAGTAGAAGGATACCGTTGGTTAAGCGTGTCACGAGTTAGATGGTTCTCGTAAGCTTGAAGAAGATTCGGTGATTCCGTAGCAAGCGGGTTTTCAAATAAGTCTTCATCTAACGTTGCATCGTTACGGTTTTGGTTTTGCTCATCAGCTGCTTTGGTAGAGCGGGTGCAATAACTTGTAGTAGATGTAGATGATGTAGATGGAGTTGGTGCATTGGTTTCGACCGTTGTAGATGCATCTTACATTGGTGGTGGAGGATGATTTTGAGCGGGTGCGGTGGAATGATGGTTTGATGCATTTGTCGAAGTTCCACCATAGTATTCATCGAACATTAACTCGAAGAAATTCTCCCATTCTTGTTCTTTAGGATTGTCAAGCGAAGTTGATTGAGCTCTTTGAGTACGAGTCTGAGCGATGTGTCCGAGTGCAGCCGGTTTAGTGCGGGTTCTAGGCGAGTCTCTCGAAGCCATATGTGAAAGTTCATCAAATTTCACATTCATCGTCTCCATGATCCTCCTAGTTCTTACATTATACACCACAGATGCCCTCGAGTTATCTGAATATCCAATGAAGATTCCAATATCACCTTTAGCTTTCGGTTTTCCTAGATCTTCTCATCATTCGTCGGATAGCACAAAGCGCCAAACACGTGAAAGTAAGAGATATCGGGTTTTCATTGTTCACAAGCTCATATGGGGTTTTATTGAATCTTGGATGGATTAGGGATCGGTTACGAGTGAAACAAGCGTTGGCAACAACATCGACCCATAGAAATAACGGTGCACTAGAATAGATTAGCATTGTGCGGCGACTTCCACAAGAGTTCTATTTCTTCTTTCAACTACCCCATTCTGTTGTGGAGTTCTAACAAGCGATGTCGATGTGTAATTCCAACATCTTCAAAATAAGTTCTTAACTCACGATTAGTGAATTACGTGCGGTTATGCATTCTTACAACCCTTCTTGGAGTTTGAAGAAGTACTTGAATACGTTTGAAAGGTGATGATGATGCACGGTGCTTCGTCTTTTGATCTCGAAACTTAACCCATGTATATCTTGAATAATCATCGGCGATAACAAGAATATACTTTTTCCCATTAATGCTTTCAACTCTCATTGGGCCACATAAGTCCATGTGCAACATATGCAACTTTGCTTCGAACTAGGTGCGGTTTTGGGTTTATATGATGCTCTTTTGCTTTTCCTTGTTCGCATGATGGACATAAGTGATCCTTGGTGTATTTGAACTTTGGAAGTCCATTGGCGATGTTGTCTTTGGCAAGATTGTTGATGGTGTCAAAATTGAGATGGGATAACCGTCGTGCCACAACCGGGGTGTGTTCGGATGCTCGTGTCATAAGACATATTGGTGATGAAGAGGCCATTTGATTGATGTCGATAGCATACAAGTTTGTATCACGATTCCCGTTAAGAGATCGGTGCCATCCAAGTTTCTAACGAAGCAAGCATTTTCCTAAAGCAACCTCTAAATCGCATCACAGGCCCGGTTGAAAACAAATTGTGTCCCAACCCTTGACATAGTAAACCCGAGTGATCAAATAATTTCCAAAGGTAGATCTCCATAACCCATGATAGTTGCTACATGATCATTTCCAAAGCGTCACGGTTCCATGAATTTCAGACGAAATTGATCGTGACTTGATTCGGTCATGTGCTTGGAGCAACCAGTCGACGATCCAAAGACATATTTCGATAACACGCCAATAACGAGAAAAAGAAGATTTTGGAAACCGTTTTGATTTTGGTTCCTTTGGGTTAGAGGTAAAATCGATCACACTCATAGAAGTCATCTATTGGTAAGACAGGTTTATCACTCATTCTACCATTCGAGTGTGAAAGTTCTACCGTGGGTTTCAAATGTCATCCCTAAAGTAAACATTATGCTCTGTCGGTAGTGTAAAGCCTAAGTCTTGCAACTAGTCTTCCTATTCGTTTAGCATAAGTTCTTTTGGGAACATTCTTCTTAACGAGCTTAACAATCTCATTCTTAGAAACACAATCATCATGAACATTAGTTAAAGATTTCTTGCAAGTTAAACAAAGAGATTCAACACATTCATTAAACTTAGCAAGTTTCATAGGTTCATTACATTCGGATGAAATGTCTTTCTTATTCAAAAGCGGTAAATTCCTAGGGTGTTCTTCTACTTTCTTCTCTTTATTCAAGCTACTACTCCTAGAGGCATCGAGACTCTATTGTTCCTTGTATTGCTCTTAGGCTTTAGTCTGCTGCTCCTAGAGGTGCTTTCTAGTCTGTAGAAGGTAAGGCACACGCATTAGGATTCACATTTTTATGAAGGAGGTGGTTTCAGCTTTCCTAGTCTCTTTAGAGTGCTTTTCTAAACTTATGTCGTTTGTTCCATATGTTTTAGATGTGGAGGCGAGCGCATTAGTGGTACTCATCTTAAAAAGGCCGGTGCTAAAACTTTTGGTTTCTCGATAACCGCTTTTCCTTTATCAACATTTTGTTTAGGTAGGGCGGTGGAGTGGTGGTTTTGATGAAACATTTTCTCATTGACTTTTGGAGGAGGCATAAAGCAGACATTTTGGTTTGGAAACGGTTTGGGAACATTTGCTTTCTCCATGATCAATGGTTTTTAATCACGGTATCCACTACCTTTCCTTTTGACTTTCGGTGAGCCCTCAAAGATCATTTTTCGCTTTCATGTCATTGTAGGCACGCTCATCGACAATTTGTCATACTTGCATTCCTCGGTTTTCGATCAAGTTGTTTAAAATATGAGACATTTTCTTTTCAAGTTTCATAAGAGCTTTTCATATTTTGAAACAATTTGGAGGTCTCGGTGGAGTCTTTCATGATCTTCAACGAATATGTTTGCAAAATGATGGACATAATATCGATGGTCGAACATCTTGAAGAGAGAATCATTTAAATTTTCCAAAACTTTGATGTGTTCAACACTTTCATTAGCTTGCTTTACGGATTTATGGTCCTTGACAAAGTCATTGTTTCTTTCAAAAGGCTTGTTCAAAATGGATTACCCTTGAGTTGATGTTAGTCGGTGAGGGCAATTGAGTTTCAAAAACTTTTACATTCAATATCAAAACTATTAAACCGGATGTTTGTTGTAATATTGGTTTTAGTTTTAACGGTCTCTTGAAGATCTGCAATTCTAGTTTTCACATTTTCTAAAATACTTCTTGCATCACTTGTGTTAAAAGGATTGTTTGAAGACATTTGTTCAATGTTCGAAAGAGATTTGGAGACAACAAGCGGTTTTGAAGCGATTTTGAAGCGGTGTTGACACTTTGTTTGAAACACTTGGTTTGGTGGAAAGCGTTGATTGAGAAACAAACGAAATACCATTAATTTGGTTCCATTTATTATAATCAATAGGTTTGATTTCGGATGTTTTGTTTCATTTTGATCTACTCTCCTCGAGATAGTTCCAACGTTTCAAGAGAATCATGCACAATTATAGGTTCATGCAAAGGTTTTCCATTGTTCAACACATTCCGTTCTTTACGAGCTTTCTTGAGGAAACGAAGGAGGTGAGTTACCAAGAGCCATTTTATGTGTAGTATGAAAAATCGGTTTACTTGATTAGAAAGCATCTTGTTTGTCTTAGCGGAATGACCCGTTGTAAAAGTAAATTATCCAATTTTTGATAGTTTCATTTTATCCGAATTTCATCAAGAAGAGAATCTTCTCGTTTTGAAAAATCGACAATCAACTGTTTCTTCTCTTTTCAAGATCGAAAACAGTGCTTTTGTTTAGAAAGTTGGTCATTTAGATCGAAATTTCCTTGTTTAAAGATTTTATTTTCAAATTGATTCACATCAAGTGTATCATACTTGAGTTGCAATTGTTTTCTCTTAAAAGCAGAATCTCGATAACCAATTTCTAATTCGACATTTTGTTTGTATGAAATTCATAGGCTCTGGCGTTCTCTTTGTAACTCTCAAGCTCGGTGGTCAATTTAACATTCGCGGCCTTAACCCGCGATTGACCTTACTCACTTTCTCAATTTCAATGCCACGATTATTGATTAATGATTCAAAATAAGCACGTGTTTCCTCATCGGTCTCGATATTTTGTGCCACACGGACCTCCACTAGGATCCACATCGGGTTTGAGTTAGTATTGCTACAACTCGGATTGTCGGTATGTATCATAAGTAGGTCTTGGCGTCGCGAAATCTTGTTCGTCATGAGTAAACACATCAAATATGACATTGTTATAACATGGATCAATGATTGGTACCTCGAATCTGCGTTGGCGTCATAGGCAGGAGGTGCGTCAGTCGATGTCGTACTTAGTCTCACGAAGATTTGCCATGAAGATGCGGTTCGCATTGATTTCCTCGAGGTCTTCCAAATCATCCACAATAGCGAAAAATCATTTTCCTCGACACTCAACGCATCCACCTTCTTGCTTTTGTGCTAACACATAGCTTTCGAAGAAACTCGGCATTCTTCTTGTGCGGCTTAGTGGGACGGTTTCGTGCCATGTGACCTATTCCTTGACAGTTATAACACTTAACACGATTACCACGATTCACATTTCCATAATTCCCAACGATTGGGCTGCAACATTCCCATTCGATTACCCATGCTCTATTCCCAACATTCACCCATCGATTACCACGATTCGGAACCGCTGATTACCCATACGAAATCCGGTAGCATATCCTGCGATTCCCAATAACTCCAACCATTTGACCTTGATGACCCATATTCACTCCGGTGTGCAACTTGCACATTGCAGTGTTTGATGAAATCCGTTGGTTGTTGTTAGTTGGTGTGGAATAGCGACTTTTAGTCGTTACCCAATAAAGAGTATATCTGTTGCAAGGTTGCTTGGGGTCCATTTCAAGATCGGTGATTCCTTGTTCTGGTATTGTTGATCGGTGGATAGAATTGTTGTTGTGGTTGTGGAATGTATTCTTTGCAAGTTGTTGTTGTTGGAAGATGATGAAGCTTGTTGTTGTGTATTCACTTTGAAGGTTGAGTCTTTGCAATGAGTGCCAATGGATCATGATTCTTTGCCAATCTTTCTTTCGACTTCATTCGCTTGACTTGGTTTTGTTTGAAAAATCGTTGAGTTGATCAAAGTTCACGATGAAGGTCTTTTGTTTGGTTGACAATAGTGACATATCGTCCCCATTCTTACGGAAGATTGTTCGGGAACTTGATGTTTTGAGCGATAGTTACGGGTGTCGACTTGTTTACGATTAGCTCATTCATCAAAGTGCAAAACCTTCCATAGTAGGATTCAATGGATTCTCACGGTGTAGAAGTAAACTTTTCCCATTCGATTAGCGACTTGTTCTCCATGTCTTGTTGACCAATTTACATTCCATGACAAAGTCGTCTAACACGTTCCCACATATCGAAGCGGTTTCTGGCTGTCTACATGACAAAGATGTCTATTGGTAAACCCGGTTGGATAATATGAATTGCCATGTCATCTGCTTCGACTTGTTTGATCCTCTGCGGTGTATTGATTCGTATTGAAGGAGAAGATGGTGGGACGGGAGGTGTTGCATCTGCATTTCAAGGTACATGAACTTGTCGAGGCTTGAAGGGTCCATCCTGAATGGATTTAATCATGAGTTTCCCATTAGGTTTGGTCTTGATGTAGCGGAGCATTCGACTTGTCCATTGAAGATAACCACCTTTTGCCAACATAGGAGGTCGGTTTTCGGCACCGGCTGCATGAATGTCTTGTTGAGTTGCCATTGATGAAGGTATGATCTGATAAAGTTGATGTAGGATCGATTCAACGATAAAGGAGTTGTGGTTGATGAAGATTAAGCTCGGTTGAGGTGTTTATGAAAGTCGTACTCGTAACCTTGGTTCTTAAAAATTTTCGCCCAAAATTTGAAATTCACTATAAAAATCAATTCTAAGGTCGTATGAAAAATTTGAGTTATGACAATTTTGGCGTAAATTTGACCGAAAAATTTGAATTTAGGCCCAAAATTTGAATTTTGACCAAAATTTTCAAGTTAAACCAAAATTTGAATCTCGTAAAAATTGAGCGTTTAGTCTCCTCAAAATTTAAATTTTACTCAAGTTTTCCGCCAAAAGAGCTTTTTTTTTAGAAAGAGCTTAGGCGTGAAACAGAAGTTTAGTGTAGCGAGGCTTAGGCGTAGGATCTTATGGGATCTTAGTAGGATCTTAGGCGTGGGATCTTAGGCGTGGGATCTTAGGCGTAGGATTCCTTAGGCGTAGGAAATTCTTATCGTAAGCAATTATCTTCTGCGTAACCTTAAGCTTATCGTGACAAAAAGTTACTCGTAAACCTTACGCGTAATTGTGAAGTTATGCGTAGAGTTACTCGTAAGCTTTTAGCTTATCGTAAACTATGGTTAAGAACCAAAATCCTTTACACTTCACGGTAGTAAGGGATATCCACAAGTCGAAGTGTTCCACAAACTTATCCAAGTGAGGAAGCAGAGTAACCGTTATAGCTCGAAGATTCTTCACCAAAAGTTATGAGTAGAAAACTAGGGTTTTGACTTTTGACTTCTACTCGTAAAAATTTCCAACGATTCAAATGATTTCTTTTGCACGGATAGCCTTAAAACACTCGAATAACCCAAAATGTTGACCTTTTTCACCCAAAGTGCTTAGAAAAGTTACGAGTAGAAATGACCAATGAACCAAAAGCGAGTTTAAAACTTAACCAAAACACGTAAAGCTTGAACTTTTGCAAAAACTGAAACTTTAGCACCAAATAAACCTTAAACCACAAGAATCTTGAATTTTTAAGTGCAAAATTAAAGCTTTAAGCGTGACAAATATGTATAACGAGAGCTTACGTAACCAACCCTTCAAAACAAACACAAACACTCCTAAACCATTGTTAGGCGATTGATACCAATTGTAGGACCACTACGATATCAACCTTATCACTTTACCAAGCAAACCCAACACACGTAACCCAAGTTACGCGTATAAAACGTGAAACACAAACACAAACATATGCTTAGAAATAAGATGAGAAGAGATGGTGACTTGATGTTATAAAAACCGTGTATGTGAGAGAGATAAAGATAAACACAATAAAGTTGTATATTCCTTGAGAGAAAAACACACACACACACACACTTTCAAGCACACCCTCAAATGACCATTTGAGGGGTATTTATAATACAAGTAACTTAAAACCCTAAAGGCTTTCCTTGGGCTTTTCGTGGGTTGGACTTGGATTGGGCTTGGGATACTTAAGCTTATAAGCGGCTAGCATACCTTAACATTTAACCAATTAGCTTAGCCCAATCCACGAGCCCGTTGACTATTCTATCACGATATCTAACACACGTTACAAAGTTCCTAATCGTGAATGACCATCACTTCTAATAAAACTATTATTAAGGCTAAACTAGTTGGCGGCAATCAATCATCCATTTGATAAAACCTTTTTCTTGTTGTGTTCACGATGCTACATGTTCCAAATTTTTGCGAGAGCCACTCATTAAATGATAAACATGACTTTCCCCAGTCGTCACCTTCAGCTATAGGACCAATTCTTGTACTCATGTTTGATCTTTCATCATCAGTACGACGATAGTTATCATAATTGCATTTTAGTTGTTTTACCAATCCCTTATGATTTCTGAGTCTCCAAATCTTATCTTGTACCATTCTTCAAACGATAATTTCCCAAATTTTATATCGTGTCTTTTAGCCTCGTGAGGGCACATCCATTCATCCGCCCTTCCCTCACAAAATTCACGAAAAGGGTTACACGAGGGCCATGCTTTCATTGATTCGTTATCATCGGTTAATATAGGGTTGAAGTAATGTTTGTTTGGATCCGGAGCTTCCTTAGTACCCTCAACCTGGACAGTCTTTTCATGCTCCTGCTTACAACTATAAACATTTTCTCCACCATTGTTAGTACTAGGATTATAACACAAAGGTGGATCGAGCGATTGAATATTAACAACATCAACTTTATTTGAAACTTCTAATTTTGGGTTTAATTGCTCTTTCATGCTGAAAGATATTCGTTCCTTTTCAGTTCCCAAATAAATTTATTTTTCAAAGACCTTAATTTGTGCACGACAAGTGGCCAAAAAAGGTCTTCCAACAATTAAGTTGTAAGTCTCCCGTTTTCCCATATCAATAACCACAAAATCAGTGGGAAAAAGGTATTTTCCAATTTTAAGGAGGACATTATTAACTGTTAGCCTCGTTTTTTCTAAAGATAACGTCACATACGTGAATTGGACTAGATGCGTTGTATACTTTGCCCTTAGGGACTAGTATGGTTTATGTGGCAAAGTTAGGGCCTATATATACCCCTCATGACTCTCCATGAGGGGTGAGGTGAATCATTAGGTTATTTGTTTTGTGTGTGTTTCTTAATAAAACCTTATGTTTTCTCCTCCCTCTCTCTAGTTTCTCTCACTAAAAAGGATGAAGATCTTCATCTTCTTCCACCAACCTAGACCTCCGAACCACATAAATCATATAGTATTCGGTCCTGACAATTGGTATAACGAGCCAAGGTTGTTGTTTTATTGATTTATGTTGGTTTTATACATGTTTGTTGGCTGTTTTTATGCTTATTTTGTGGGTGAATTTTTTTTCCGATTTGCGGGTTAACGATTAACAATATGTCTAGTATTCCTTGGTAACAAAAGTCCGATCTTTATTCATGTTAATATCTGTCTTGGTCATTACTTTTGTCCAAACAGCATCTTTTATGTCTTTTTTTGTACCAAAAATATCTGTGAAAAAATTGTGGTCAACCTTTGGTCAAACGTCAGTTTATATGGTCATATGGGTCAAAAAAGGAAGCATTTATATGCATTTCTGGGTTTTTATGAAGACTGGACGGAAAAACATGGTCGGAAAACCTCACCGGAAAAAGTCAAAGGGTCAAAACCCTTTTTTTACACGTAAGGGGAATCTACAGAGATGTTACGCGTAGCTGTGAAGTTACGCGTATAAAAAGTTACGCATATGCTCTTACGCATAAGCCTAGGCTTACGCGTAAGGATAGGCTACGCATAAGATGTTACGCGTTTGCCTACGCATAAGCAAGAAGCTACGCGTAAGGCTACGCATAAGGTTCAGACCAAAAAGGTTACGCATAAGGTTCGAGCAATGAAAAAGTTACACGTAAATTTTTTTTACGCTTAAGATCAGACAATGGAGGTTATGCGTAGACCTGACCACAACTAAATACCATTTACCATATACCACAAAAGTCTCGACTTCAGCCTCATTAACATCATAATTCCGAGAGTTCCAAAACAATAACTTTACCTACATCTAGACTCATCAAAGGACCCTTACCATCACTCCCCAACTCACATCTATTCATTCATTTGATAAATTTCAGATTCGACTCATCATCCTCATGGATCTGTGATAATATCCGAATCTTTCAAGAAAGATTATAACAAGTATGTTATATCTTTTCTAAGACTCGTTTAGCATCAAAAAGAAAAATAAAAACGAACACCAATTAAAACCTACCCGAGACCCTTTTTCAAGGATCTTGAAGCCGTTATAACATGTCACTGATTCAAGATAATCGAGCTTATTATCTTTGCCACGGATTAGGGAGGGTTTGATGTTTGTTTTTTTATATTGCATGAGATGGAGTGATGAGATGAGATTGAGATAATGGTTTGAGTTTGTTAGATCTCAGTTGGGAGTATAATGATGATAGCGTTTTTTTTCTTTCTCAGTTGCTTTGGGAAGAGAAACAGATAAGTGAGAAAAACGTTATGTGGGAGGCGGAGTAAAATATATGTGGTAGGCGTTTTTTTTTAGTGTGAGATTAGGTTTGGCTAAAGTGATATAAAGGGTATGAAGTCAGTTCTCTAACCGGTTTGTTATCTCATCTAGGATGGATCGGGTATTTCTACTCTTGCACTAGACTGGGCTTTACACCGTATACTATCTTATGGGCTGATGTAGACAGGGTTTAAACTTAAACCCATGGACGAAATGTTAGATTAAAATGGTGGGTTGAGACTTGAGACAAATTTTATCAAAAAAATTTGTTATCCGATTATGTCTTAGTACAATATGTTGGATACAAATTTGTTTTTAGAATGGTATTATTGGTATGGTATATTATTCACGGAGGGATACAATATTCACGGCTTGAACGATAATTGAAAAAATGGCTACGGAGTTTTTGTACGGTATTATTGACGAGGAATAGAAGTGACGTTTCACGGGTGGACTTCTTTATCTTTGAGACGATGGTTGGTTGGATGCATGTCTCAAGATAACTTGTTGGAGCACATTATGAAATTTGAACATCCGGTTATAAGCGGTAAGGAGTTACGTTGTAGTGCTCATGGTGTTTAACCATCACTTTAAGGAGTTACGTTGTTGTGCTCGGTGTCACAAGTTGTGGATTGTTCGAAATTTAGAACAAGAAGCAAGTCACAAGTTGGGATGCTTACTTCCTTTTCAAGTTAGTCGTATCGGGCTATCTCCATATGTGGTCATTACATTTAGCCGGTGAATTCAAAGAAGGTTCGATTTAAAGGTTGGTTAGAGAAAATTATTGAGAGTATTTTTGCGACATATTCTCACAGAAATTATGATCAAGCTATGATGTTTGAAAATTGCATGAAGAAGGTAATAAGGCATGTACGCAACATTATGATGATTCCGATAGCTCACAACCATCAGGAGGGAGAAGTTGGTATTTCATCTTCCGTGATTGGATTACGAAGGATTTTTGCTTAAGATTGAAGAAGGAGAAGTAGTGTGGTGTACATCGGGTTTTTACCAACTTGGATGCAATACTAAGTGAGTTATGTTGTTATGATGTTCCCGAGCGACAACCATTGTACGTTCAAGAGTTTACTTTCTCGCTGCGTGTCGAAGATTAAAGACGTGTTGGAAGAGTGTTGTCGGTTCGAGAGGGAGCATAGAAAGAAAAAGGCTCACTAGTTAGGAGGGAGTAATAACCTAACTAGACCGTTACGATTGAAGTTCGAGCTACAAGAAGATCATTTGCGAGGTCATCGGAAGGAGAACTTCAAGTTTGCCTCGATATCTAGACTACGAGACTCGCACTTCAAGAAAGTCAACATTGTTCATTACTACGTAATTTACTTTGTTTTGTATTTATAGGTCTCATTGTAACCATTCACGTGTGACGCTATCTTGGAGGGAGATTGTTAGCCTCGTTTTTTCTAAAGATAACGTCACATACGTGAATTGGACTAGATGCGTTGTATACTTTGCCCTTAGGGACTAGTATGGTTTATGTGGCAAAGTTAGGGCCTATATATACCCCTCATGACTCTCCATGAGGGGTGAGGTGAATCATTAGGTTATTTGTATTGTGTGTGTTTCTTAATAAAACCTTGTGTTTTCTCCTCCTCTCTCTAGTTTCTCTCACTAAAAGGATGAAGATCTTCATCTTCTTCCACCAACCTAGACCTCCGAATCACATAAATCATATAGTATTCGGTCCCGACATTAACTACTCCTGTTGGTACAGCTTTAGAGGAATCACCATTTCTATCATCATTGTTGTTTCTTTTAAATTGGTAAGTTTTATTTTATCAAACAAAGTGGTAGAAATCAGTTTACCCGAATTTCAAATCGCCTAATGCGGAATTTTAAGATTACCGATAGTGCATGGAAAATAAAACTTTCACGATATTGTTGTTTCTCGGGAAGTTGGCTCGGCAGTCCTTGTCGTCTTCCGATTTATCATCTTCTTTTAGGTAGTTAATCCCGGATAGATCATTGGTGATAGAAGAGGTGCACTGATCTTTCTTCGGGTTATCTTGTGCAAATATGGCTTTGCAGGCAATGGCTTTGTCATTACTGGTCTCAAGGTTTTTAGCTAATTGCCCAATTTGGGTTTCGAGGTTTTTAATTGCGGCATCTTGGTTTCGCAAGCTCATGTTGGTGTCTTCTTTTACCTTGACCATCCATTCTTTGAGTCTATCGCCTTTATTTGTAGATTCCTCGATATGCTTATGCATTATTTCTTCAAGGCTTGGTCTAGGAGGATTGTTGTTGACTCTTGTATAGAATCACGGGACTTTTCTCGTGATCGGGCCCGTTACCATTGTATCCGTTGAAGGGACTTCCACCTCCAAATTTTACTTCTTCAATCCTTTTAACTTCCTCGTTGGAGGAGCATTCCTTAGTAGTGAGAGCTCCATTGTGTCCACTTCGCTCAACTTGTATGGAATCGCATTTTCCTTGAGCCTTTTCATGTCTCTTCCGAGACTTTCTAATTTATTGTATATTGTCGCAAGGCCTTCCATATTTCCACTCTTACTCGATTGCTTCCCCATTGTGCCACTTGTGAGAGTGGTCACCATCTTCTCGAATAGTTTCAGAGCCAATGTTGGAGTCATTCCGTATTGGTCCCCGAGAATCGATCATTTGCCTTGAGGAGATATTCATACCTTTGTAAAAGACGGTCACCTTTGTTGGTCATTAAGGTCGTGAGTAGGGCACTTGTATAATAATTGTTATACCTCTACCATGCTTGGTACAACGTTTCATCACCCTCTGCTTGAAGTTATGGATTTCTTCTAATTGCTTAGCAGCCCTGGATGGAGGATGATCTCGAATGAAATACTTTTTAGGAGAGGCGGTGTTGACTTGTTCAGTAATCGATCAACCCATCTTTAGCGCTCCAAAGTGAGAGAAATAGGGAACACACGTAACATGACAACATCGTTTGAGACTCTAGGAATTTTGAATAGGCTGACGATGTATTCTACGTTGTCTATATGCTCATGAGCATCATCGGTAATGCTTCCAGATAAAGGGTTTGCACGCAACTCCCTCATAAATTGAGGTTTGATTTCGAATTGAGCATCTTCTGCAATGGCCGGCTTAACAATCCATGGTCCTTGTTCTTCTATTGTCAATGCCAAATATTCCTCGAGAGTGAGGTTATCAATGTCAACAACTTCCATGGTACCTGAAACTTGAAAAGTGATCGTGAATATTTAAGAAATTTTTTTTTAAAACAAAACAAAAATGAAAGACTTAATAGCAATCCTTATATTACTCCCCGACAGCGGTGCCAAAAACTTGCTGCAGGTTTTACTGACCAGTTTTTAATATTTATAAGTCTCGTTATACCTATGGTCTACCCTAATGCATTAACGGGCAGTGTACCGGTCGTGTGTAGTGTAGTATTCGTAAACCGAGGTCGCTCCAAGAGCTATGTGTGGATTTATACTAAGTCTAGGTGTCATGATTTTAATATGATTTCGATAAGGAATTAACTAATTAACTACTAAAGCAAATAAAGGCAAAGGATGTGATCAATAGAGGAGAGTGGTGCTAACCTAGTTACTCATCCTAACTAGTAGTGTTTACATCTAATTACTTCCAATTACTTGGTGGGGTCAAAGTCGAGAGGACAACATTTGGTCGGGTTCGCCTAAACCTATCGACAAAGGGTACCACCGAGAAGTCGTGTCCCTCATAAGTCCATTGTTCCTGGTCCCTAAGCCAAGTCATTAAGTTTCGCTACATGCTAGACTTATAATAGTGAGTGCCCGGCTAGCAACTTAAACACTCACCTCCTTATTCTTAAGTTCATCCAAACGGTAGGTGATCGGTTGGTCAAATCGCACAAGTAGAAAGGGTCGTCTTGGTCATATCTTACCCTTCCTATCTCGCCTACTCACTTAGGGTCAGTTGGTCATATCTCCTAAGCAACTAGCCTCTACCGCCATTCAAAACTACCAAACAAGGGTAGCTACCAATAAACTATGCATGCATACACTTAGAAATAATTATATTTGAAGCAATGTAAACGCAAAACAAAATAATTAAGAAATCATATCTAGGCCAACACCAAGAGGTGCTTAGCTCATATTAACCATACAAATCAATTCAATGATTAATGTTACTAAATACATGAATCGAAAGTAAAGAAAAGATATAAAGCTAATGCTTATCGTAGGGGAGTGATTTCTCCTTTGGAGATAGCTCCGTATGCTCCTCTAGATTTGACTTTGGCTTCTTCTCACGCTCTTTATTGTTGTGTGTGAAATGGGATGCTTTGAAATGCTTGAAATCGTGGGGTATTTATAGGCGGATCCGGTTACTAGTATAACTATTAAAAGAGTTACGCCAGAACATATAATTCTTCAGAAATTGCACTTCTCGGGAAGGGGTTACGACGTATCTTCAATAATTTGGTTCGCTGGTAGTTGATGCGGAGTTACGGCGTAATTATCGTGCACGGAACCTCATTTGACCTATATGGTTACGTCGTAATCTTTAGGAAAGTTACCGCAATCTTCCGATAAGTTGGTTTTCGAGCCACACTTTAGTTACGGCGTAATGTGACGGAGGAGTTATGCAGTAACTTCTTTAAAGTGAGCATACTATGGTAAATCTTCAATAAACTCTCCAATTCCGCTCTTTAGCTTCAATGCTCGTAATTTACCCGAAGTGAAATATAATGGAAAACAAGCGTAAATCCATATAAATGATATAAATTACAAGCATTATCGGAGGAAATTGACACTTAATATTCGTGATAATTTGATGTTATCGTAATCATATCCTCATCTCTTCATGCTTGAATTTGTATCAAGATTGCCTTGTTCATGATCATTTTCCTACTGCCATAAACCCCTATTCTTCTGCAACTGTTACAACTTCTGCATTTGGGTTTGTTAACCCCTGTCTTGAACCAAACTCCGCCCACCCACCCTCGTCCCATATCCCTATTTGGTATATATATATTTTAATAGGCTTGAAGAAGGCACTCGAGGTTCCCTATTGAGCTGCCACATTTGCGACGATGGAATAAGATGGAGATTCATCTTTTGACCAATGTAAAAGTGGCAACCGATACTTGGTTGCTATTTTCAAGTGGTGGAAACTTAGTGTCCGGAAACTCTCTTGCATTGCCGATGTGATCACCCTTGTGGATCACTTTAACCTTCCTACATACCACGCTCTCTTTTGATGCCGTGGATATCTAATAGGCGAAAAAAGTTTTTGTATCTTTGATTCCATGAAAATATTTGATGCCTCGGATCGCTCTTTCTTTGTTTATGTAATTTTTCCTTCCCCGGCTCCTTCTTAGGGTGTTAATAAATTGTTGTTCGAGAAAAATGCATATGATTACTTAGACGAGCTTCCTAGTACCCTAAAACACTCAACAACTTAATTACTTGGGCAAACAGGGACCTAAAACATAACATAAATTTATTTTGATAAATAGTCCAAGCAACAACTTGGATCATTTGGAGATACTAGAATCAAATGTGGTTCAACCCTAAACCACTATGCGAGGACACTTTGTACTAGGGATGAAATTAACATCTTGCCGCGTTCTTGGTTGCGTTACAATTAGAGATGGCAAAAACCCGAATCCAACGGGGAAACCCTTAACCTAAACTTATTAGGGCTGGCGGAGCATGCTTATCGGCTTTTGGGGCATTAACGGGGATTCTTATTGGGTTTGGGGCGGGGACGGAGCACAACATTTCCTCCCCGCCCCGAAACACATATATACATATACATATATCTATACAAATAAAATATTGTGTTAGTATTTACGTACTAAAAATATAATTATCTAATTTTTGTTACTTTTTATCTGTGTAATAGTTTAAATTTTGATAATAGAAGCTTGGTTTATGTCATAATATTTAAAAAAAGTTATGATTTATTTGATTATTCAAGCTATTTCATAAAATCATATTATTCATAGTGTAACAATAAGAATAAATAGAGAACGATATAAGTATGATGGAGTATCGTGATTCAAAAAGACAACCCGATAAGACCTCAATTGGGAATGAGGCGGGTTTGGGGAAGTATCTCGCCCGAATGAGGCGCCCCGATAAGATTTTCAATGAGAATTAGGGCGGGTTTAGATATGATTTTTATAATCGGGTTTGAGGATGAAGATAACTGCCCCACCCATTGCCATTCCTATTTACAATAGTAAAAAAAACCAATCCTAAATTGAATTGGTTGGATTTCAAATCCTAAGATTGGCTTGTACAAATACCTTGCAATGTTTCTCCTCTAGTTTTTTGACAGTTAATAAGTTTTCCGTAAAACAATAATCATGGTGTCTATTTTCGAGTGTTTATTGTCAAAAGTAACCGCTTTCTAAACCTCCAAATAAACCACATCGAGGTTTGAATAACTATGTCAAAACATGTTTGAGTATATTACGAGATTTTAGACGTGGATGACAAATTTTTAAACCCATTCTTGAATCTTGACATATGATTTTTACTAACCGGACGATAATAGTATAATACTATTCTTAACCACAAATGTGAAAATGCATGATAGTCAACGATGAGATTTCAATATTTTGGATTATACACTGAACAATTTCTTTGAAAACGAAAGTTTTGGTGGGAATCTAAGAGTCGATAATCAGAGCCAGTTAAATGCCATTGAATAAAGGAATCCAAAAGTGCTTTACTTATATACAGTACTTATTAATTTGCTTTAAATGCATCTCTTTGTTTCCCATATGCCCCCATCTATAAAGTCACCACATATCTCTCTCAACACACACATTTAGAAATGGAAAAATTAATTAGTAAAATAGCCTCTACTATCTCCAACATCTTTCAACATAAATGGAACCAAACAAGCTCCATTGACACACCAAATCCTCAACCGGTTCAAAAACATCATGGGATACATGATCCGTTCACTCCACAACATACTCCCACTAGGCACATGCGGATACAAATCGACCACTTGTTTAACAACCCTCCACCATTGCCAACAACTTACAACACAAATGGAACCAAACAAAGTTCACACAAGCCAACACAACCGAAACCCTCAACCAGTTCATTTCTGTTTTCTGGAATCTACATGCAAAATTGCTAAACCATTATTGTCCATCCTCCGATACCATGCAACAAAAATGGAGTGAGTTCAATGCACAACACAACCTAGTTGTTGACAAAATACAGCAAAAATGGACTGAAGTCAACGAACAATACAAGGTAACCGACAACATCGACTGTTGGAAAATTTAGTGCACTTGTTAGATTCGTTCACACCTTGTATTGGGTTAGGAGGTACGGAGTATACACCCATAAGGTCCATGAACACCCCGACTCTAATAGTGGTTTGTATTGGTAGTGCTAGTGGAAAGTACCGCTTGTGGTTTCCATCGAAGTTGTGGTTTCCAGTAGTGTTTCCAAGCGGTGTTTCCATCAAGTAGTGTATCCACCGCTAGTGCTATGAAAGTCTTGATGAAAGTACCGCTTGTAACAGGCTTTGACCTATTCAAGTGGCGATTATAACCGCATAATGACCACGCTTAATTGGTCATGTAACCACTAATGACTATAATGGGGATAATTAGGAGGCTATTAATGGGCGATTAATACTCATAATTCCATTTGACTAGTTAAGAGTAATCTCCTATAAATAGGAGATATGATTATGCATGATAGACACCTGTAAAACGATAAACACTTCTAAGCAAAGGGTTATTGAATTGTGCCTAATTCTATAACTACATTTGGTCTTATCCCAAGTAGATATTCGTGTAACCTGCATTAGGGTCGAATAGTTTACTTTGGAAAGTGATCACACGATTCCAAGTGATATCCGGTAACCACCTAGTGGTATTTGTTTCACGACTTGTTGTTTGTTTCTCACGACCTTGATTATCTAACCACTGCTCGGGAGCTAACACACCAACAATCAAAGTAAACTATTTTGTGATAATCACATGGCTTCAAACTTTGCCAAGCTTGATAAGTTTGAAGGGGTGGACTTTAGGAGATGGCAAAAGAAGATGCACTTCTTGTTGTCAAGCATGAGTGTGGTCTATGTTTTGACTACACCTATTCCTGATGATGGAGATTATGCTACTGTGGAGCAGATCAGGAGGAGGAGCAAATGGGAGAATGATGACTACATATGCAGAGGTATAATTCTCAATGGTATGTCTGATTCTTTATTTGATATCTATCAAAACATTGAATCTTCCAAAGAACTGTGGACTCCTTGAATGCCAAATATATGGCTGAGGATGCATCAAGTAAGAAGTTCCTTGTTAGTAATTTCAAAAATTACAAAATGAATGATTCAAGACCAGTTATGGAACAATACAATGAACTTTTTGGTATACTTGGAAGGTTTACACAACATAATATGCACATGGATGAGTCTATTTCAGTCTCTTGTGTCATTGACAAACTCCCTCCTTCTTGGAAAGATTTCAAGCATACCTTGAAACATAAGAAAGAGGAGTTAACTCTAGTTGAGTTGGGCAGTCATCTGCGCATTGAGGAATCTCTCAAGGTGCAGGATAATGACAAGCCAAAGAGTAGCAATATTGCTGGTGCATCTGTTGTCAATATGGTGGAGCATAACAACTCCACCAGGTACAATGACAACAAAGGCAAACACAAATATCATGATAACACAAGGGCAGATCCTAACAAGAAGGCAACACCTACTTGTTGGAAATGTGGCAAAACTGGTCACATTAAAAGGGACTTCAAGGGTGTTAAAGTTGGTGGTAAAGCCAATGGATCAGGCACTAATGGTTCAGGGAGTGGTGGTTCTTCCAACTCACCGAAAGGTCGAATATGGTTAATAAGTCTTTTCGATTTATTATGTTACATATGTATCCGAATCTCATTATGTGCGGGATGATGATGTTGCGTGGTGGGTTGACTCGTGCAACAGTTCATGTGTGCAAAGATAGAAGCCGGTTCAAGACTTATGAGTCACCGAATGATGGTTCTATTCTTCACATGGAAATGAGTCAACGACCTTGGTGCATGGTCATGGTTGTGTAGATCTTAAGTTTAGTTCGAAAGATTGTAACTTTGTTTAATGTTATTCATGTTCTCGATATAAGGAAAACTTGGTTTCAAGTAGTGTTTTGAATAATCATGGATATAAACAAGTTATTAAGTCCGATAAATTTGTCTTGTCTAAATGTGGTGTTTTATTGGTTTTGGTTATTTATGTAATCAAATGTTCGAGCTTAATGTTTCCATCGATAGTGTATATTTTGCCACCGATAGTATAAATTCACCTTTGTGACCACCTCGACCGACCGACTCTACCCTTTGGCATGCTAGACTTGGCCATGTACATTATAAGAGAATGCAAGATATGTCTAAGGATGGGTTAATCCCAAGATTTGACATGGACACCTAAAAGTGTAAAACTTGCATGTTGACCAAGATAACCAAGAAACCTTTTCGTGGTGTTAGTCGTGAGACTAAGCTCTTGGAGCTTATACACGATGACTGTGTGATTTGCATGCCACTCCATCTTTGGGGAATAAGAAGTACTTTGTGACATTTATTGATGATGCTTCTAGGTTTTGTTATGTTTATTTGTTACATACTAAGAATGAAGCTTTAGATAAATTCAAAGTGTTTAAAACCAAGTTGAATTACAACTTGGGTCTTTGATCAAAAGATTAAGGATTGATAGGGAGGTGAGTACATGGATTCTCTGTATTTTCATCTGTTGGTATAATCCATGAAACGATCGCCTTTATACTACTCAAAGAAATGGTATTTCGAAAGGAAAAACAGGTGTCAAGGAGATGGTTAATTCCATGTTGTCCTATTCAGACCGAGTCAAGGGTTCGGGGTGAAGCTATGTTAACAGACTTGCTATTTATTAAATAGGGTTCCCAACAAAGGAACAAGGTTACCCTTATGAACTCGGACTAAAAGGAAACCCAACTGAACTATCTCAAGGTTTGGGGTTGTAGGGTCATTGTAAGACTCCGATCCAAAGTTGAAAACTTTGGGTGAAAGAGGCATTGATCGCATCTTTGTTGGATATGTTGAGCATTCCAAGGCTTTTAGGTTCTATGTTATTGAACCTAATGAATATCTTTCGCTTAACTCAATAATTGAATCAAGTGATGCAAACTTTGATGAGAATAGATTCTCATCAGTCCCTAGACCAAGTCAGAGTATTCCTAATTGAACTTATAACACTGGTGTATCAGAGGTGTAACAATTCACATTTTCAAGAATTTACTATTCACTTTTACTATTCACTTTCACTATTCATCTCGTACAATTTTTATTTCACATTCTCGTAGGATAAATTATTTTAGTAATGACACGAGAGTTCGAAAATCGTTAGATCATTTTCGCAAAAGTTGTTAAGAAAACATCGCTTTAAAGTTTCGTTTGACGGTCCACCGTTTAAACATCACACGCATAACTAAAATCAACTCGATAATTTTCCTCACATCGATAAATTTTAGATCACTCATGATTAATTTGAGAATTTTAAGATTTATTATTTTTATGTTACCAAATAAGCCCAACGATAACAAAATTAAACTTACGTTTTAAACAATTCTACTTACATCCGGACTTAACGATTCCCGTGACCGTATTTCCTAATATGATTAGACACTTTTATATTTTGGAAAAGTCAAACATATTTCCTCCTCCTTTGACCATAAAGAAATTAACCTTGTACGTTCTACCTTTTTCTTAAATCGCGTAATTTTAAACTTCACAAATAATCATTAAGTTATCCCACGTATGACTAAAACCACATTTTTACATCTCATATCACTTTTAGACTAGTTTTAGTCTACTCTAAATAAATTCACGGTCGCTTCCGAAATTTCGTTCTTTTCCGATAAACCGCGAATTACGCTTTTTACCGTATTTCCGACTTTAAGCGGCGTTTTTGCACCCAATAAGACTTATCACCCATTTTATATTTTTATATGGAGTATAATGATGAGTTTCATCATTCCTGCAAGTTTCATATTTTTACGATACCGATTTTACGCTTTTATGGCTTCGGTTAGCATTTAACGGAACCAAAACTCACTCCGTAATCAAGATAATACCAAAACTATCCACCTAAGTCATCTTATCTCTATATGAACGAAATTATGGAGGGAGTCATCACCTTGGTGTCAAAATCCTAAGCATGCTTCCTTTAGATCGATCATTTACATGTGTAAAATTAACCATGGTTAGTTTTTAACCCAATATATAGTTAACTAAAATCTCTAGCCTATAAATACCAAGCATAAACCTTCATAATTTCTTGCACCACCCCTTCTTATCATCTAAAGTCCTAAACCTAAGGCATTTCTTATAGATCTTGTAAGAACATTCATGTGTTCTTGAAGAAAACTAGCGTTTGATCTTCGTTTTGGAAGTTTTCAAGAAAAGTCGTTATAATCTTCAAATATCTTCAAGTCTCCAAAAGACGTCGTTATAATCTTCTTTTCTTCTTCGGGTTCTCAAGAAGGCGTTGTTATAATCTTCTAATAGCCGGGTTTTCAAGATTGCAAATTCTACGTCGAAGCTCCGTTAATATTTTATTTTTCCATAATACTCAAGCATTCTATTTTAAGGTAAGTATATATATAACTCAAACTTATTTAAATACTTATAAACTTTGTTAGTTTATTTATCGTATTTATAAACTCTTACTATATCATATAATCAAAATACATGTTTTACGTATTGAGCACTACAACACTAGGGAACTTCATGTGAGGGGTTCATTTGGGTAAACGGATCGACGAGTTGCTGGATTTACGATTTAAAGTGTCCTAGCAACTCGAACGCCATCGCATGACCTCAATTGTGATGGCCCGAACGGTAGTACGAGATATACAAATTAATACCATTTCTATAAACAAACATGCAAATACTACGTCATCATCAATATAATGGCATATATAGGCTCGTTCATGTTTTCTTAGGCATTATTCGAACCCAAGAGTTGACATCATATTCTAGGTTATACGAGAGACTTCCGTGCTTATCCATCGATCCCGTTATCGTTGTGATATCATTTTTAAGGTGAGTTCGTAGCCCCACTTTTACTCGCTTAATTGTTTTACAAACTCTTTGGGGGAGATACATGCTCAAACATTTGCTTTATACTTTTTACAAATACTCAAAGCATTATACTTGATTGCATTATACTTGATTGCGTTATACTTGATTGCATTATACTTGATTGCGTTATACTTGATTGCGTTATACTTGATTGTGTTATACTTAAGACGATGATAAGTCTCCCAATATAGACGAGCGGTCCCTCGTTCGTATGATAAGTCGATGATAAGTATCCTAATATAGACGGAGCAGTCCCCTCGTTCGCATGATAAGTCGATGATAAGTCTCCCAACATACACGGAGCAGTCCCCTCATTCGCATGAAAGTCTCCCAATATAGACGGAGCAACACTAAGTGCAATAATGTGAACTATTATGTCTCAGTGTGCTTAACTATAAAATGTACTATATTTTAGCGGTGGGTTGTAAACACACAGTTGCAAGTTTTGTATGGGTGAAACTTGGGCCGAGTGGATTTACAATGCCTTTGTCAGGTGAACATTCTTTAAAGGCTTTACATGTTAAACAACTCTATGAACTCACCAACCTTTGTGTTGACACTTTTAGCATGTTTATCTCGTGTCTATAAGATGATAGGCATTGCATGGAGCATAGAGTCACTTGGCATATTTTGAAGACTTATGCTTTTATTATTACCATTCGATATGTTTTAAAACACTTATGTATTGTACTTGAACATATGTTGTAACTCGTTCTTATTAATCGAATGGTAACTTTTCAAAACGCCTCATTTAGAGGTCGCTTTCTATACCTTGTACTTTGTATTATAAAGTAGCACCCCATTGACACGCTTCCGTCATGTACTTTGGGGTGTTACAGTTGGTATCGAGCCTTGGTTATAGAGAACTAGGTTGCATGTAATACCTAGACTATAACTACTTTATACATTAAGGCACTCTCTCTATTTGCCTTACACACACTTCGCGCATATGCTTCTTGTTAGTTGTTTGTTTAGATCTACGCTATTGGATGATATGTTTTTGTCTCGATGGAGAAATCCTGAATTTAGTCAAGTCTTCAAAATGTGGAGCTCGGTAATAATCGGTTATTTAACTTGATCTTGTGATGTTCTTTTTGATGAGACACGAGATTAAGTTAAATAATGTTTATTATTTAGTCAGAGATATTTGATGATTTGCCCAAGGATGGGAGTTCTCCTGTAGATACTTCGAGAACTGCTAGAGACTAATCTTTTGTGATTTTAGCACCTAATGGAAATTCCTATGTCTTGAGTGTGACACTCACTAGATACCCACACCACACCACTCCTCCACCATTTAGGATCAAGCAGAGAATGTCCATCCATTTAAGGAATGTCTATCATTGAGATATGTGTGTCAGGTAAATATGTACACGTGTGAAAGGAGGCAATTATAATTATGGTGGCCAACATAATTATAAATGCATCAAGACCCACGTGGACATATCTGATCATGCTTGCATTAATCAGCGTTGACTCAAATTAGGAATGATTTAAGACTAAGTAGTCCAGGAACTTACCTCATATCTGACATTGACAAATGTCATTCCTTGTAGAAATCATGGGACCAAAGAGAGTAACTCGTAGCACTAGCCGAGGTGGTGCAACACCAAGGGGTGGAAGAACTGGTGGACGTGAAGGTAGAGGAGATGTTCACAACACTAGTGACCATAGTAACGATGGTGGAAATCCTGATTTCTCCGCCATTATTGCCCAACAACTACAAAACCAACTTCCCACTCTAGTCACCCAAGTTGGCAATCACATCAATAAATCGGGAAACCACGGAAGCATAAATGACACCACCAATAATGTAGGAGGGAATGGTAATAACAACAACAATAGGACTAGGTGTACATATAAGGAATTCACAACATGTAAGCCAGTTGAATTTGATGGTAAAGGAGGTGCATTGGCATATACACGATGGGTCGAGAAGATGGAGTCAGTGATCGACATCAGTAACTGTGCAATCCACCAAAGGGTGAAATGTCACAATTCTCAATTTCCGGTCATTTTTCAAATTTATATTTTATTAACGTATATATTTCTTATTAAATAAACGCTATCGCATTTGAGCATTTATTTTGAACAATTGATCCGAAACTTCCAAAATTTATTCGATATATTTTTATACTCATATTAAGATTATAAAATAATATTATTACTTTACCGATGTTTTCAATTTATTTTGTATATAAATTGTTATGTATAAAATTTTACGACGGTTTTAAATTCAACTCGATAATTATTTATTGACTTAATTATTGTAAGAAATGTATTTTTATAATTTTTATGACTTCAATATATTTTATTATGATCCGTTAAAATTTATTTTTAGTTAACACTACCTTACAAGCTCAAATATATACCTAATTACCAAAATATGCTTACAAATATACATCTATTCTACACTTAAATACTTACAAAAAAAATGATCACTAGTCTAAACAAATACCCCTTGTCGACAAGGGGATGACTCACACCATTAGGATCCTAAATATCTAACTTATATTATACTTATATTCATTTTTTCACTTACAACATACACATACAACTAAAATATCCAAGGTGAAAATAAGCTACTCTCTTCCTCTCTTCTCACCATAGAACCGGCCATATAGAGAGATCAAGAAGGAGATCACAAAAAAATTTCAAGTCAAGTTCATATCAATCTAGGTACACTCTTAAGTAAGGTTTTGAAATAAAAACCTAGGGTGTTAGGATTAACCTTGTTCATTTAACCTCATCAAGTAACTAGTAAGCATTTCATGGTCCTTTTCATATTTCATGTTCATATTATGTTCATTTTACCATGCTTGAGAAAAACATGCAAGTCATATTCATGTCTATACCACTTTTTATTGTTTTTAAGTGTTATAAATATATATTCATCATCCTATAATTACTCCTTGAAACATATCACTTTTGGTGATGTCTAGGAACCCATGACACCCTAAGAAGGTGTATGGTAGGATTAGAATAGCTTCGGCGTTGGTTTGAATTGGTTAGAATAGGTTTTGCGCGAGAAAAACTCATTTCGACAACTTTATTTAGAGGTCTGATCTTATTTTCGAATTCTGGAATTCTAGACAGTAGATAAAAAATTTTGGACTAGATATTTAGAAAATATACTTTAAAACGAAACCGTGGTCGCTTGAATGGGTTAAAACGGAGTTATAACGAAGAAGTTATGCTATTTTCAAGTTTAACGACGAAAACTATTTGTTTCAGAAAATTCAGCATGTATTCTCGAATTTTTACGAGTCAAAAATGAATCTTAAGCGTTATTAAATGTGTTGACTTATCAAAAATATATTAGTATATATTATCACGATTCTAAGGATATATAAAACGAGAAAACGGACTTATAACGATTAAATTATTCACATTTTAAACAAGTTGCCATAACTATTTTATATAAGCATAACTAATATATTTTCTAATAGACAAACATATCGGCCGCGAATGACCATGTTGAGGGTTGTTTTTAACATGGATGTAGTACTTTTTATAACATGATGTCTTCTAGTAAAAGTAAGTTCGCCTAGCATATTTTCCAAAATGTCCAACCGTTCGTCAAGCGGAGTTGTAACGAATAAAATACGGTCACTTAAACTTTTCCGAAAACCACCCTTAAACAATATTTTGGATACAAGTACCCTACTTTACCTATGTTTTTCTCCATGATCGAGACCCCTATGATGAAATTTAAAAGCTAAAACTTTGAGATAATGCTACAAGCTTTCCAAAACCGTTGAGTTTGTTTTCTAACACTCGATGTGCACTATTTTACGACTAGCTTTTCGAGGCCGTTTAGTCACTTTCATGAAATTGTCAAATGACATTGTTTTACGACGAAAAGCTATAATCTCATAATAAATCACTAAATGACTATCGTAGGATATCGTTTCAACATAAATACTTGTAAAGTAATTTATAAATTGTCAAGACGTTATAAGATTATTTTTCGACGATAAACTTTATTTTCAAAAGTGTACAAGTGGTATGGATATCATATGAGTTTGCATGCACGACGTTGTTTCATGACTTATATTAGAGCATATCATTCATAATAGGTCGCGGTTAGAGAGTTGCGTCTCATTTCTGTGCATCCACTTTGTCATCATAACTATTGCAACAGTGAGTTCGTAGCCCCACTTTTACTCGCTTAATTGTTTTATAAACTCTTCTGGGAGATACATGCTCAACTTCATGCTTTTACTTTACACTTATATGAACTTAAACTATATTGTTTGAACTATCATGAACTTGTTACCCTTTTGTTTCACTACTTATGCTAGTAAGTTATTGTGCCCGAACTAAATTGATCACTATGTTATGAACGCTATTATTTGAATCACTTTCCTTGATTTTAGACCCTTCAACATGTATATTTGAGCTCTTTTAAATTGATTCGGACCCTTTAACATATTAGTGAACACTTTGGACTTGATATGAACCTTTTGACATATAGTTAAACTCTTTTAACTTGTACAAGGACCCTTTGATATATTTTAAACTTGTTTGACGTGATTTTGAACGCTCGACTATCTTGAACCTTTTGATATTATTCGAGCTCTTTGACCGTTCGAACTTTTGAACTCGACTTAAATCTTTGAACTTAATTACGAACTTTTGACCGAACTCTTGAACTTAAATACAAACTTATGACTTGTTTGAACTTATTGAACCGTGACGTGTTATGACCTTGACCTAAAGTCTCCCATGACCGAGCATCACTATAAAGTCTCGCCTTATTGGTGGAGCGTTCTCAATAAATCTCGCCTTATTGGTGGAGTGTGCAAAGTCTCGCCTTATTGGTGGAGCGTTCTCTATAAATCTCGCCTTATCGGTGGAGTGTGCAAAGTCTCGCCTTATTGGTGGAGCGTTCTCAATAATTCTCGCCTTATCGGTGGAGTGTGCAAAGTCTCGCCTTATTGGTGGAGCGTTCTCAATAATTCCGCCTAGGTGGTCGAGTGACAAAGGAGTCTCCCTTGTTGGAGCAAAGGCAAAGTCTCCCATGTTCGAGCATCCCCGAATTATTATATACGTGGTGCAATATTGTGAATTATTATGGTAACTTATACTCGACTATTAGACACACTATATTTTGTGCAATGGGTTGTGAACACACAGTTGCAAGTTTTGTATGGGCGGAACTTGAACCGAGTGGATTTGTAATGCCTTTGCTTTGTGACCTCATTTGACAACGTGTGCATGAACATAAACTAGACATATTTTGGCGGTGGGTTGTGAACACACAGTTGCAAGTTTTGTATGGGCGAACTTGAACCGAGTGGATTTACAATGCCTTTGCTTTTGTGGACTATTCTATATGACCAAAATCTTTGCCTTTGTTGCATGAACGCTCTTTAAAAGCTTTACTTGTTAACCAAACTCTATGAACTCACTCAACCATTGTGTTGACACTTTTAGCATGTTTTATCTCGGTATCTAAGGCATTCACTTCATGGCATGCATGTGGACTTATCATAGAGTCGCGGTGTCGACGCTGCCTCACCTATATTTTATGCACTTAACTATCGCTTGATTGTAACAAACTCGCTTTTGATATATTGGAAATCTTTTGGGACCTAATGTTTGTAAACTCGATTATTTTAATGAATCAAACGATATTTTCAAAACGACACTTTAGGTCGCTCGATATAATCAGAACTTTGATGCTATGACAGTCCTCCCAAGGTATTCCATTCCGTTGTAAACAGTAATTTTGGGTGTGACAGATTGGTATCGAGCATCGGTTATAGAGAACTAGGTTGCATCATTGACCCTAGACTATAACTACATCATCATAGCATCTCATCATATCATTATAAGTGCATACACCTTATACATGCGGACTTATGACTCAACACCAAACATCATATGAGTCGATTAGTCCAAGCATTGCATAGTTACTCCTAAATTATACATAGCCCGATCACTTATGTCTAATTCGTGAAGAATCATGCAATGAAGGGAGTAGTAGTCTCATATGTGTAAGCAATTCCGTAATCGAGCCAAATTTTCAAAAGATTTTCTTCAAACCACTTGTTTCCGCTTTGATCCGAGTGACAGCTCTTGTTTGATGAGTTGCAAAGATCAAGCTAGAAACAAGTTGTTACCTAAACCGATTTAGCCTAATCGTATGACGCTTCTTGTTTGATGAGTTGTGAGATTAAGTAAAAATCGGTTACCTAAAAGTCTTTTGAGGGTTTTGCTCGAGAATGGGAAAGCTTGCCTCATCAAACCTAACCCTAAGAGAGCATGTCTTTAGAATGGGAAATGGTCACGATAGCATGAGAACATACCTAGTTGGACGAGGAACCCATATGCATGAACATTGACAAAATCATTTAGACCATACACGAGCATAAACTTTTAGAACCCTTGTCGCGGTTTGGGCTATAGTTATCAATAATCGAATCACGAGGACGTGATTCCTCTGACAAGGGAAGAATGTCACAATTCTCAATTTCCGGTCATTTTTCAAATTTATATTTCATTAACGTATATATTTCTTATTAAATAAACGCTATCGCACGAGCATTTTTTTTGAACAATTGATCCGAAACTTCCAAAAATTTGTTCCGATATATTTTTATACTCATATTAAGATTATAAAAATAATATTATTACTTTACCCGATGTTTTCAATTTATTTTGTATATAAATTGTTATGTATAAAATTTTACGACGGTTTTCAGAAATTCAACTCGATAATTATTTATTCACTTAATTATTGTAAGAAATGTATTTTATAATTTTATGACTTCAATATATTTTATTTTGATCCGTTAAAATTTATTTTTAGTTAACACTACCTTACAAGTTCAAATATATACCTAATTACCCAACTATGCTTACAAATATACATCTATTCTACACTTAAATACTTATAAAAAAAATGATCACTAGCTAAACAAATACCCCCTTGTCGACAAGGGGATGACTCACACCATTAGGATCCTAAATATCTAACTTATATTATACTTATATTCATTTTTCACTTACAACATACACATACAACAAAAATATCCAAGGTGAAAATAAGCTACACACTCTTCCTCTCTTCTCACCATAGAACCGGCCATATAGAGAGATCAAGAAGGAGATCACAAAAATTTTCAAGTCAAGTTCATATCAATCTAGGTACACTCTTAAGTAAGGTTTTGAAATAAAACCTAGGGTGTTAGGATTAACCTTGTTCATTTAACCTCATCAAGTAACTAGTAAGCATTTCATGGTCCTTTTCATATTTCATATTCATATTATGTTCATTTTATCATGCTTGAGAAACATATGCAAGTCATATTGATGTCTATACCACTTTTTATTGTTTTAAGTGTTATAAATATATATTCATCATCCTATAATTACTCCTTGAAACATATCACTTTTGGTGATGTCTAGGAACCCATGACACCCTAAGAAGGTGTATGGTAGGATTAGAATAGCTTCATGCGTTGGTTTGAATTGGTTAGAATAGGTTTTGCGAGAAAAACTCATTTCGACAACTTTATTTAGAGGTCTGATCTTATTTTCTAATACTGGAATTCTCGAAAGTAGATAAAAAAAATTTGGACTAGATATTTAGAAAATATACTTTAAAACGAAACCGTGGTCGCTTGAATGGGTTAAACGGAGTTATAACGAAGAAGTTATGCTATTTTCAAGTTTAACGACTAAAACTATTTGTTTCGTAAAATTCAGATGTATTCTCGACTTTTTACGAGTCAAAAATGAGTCTTAAGCGTTATTAAATGTGTCGACTTATAAAAAATATATTAGTATATTTATCACGATTAAGGATATATAAAACGAGAAAACGGACTTATAACGACTAAATTACACATTTTAAACAAGTTGCCGAACTATTTTATATAAGCATAACTAATATATTTTCTAATAGACAAACATATCGGCCGCGAATGACTATGTTGAGGGTCGTTTTAATATGGATGTAGTACTTTTTATAACATGATGTCTTCTAGTAAAAGTAAGTTCGCCTAGCATATTTTCCAAAATGTCCAACCGCTCGTCAAGCGGAGTTGTAACGAATAAAATACGGTCACTTAAACTTTCCGAAAACCACCCTTAAACAATATTTTGGACACAAGTACCATACTTTACCTATGTTTTTCTCCATGATCGAGACCCTATGATGAAAACTTAAAAGCTAAAACTTTGAGATAATGCTACAAGCTTTCCAAAACCGTTGAGTTTGTTTTCTAACACTCGATGTGCACTATTTTACGACTAGCTTTTCGAGGCCGTTTAGTCACTTTCATGAAATTGTCAAATGACATTGTTTTACTACGAAAAGTTATAATTTCATAATAAATCACTAAATGACTATCGAGGATATCGCTTCAACGTAAATACTTGTAAAGTAATTTATAAATTGTCAAGACGTTATAAGATTATTTTTCGACGATAAACTTTATTTTCAAAAGTGTACAAGTGGTATGGATATCATATGAGTTTGCATGCACGACATTGTTTCATGACTTATATTAGAGTATATCATTCATAATAGGTCGCGTTAGAGAGTTGCGCCTCATTTCGGCATCCACTTTGTCATCATAATTATTGCAACAGTGAGTTCAGAGTCTCACTTTTACTCGCTTAATTGTTTTATAAACTCTTCTGGGAGATACATGCTCAACTTCATGCTTTTACTTTACACTTATATGAACTTAAACTATATTGTTTGAACTATCATGAACTTGTTACCCTTTTGTTTCACTACTTATGCTAGTAAGTAGATTGTGCCCGAACTAAATTGATCACTATGTTATGAACGCTATTATTTGAATCACTTTCCTTGATTTTGGACCCTTCAACATGTATATTTGAGCTCTTTTAAATTGATTCGGACCCTTTAACATATAAGTGAACACTTTCGACTGGATATGAACCTTTTAACATATAGTTAAACTCTTTTAACTTGTACAAGGACCCTTTTTATATATTTTAAACTTGTTTGACGTGATTTTGAACGCTTCGACTATCTTGAACCTTTTGATATTATTCGAGCTTTTTGACTGTTCTGAACTTTTGAACTCGACTTAAATCTTTGAACTTAACTACGAACTTTTGAACGGAACTCTTGAACTTAAATACAAACTTATGACTTGTTTGAACTTATTGAACCGACGTGTTATGACCTTGACCTAAAGTCTCCCATGACCGAGCATCACTATAAAGTCTCGCCTTATTGGTGGAGCGTTCTCAATAAATCTCGCCTTATCGGTGGAATGTGCAAAGTCTCGCCTTATTGGTGGAGCGCTCAATAAATCTCGCCTTATCGGTGGAGTGTGCAAAGTCTCGCCTTATTGGTGGAGCGCTCTCAATAATTCTCGCCTTATCGGTGGAGTGTGCAAAGTCTCGCCTTATTGGTGGAGCGTTCTCAATAATTCTCGCCTAGGTGGTCGAGTGACAAAGGAGTCTCCTTGTTGGAGCAAAGGCAAAGTCTCCCATGTTCGGAGCATCCCCGAATTAGTATATACGTGGTGCAATATTGTGAATTATTATGGTAACTTATACTCGACTATTAGACACACTATATTTTGTGCAATGGGTTGTGAACACACGTGTTGCAAGTTTTGTATGGGCGGAACTTGAACCGAGTGGATTTGCAATGCCTTTGCTTTGTGACCTCATTTGACAACGTGTGCATGAACATAAACTAGACATATTTTGTCAAGGTTGTGAACACACAGTTGCAAGTTTTGTATGGGCGAACTTGAACCGAGTGATTTACAATGCCTTTGCTTTTGTGGACTATTCTATATGACCAAAATCTTTGCCTTTGTTGCATGAACGCCTTTAAAAGCTTTACTTGTTAACCAAACTCTATGAACTCACTCAACCATTGTGTTGACACTTTTAGCATGTTTTATCTCGTATCTAAGGCATTCACTTCATGGCATGCATGTGGACTTATCATAGAGTCGCGGTGTCGACGCGCCTCACCTATATTTTATGCACTTAACTATCGCTTGATTGTAACAAACTCGCTTTGATATATTGGAAATCTTTTGGGACCTAATGTTTGTAAACTCGATTATTTTAATGAATCAAACGATATTTTCAAACGACACTTTAGGTCGCTCGATATAATCAGAACTTTGATGCTATGACAGGTCCTCCCAAGGTATTTCATTCCACAGAAACAGGTAATTTGGGGGTGTGACATGAAGTATGCCTCATGCTTGATGTCAGGAAAGGTATTGACATGGTAGAACACGCAGATTCAAGCTAGGGGAAGAGAAGCAGTTGTAGGCATGACATGGGACGACTTTAAAGCACTGCTGAAAGAGGAGTACTGCCTGGATAATGAGATGCAAAAGCTAGAAGATGAACTTTATCATCACTCTATGGTGGGGGCTGGTCATGCAGCCTACACGGATCGGTTTCATGAATTAGCCAAACTAGTTCCTCATCTGTTTACCCCTGAATCCAAGAGGATTGAAAGGTACATCTATGGTCTTGTTCCCGAGATTCGGGATAGTAAAAACAACCGAGCCTTCTATAATTCAAAGTGCGATACTAAGAGCGGGGACCTTAATGATGAGATGGTTAGAATGGAGCTTTGAAAACAATGATAAAAGGAAGGAGCGGGTGAATCACGAGCAAATGGGTACAATGTTTGATAACAAGAGGGCAAGAGGATTTTGCAACTGCTTTCTAGTCGAAACGCATGAGGGTACATCACCCAAATGTGTTAAATGTCCTTATCATCATCGAGTCCGAGCCCCGCCTACGTGTTATAATTGCAAACAGATTGGCCATTTTTCAAACCATTGTAAATCGCCAGAGGCGGTGTAACACCGTGAATACGGTCAATATGAGAAATAACCAAAAGACATGCTATGAGTGTAACACCCAAACCACTTCCGAATTAATTGTCCTAAGTTGAATGGGGCATAGAGACAAGTACTGAATAACCCGACTCTAGCCGTAATGCTTGAAGGAAATAACCCAAACCATGAAGTCAATGTTAGTCCACCTCGGGGTCGAGCATACTATTTAGGTACTAAGGAAGCCCGCAATACATAAACAAGTATGTGCCTTATCCTACCGTATTGTTCTATTCTAGTACGCAATTTAGCTTTATTCATGCCTTGGTAGATTAGAAACCTATATGCATTAAATTTCGGACTAAATTTCTTTTAAGGGTAGGTATCAGAACAATTGCATTTTCGAAATTTACTATTCACTTTCACTATTCATCCCGTAAAATTTTTATTTCACATTCTCGTAGGATAAATTATTTTAGTAATGACCGAGAGTTCGAAAATCGTTAGATCATTTTCGCAAAAGTTGTTAAGAAACATCGCTTTAAAGTTTCGCTTTGGATGGTCCACCGCTTAAACATCACACGATAACGAAAATCAACTCGATAATTTTCCTCACATCGATAAATTTTAGATCACTCATGATTAATTTGAGAATTTTTAAGATTTATTATTTTTATGTTACCAAATAAGCCCAAATAGCAGAACAAAATTAAACTTACGCTTTAAACAATTCTACTTACATCCGACTTAACGATTCTCGCACCGTATTTCCTTAGATGATTAGACACTTTTATATTTTTGGAAAAGTCAAACATATTTCCTCCTCCTTTGACCATAAAGAAATTAACCTTGTACGTTCTACCTTTTCTTAAATCGCCCAATTTTTAAACTTCACAAATAATCATTAAGTTATCCCCACGTATGACTAAAACCACATTTTTACATCTCATATCACTTTAGACTAATTTTAGTCCACTCTAAATAAATTCACGGTCGCTTCCACGAAATTTCATTCTTTTCCGATAAACCGCGAATTACGCTTTTTACCCGTATTTCGACTTTTAGCGCTGCTTTTGCACTCAATAAGACTTATCACCCATTTTATATTTTTAGATGGAGTATAATGATGAGTTTCAACATTCCTGCAAGTTTCATATTTTACGATACCCGGTTTACGCTTTATGGCTTCGCTTAGCATTTAACTAAACCAAAACTCACTCCGTAATCAAGATAATACCAAAACTATCCACCTAAGTTATCTTATCTCTATATGAACCAAATTAGAGGGAGTCATCACCTTGGTGTCAAAATCCTAAGCATGCTTCCTTTAGATCATTTACATGTGTAAAATTAACCATGGTTAGTTTTTAACCCAATATATAGTTAACTAAAATCTCTAGCCTATAAATACCAAGCATAAACCTTCATAATTTCTTGCACCACCCCTTCTTATCATCTAAAGTCCTAAACCTAAGGCATTTCTTATAGATCTTGTAAGAACATTCATGTGTTCTTGAAGAAAACTAGCGTTGATCTTCGTTCTTGGAAGTTTTCAAGAAAAGTCGTTATAATCTTCAAATATCTTCAAGTCTCCAAAAGACGTCATATAATCTTCTTTTCTTCTTCGGTTCTCAAGAAGGTTGTATTAATCTTCTAATAGCCGGGGTTTTAGAAGATTGCAAATTCTACGTCGAAGTCTGCTAATATTTTATTTTTCCATAATACTCAAGCATTCTATTTTAAGGTAAGTATATATATAACTCAAACTTATTTAAATACTTATAAACTTTGTTAGTTTATTTATCGATTTATAAACTCTTATTATATCATATAATCAAAATACATGTTTTACGATTGAGCACTACAACACTAGGGAACTTCATGTGAGGGTTCATTTGGGTAAACCGATCGACGAGTTCTTGGATTTACGATTTAAAGTGTCCTAGCTCCTCGAACGCCATCGCATGACCTCCGAATTGTGATGGCCCGAACGGTAGTACGAGATATACAAACTAAAACCATTTCTATAAACAAACATGCAAATACTACGTCATGAACGGTAGTACGAGATATACAAATACTGCTCATGTTTTCTTAGGCATTATTCGAACCTAAGAGTTGACATCATATTCTAGGTTATACGTAGAGACTTCTGTGCTTATCCATCGATCCCGTTATATTGCCAGATATCATTTTAAGGTGAGTTCGTAGTCCCACTTTACTCGCTTAATTGTTTTACAAACTCTTTGGGGAGATACATGCTCAAACATTTGCTTTATACTTTTACAAATACTCAAAGCATTATACTTGATTGCATTATACTTGATTGCGTTATACTTGATTGCATTATACTTGATTGCTTATACTTGATTGTGTTATACTTGATTGTGTTATACTTAAGACGATGATAAGTCTCCCAATATAGACGGAGCAGCCCCTCGCTCGTATGATAAGTCGATGATAAGTCTCCTAATATAGACGGAGCGGCCCCCTCGCTCGCATGATAAGTCGATGATAAGTCTCCCAACATACACGGAGCAGCCCCTCGCTCGCATGAAAGTCTCCCAATATAGACGGAGCAACACTAAGTGCAATAATGTGAACTATTATGTCTCAGATGTGTGCTTAACTATAAATGTACTATATTTTAGCAAAGGTTGTAAACACACAGTTGCAAGTTTTGTATGGGCGAAACTTGAACCGAGCGGATTTACAATGCCTTTCAGTGTGAACATTCTTTAAAGGCTTTACATGTTAAACAACTCTATGAACTCACCAACCTTTTTGTTGACACTTTTAGCATGTTTATCTCGTCTATAAGATGATAGTCGTTGCATGGAGCATGAGTCACTGGCATATTTTGAAGACTTATGCTTTTATTATTACCATTCGATATGTTTTAAAAACACTTATGTATTGTACTTCGTAACTTATGTTGTAACTCGTTTTATTAATCGAATGGTAACTTTTCAAAACATCTCATTTAGAGGTCGTTTTCTATACCTTGTACTTTGTATTATGAAGTAGCACCCCATTGGCACAGCCTTCCGTCAAGGGTACTTTGTGGTGTTACAAGAGGTCCTCGATGATGAACCATCGGTGGTCCTCGATGAGGTTGTGGTTCAACAACCCGAACCTATGCTTAGAAAGAGCAAAAGGGTCGACTCAAAGTCATTTGGACCGACACTACAAAAAAAGGCCATTTAGTGGCACACAAAAGTGTCATTAAATCGGGAAGAAGTGCCACTAAAGGCCAATTTGTGATTTGGTGGCGAAAAAAATGTGTCACTAAATGCACGCCACTAAAGAGTTTTAGTGGCACTTTTCTTTGTGTTGTTGCAGCTTGTATAGTCTTTAGTGGCACTTTTATATTGTGACGCTGTAAGCTTTTTAAATTTTATGGCGCTTACATTTTGTATAACAACATCAAAACCTTTTTGTAGCAATTGAATACACGTCCACAATAGCATATTTGTATATTTTTATAACAATTCAATACTTAATCAAAACTTAACAACAAGGCGCATGAAAATTAAAATCAATTTCATTCATTTGAATAGTTGTACTATATTCAACATTTGAATCATTATATCAAACACAGAGTACAAATCGACATATAATAAACCTAAAACTACTAGATGGATGGTACTTATTCAAGATAATGAGCATCCCAACAACTTCTCAAGATTAACACATCTCAGAATAAGATGGCAAATGCCGTAAATTAACATTCTAGATAAATACAAGGCATATTCAAGTTAGCACAATTATTAATATTCTCTATGATTAGATAGAGATGACAACAAGTTTAAAAGAAATCAAGCAACAATAAACAAAAAGAAAAGTTAGAGTATGGAAAGCAAACGTAACATAATTAAACGATGGATAGAGTACCGAGTAAAATTTCAAATCAAGAATCAAAAAGACAATTAGCTAAAAATTGTTTGCGGTTGTGATTAAAATAAAATAACGCTATAAAATATATGGTATCTAACTTAGTATAAATCCACATAATTAGTGCTATCTACATACCCAATCGTGTTATCTTATCTCGTTCCCGCAAACATATTATATTAGTTAGCATCAATCCACATATTCAAGTCATTAAAGTAAGTTAGAACGAGTTTCACGCCTAAAATTTACTCCGAATACTCTTCATTCATCTCAATAATAATTAAGCATGAGAAGTGAATAGAGCATGGTATAGTAAGCTACATTTGAATAATGATTACTTTGTTAGGGATGATCTTAAGAAAATAGAATGATATATGAACACATGCACATGTTTTCCCTGCAGTGAAGTTCATTTATTTATTTATTTATTTATTTATTTTTGTTTAAGATGTTTACAGGATAAGTAGTCTTAACTCCATCAAAATCATAGAATAAATAGTTACTATTCTAGCTCAGAAGAGATTGATAATGAATAACATACAACAAGGATATTCAAATATATTTTTTACACAACCAATTACATAAACTACTAAGTTTTATCCATCATTTATGAAAAGTGCCAAAGTTTTATCTAAGAAATTAACCTACTACTGTACTACAAGCTTGTATACTTGGTTCTAGTAATGTTTCTTCTTACCAATAAAGTTCATATAAAATTTGATATGAAAATAAGACCGTCACCATACCCTTCCCATGACTATTATTATATGTAAACTATTATGATTCATTATAAGAGATTTTGTTCTTCTATAGTGGTGAAGTAAAAATATATCATTACTATATGGCACAACACAAAAGAGCGACTATAGAATGTAAAAGTACCTTAACAATTTCAATGGCGGTGGCTTTCAAATGCGTAACAATGAAATTAAAACAAAGAAACATATCAAATCGTGGTTAATAATCCAAAACAAAACGAGAATCGAACCATAAGATATGTAGCCAAATAAAGTCAAAGAAAAATAAGACGCACTCTACTATCAAGTCGGATTGATGGGCATATAAGGAGGTATTGAGTGAGAGATGAACAATGCTACCGATTGTCAAGAGGATTGACCAAAGAGTTTTAAGATAAAGATTAATTGTGGATGGAAGTTACCGACCACCATAAAATAAATTAGGGTTTGTTGAATTTGTAAATAAAGTGGAATGCCTAATTGTTTCAAAATTTGGGTTTTGGGTTGAGGAACCTTAAAAAACGTGAAACCAAAGAGATAATATGAGGAGTATAATATTATTAGAAAAAAGCAAAACATTTTAACTTTTAAGGTATAAAATTTGAAGTGCCGCAAATTTTTGTGATATTCTATGGCACCAAAACTTTTGTGTCACTTGTAACTACCTATAATCATGGCATAAATCGTAAAAGTGTCACTATATCTTTAAATTTTCAGTGGCACATAATATTGTGTCACTAAAAGAGTGGTATGGTGGCACTTACAAATCTGACAGTAAAAAAGTGTGCCACTAAATGGCCATTTTTTTGTAGTGTGAGTTTCAACTGTATTTAGTTGAAGGAATAAGGGATGAGGTCTCTGACCAATACTCCTATTGCTTCATTTTTGAGGATGATCCCAAGAAATTTGAAGAAGCAATGAAGTCCCAGGATATTACTTTCGGGAAAGAAGCAATCAATGATGAGATGGATTCCATCATGGGCAACAACACTGGTGTTGGTTGATCTACCACCGTTGCAAACCTTTGGGTTGCAAATGGATTTTCAAAAGAAAATGAAGGTAGATGGAACTATTGAAAAGTTAAAGGCTAGACTAGTCATTCGTGGCTTTAAACAAAAGTCGTGGATAGACTATTTTGATACTTATGCCCCCGTGGCTCGTGACGCACCATAAGACCGCCGATTGCTTTGGCATCTATTCACAACTGATTATTCATCGATGGATGTGAAGACAACTTTCTTGAATGGTGAATTGATGAGGAGGTTTATATGAACCAACCTCGTGGCTTCATCATGCCCGGCAATGAAAACAAGGTGTGTAAACCGATTAAGTCTTTTATGGACTTGAGCAGTGCACCTAAGCAATGGCATAAAAATTTGATGAAGTGGTTTTGTCTAGTGGTTATGTTCTTAACCAAGTCGACAAATGTGTATATAGCAAATTTGATGAACTGCAAAGGAGTCATCATTTGTCTATATGTTGTCGACATGTTGATCTTTGGCACCGACCAAAATCAAAGTTAACTTGACAAAGGAATTTTGTCATCAAGGTTCTCCATGAAGGACATGGGGAGGCGATGTTATCCTTGGTATAAGGATTAAACATGAAAGTAAAAGAATTTCTATCTCTCGGCCTCATTATATTGAGAAAGTGTTGAGGAAATTCAATTACTTTGATTGTACTCAGTGAGTACACCTATGGATACTTGTGAGAAGTCGATGCCTAATAATGGCAAAGATGTATCTCAACTTGAGTATTCTAGGTAATTGGTCGCTTGATTTATGCCATGACTTGTACAAGACCCGACATTGGTTTTGCAAAGGGAAAATTGAGCATGTATACTAGTAATCCTAGTGCTCCTCACTTGCAAGCGCTCAAAGGGCATCAAGTATTTCAAGAGAACTATGGATTATAGTCTCATATATCGTTACCCATCGTTGTTGGAAGGATACACCGATGCAAGTTGATCAAGAACATCAAGACAATTCGTCTACCGCCGGGTCGGGTATTCCTACTTGGTGGAGGTGCAATTTCTTGGGCATCCAAGAAGCAAACTTGCATCACCGGTTCAACAATGGAATCTGAATTTGTGGCTTTGGCAAATTACTGTAAAGAAGTTGAATGGTTGAAAACTTGCTTCGAGATTCCGCTGTGGCTCAAACCTATAGCACCGATTTCTATCCGCTGTGATAGTGCAACTACATTGGCTAAGGCTTATAGCCAAATGTACAATGGTAAGTCTAGACACTTAGGTGTTAGACATAGCATGATTCGTGAGCTTATCATGAATGGGGTGGTATCTATAGAGTTTGTTAGATCTCAACAGTAACTTAGTCGATCATTTGACGAAGGGATTAGCTAGAGACTTGGTTATAAAGTCCGCTAAAGGGATGGGTTTAAGTCCAACTTAGTCATCGAATGCTAGGACACCCAACTCCTCCTAAGGAAACTTGGGAGCTGAGTTCAATGTGAAAGTCGAATATTCAAGTGGATGGAGCACATGTTTTATTTACATCCCAAGGTTGTGCTCGTAACCTCACCGAAAGGAGGATAAAGTCTTTACTTAATGGTTAATTTTCTTTGAAAAAGCGCTTGGTATGAGCATGAATAAAGAGGAACCACCTATGTAAATGTTGAAGTTTTGCCGCTTGAGTGGAGCTTTTGGACTTTTAGCTTTTACAACATTTATGAATTTGGATATGGACACATGGCTTTTATAGTGTCGAGTCGATAAGTGTTTGAAAACTTGTGTGTATTTTATCTTCGTATTCAAATGGGTTGAAGGGTTCAATTCTTAAAACACCCCGATTCTCGAATATTTGAACGTAATTTACTAAGATGAAAATTCAATCTCGTGACATTTTCATTTATGCACATGTTTTGCTTGATGTTTGTTTTCATGCAAAGGAAGTGAACTAAATTGGGAGGATTGTTGAAAAATTTAGTGCACTTGTGGATTAGTTCACACCTTGTATTGGGTTAGAGGTACGGAGTGTACACCCATAAGGTCCATGAACACCTCGACTCAATAGTGGTTTGTATTGGTAGTGCTAGTGGAAAGTACCGCCAGGTTTCCACTAAAGTTGTGGTTTCCATCAAGTAGTGTTTCCACCGAAGCGGTGTTTCCAATCGGTAGTGTATCCACCGCTAGTGGTATGAAAGTCTTGATGAAAGTACCGTCAGAACGGGCTTTGACCTATTCAAGTGGCGCTATAATCGCATAATGACCACGCTTAATTGGTCATGTAACCACCAACGCCTATAATGGGGATAATTATGAGGCTATTAATGGGCCGATTAATACCATAATTCCATTTGACTAGTTAAGAGTAATCTCCTATAAATAGGAGATATGATTATACATGATAGACACACGTAAAACGATAAACACTTAAGCAAAAGGGTTATTGAATTGTGCCTAATTCTATAACTACATTTGGTCTTATCCCAAGTAGATATTCGTGTAACCCAGGCATTAGGGTCGAATAGTTTACTTTGGAAAATGATCACACGATTCTAAGTGATATCCGGTAACCACCTAGTGGTATTTGTTTCTGCTGACTTGTTGTTTGTTTCTGCTGACCATGATTATCTAACCCTGTTCTGAGAGCTAACACACCAACATCGACGACATCTTCAAACACTTCCTTACTAACGTTAAAATCATCATCCAACATGTGCTACGTTCATTAAACAACATGTTCCCCCCTGAGACACGTAACGAGCAAATCCGTCACTTGTTTAAAGTAGCAGCCGTCATTGTCTTGTCTATAGGCTTTGCATGTACACATTTTTAGGCTCTATATTCAGCTTCTTGTTTATGTTTGTTTACTACATTGTTAAGCTCTTGTGTATGTTCATCATATGCATCGTCAGAATCTTGTTGTGGCCTGTTACTTTATTGTCAAAGTCAGCATCTACACATTGACGGCTGCTTTTCGATTTGGGACCGTTATTTTAAGATGTGTGAGGCAGTGTTTGTGGTTTGGAGGTAAAGTGGGGTGAAGATGATGAAAGCACCTGGTAAACCTACACTTACGATAGCACGGGCTGTGTTTGAAGCTGATCCAAAACAGTATTTTGCTAGCCTTCGTGGCAAGGTTTAGTACGTAATCTTTTTTTTCCAATGCCAGATTTTGTGCTAGCAGCAGCAGCTTAGCAGTTACTGATGTTTTAAGTTAAATTATGCATGTCTATGCTGGTTCCGTTTGGTGTAATATGTCGTTTTGTTATGATCTTGAAGTACTTAATTAATGTGATCTTGGGTTTATGATTATACGACTTTTTGTTATGAAGATATTTTCTAATCTAAAGTGATCTGACATGCATACTCTAGTCATGTAGTGATGTTAATATCGTGGAACATCGTAGATACTTTGTCAATCCCTTTATTTTCTTGAGATACAACATGTATGAAACAAGCTAGTTATGTATTTTTTGAGGAATTAAAATCTTGCAAACGTGACAGGTCAAGTTATGTCTCAAACAAAAAGGCCATCTCCTATGAGAGTTACAACAATAACTTTTTTTTTTTTTTTTTTTTTTTTTTCCTCAAGAAAAGTCATTAAAAGACTTTTTTCACCCTTCAATTATTAAGTAAAAGGTGTTTTTCACCAATGACTTTAGCAAACTTCTTTATATCCGCATTTCTAACTTGAGAAAAGACTTTTTATTATTTTAATAAGTTCGAATGACTTGTTTAACTGTGTTAATAGTTTTGAAAAAAACTTTTTATAAAATTATTTGCAGAACTCTGTTTCAAGCTATTGTCAAAAAGTTTTTGTTTTTACTAAATTTTCATTTTAAACCCAACACTAAAGAGACAAAAGTTAATGTAAACAATTTTTACATTGAAGTGGTATTTGCAAAAGCTTTTTATCCTAGCAATTTAATTGTATTAAATACATCAAATGTTTTATGACTTGATTATTGATACATTTATAGCAAAAGGCGTGTAAACATTTGAAGTGAGTTAAGGCTTAACATTTTTTAGTTGAGGGGAAGTCATAATACCCCTATGGGGAGTAAAGTCAAGCCTTAACACCATTTTAAGCCTTTAACGCCACGTTAAAGGCTCCTTTAATTTTTTTTTCATTTCTGCTCCTTAAATAAAGGGCTGTTTTTGTAAATTATTGTTGAGTTAATGTTGAGTTATGATAAGAGGTGTTTTTTTATTGAGTTAATGTGAAAAGGTTAAAGCAGATGTGGCGCTGACGTACCAGTGTATTAAAGCTTAATTTGGGTTATGATACCCTTTGCTCTTACACCATATAACTATTTTAATAATTGATATATGCAAAGATAAGCTTCTCAATTTTTTTTATTATTATTATTTTTTTTAATGCAATTAGCTATAGTAGGTAGAAGATAATAGGTAAATGATTTGGCAAGATAAAAGTTGTAAGTAAATGAATTGTAGATGACAAAAGAGCTTTTTCGAAAAATTTATAAGTCTACCGGAAAGATTTTGTGGATAAAAGTTAAGGGTTCGAGTCTCGACTTTGGCTCATTTTAAATGATGTCTTTTGAGTCATGAGAGTTATCGAAACTATTTTTATAAAGTGAACAACAACCCATGATGTCACACCCCAAAATACTGCTTTGCAATGAATGGGATTCTGGGGATGACCGTCATAGCATCACAAATATTATTATATTGAACGACCTAAAGTGTCGCTTTGGAAAATACACCGCTTGATTGAGTAAAATAATCGAGTTTACAAAATATAGGTCCCAAAAGATTTCAAAGTATCAAAATGAGTTTGTTACAATCAAACGATAGTTAAGTGCATAAAATATATGTGACGCGGCACCCAACGACTCCATGCAAGCCATGATGATATGCTAATACCGAGATAAAACATGCTTAAAATAGTCAATACAAAGGTTGAGTGAAATCCATAGGTTTAATTAATTCTTTTGAACACAATATTCGTAGTGTGAGTTACGTTGTTTCACACACATCGCTGAAAACAAAACAACATTTATTTCACTAAGTTCATGACAACCAAAGCGTGAAACCTCGCATCAATAGAAATTGGTAAAATCGCTTCATCGCAGCCTCTAGTAGGTAAACTTGCCAATTTACCTTAATGATTCAATATAGTGCGCTCGATTTCCCTAACCGGGTCAATAAGAACGGGAGTGTTAATTCCAATAGGCCTATTCACAATATTCAAGGCCACCGCAGTGACTAATGGTGCATGATGTAGGGACTTCAAACATGGCAATAGAATACTTAGTGACAACAAAGCATTTGGATATAATGTACAGCTCAAAGCATTTGTGTTCGGTTTAAAATATAGCATGTATCTCCCCAAGAGTTTGTAAAACAATTAAGTAATAGAAAGTGGGGCTATGAACTCACCGATGCAATGTTTATGATGACAAGAGTGGATACACTGAAATGAGACGCAAATCTCTAACCCCGACCTATTATGAATGATATGATTCTAACATAAGTCATGATGTAATGTTATGTGTTAGGTCACTAGTTTTACAACACAAGCTTACAAGAAAGAGATAAAGGCGATTGAACAATAAACCAAACACACACACACACGATATAGTAAGACGGTTATGCGTAGGTGAGAGTGAAAGAGAAATATTGAACAACCAACCCTCAAGTGAGGGTTATACAAGAGTATTTATAGGAGGGAAGCTAGGGCAACACTCCTAGTTCTCATCCTTTCTCCTATGGGCTTGGGCCTAAGCTCATGGGCCTTCTACACAAGCTTAAGGCTAATAACAAACATAAAGGCCAAAATAAGCTACCTATAACATAAGAATAACTAACACTTGAATTATAGTTTAGGAGTGATTCCAACAATCTCCCTCAAGTGTTGGTGATGTACGGTGAAGGCGTTGATGTAATAGTAGCTCGACGCCTTCGACATTCTTCTTCTTGTGAGAAGAATTGCCTTGATTCAACAATCTCCCAAAGGTAGAGAAATTGTCTTCTTTGAACGGTTATGCTTTGACGTCATCTTTAACTTTGTTCTTTGATCATTGTTCTTTGTGATGAAAGTGATAGTATGTTGTTGTCCGCATCAAGTCTCGCTTCGTGTCTGCCTTTCATTTCATGAAGGTTCCACGTCATTCTTCAACATGCTCACACGCCTTTGACGTTGGAATTCAGATCGATGAAGTTCTTTAAGTCTTTTAACTTTGTAGATTATTTGATTTGACGAAGAATCATTCGACCGCTGTGTTGCTTTTGGATAGAACTTCCATTAGTGATGATGTTGGCGTGAGCATGAGAAGAATTTGCATGATCATCCCGCCCCGAGCTTCCATAAGAAGAAAACATTTCAAACGGTTAGTAATAAGCGGATTCCGCACTTACAAGTTTGAACTTCGAGTGTTAACAAAGATAGTGTGAAAACACATCTCCAATTCTTACAAAGGCCGCTCTCGAACCTGGAGTCCCACAAGTGAGATAACGCGATGTACCGAAGTACATCTATAGCTTCAAATGAGTCGCCGAGGTACACCAAGCATCACCTCACGATCGTAGACCGCTTGAGACACACTAAGCGTAATCCACGGGAGTTACCGGTGACCGCCGTGGGCTGTTTGATGTTGACCCCGGCAGAGTTTCCATTCAATCACCGAGGATCACAGCTGTGAACCTCTCATAAACGCTCGGCGATCGCTAAGATCCGTGAAGGACTCGATATGAACCACCGATGATCTTATTTGGTGATCAACAAGTGATGAAATGTCAAGTGTTCATAAGAGATCTTTGATGAATCTCATGGCTCTAGACTCAATAGTGCGCTTTTGGTTTTCCCGAGCGGATACTAGGAGAGGGTCTCCTTCTTTAATACCGCCGATCTCTAAGAGAAAGCCAATAGTTTACGAGGGTTCCCCGTGAGAATGAAACAAGCTTCCATGAGAGAAACTTGAGTGGCTAAGAAGGTTTAGTGCATGCGCCACCTGGGTCCATGACGACTTTTAATCTTCAATACCGGTCTCACTAAGTGACAACCAAGAGTATATGAATTGAACCCGTGTCCGCCCTAAGTTGAATAATTTGGAGGGATATTTCTTTTCACCCTTTTCTTTGAATTTCTTTTAATTCTTCAACTCCTTCTTTCTCCGATTCTCATTTTCTCCTTTTATAATCATACCTAAGGACTTCTAAGTACCGACTATTTGTGATGTCCTTGGGTAGATCCTCCGGCTCAAGGGATCATAGACTGTTATTCCTAACCTTAGTCACCTTATCACTCCATGACTAACCTATGTTGCCATAAAACCATTTACTTGAAAAATCTCTCAGTTGTTTGTGAATGAAAACATTTTGAACCATCGTTGAGATAAGATTTTGAATAAATACTCCTCCACATGTGCTTAAGAGTTTTAACGGTTATTTGCATAGTGAGGAAAGAGCACGCACTTTTGAATTGATCCACTCAAGATAGACAATCCCCGCGAGACACGGTTACATTGCATAGTTAAAGAGTTACATTGTCGCTTTTAGGTGACAACTAGCTCTAATAACTACCTTGAAGGTGTAAACAAACCTCGAAAGGTTGTCAAACCCGCCGAGTTCATGTCTACCAAGAGTTTCTCGAATGGTACATTCTACTCGGACAAGTCCTTTATGAGACACGCTACATTACTAGCGAACTAGCTTGAAATTATTACCCGTCGTGACAAGTCTTTTCGAGTTACTAACGCTTTAGTACCGCCAATTCGTAGGTTAAGTCTATTACACAAAGATTCATTTGCATTTACACAACATATTTCTTATCACATAATTTTCTCCCCTCAAAATGGCATATAAAATGTTATTTTTAAACGGTTGAGAATAAATATGACCTTTTCGAGTGTCATGGAAGAGTGACCATCGTGAACAATTTGTGAACAAATTTTTAATACAAATACCCCTCAACAAGTGATATAAACGGTTGAGGTTTTGAAAATCATATGGGAAGTATTTGTTCTTTTGAGCAAAACCTTGAAAATGAAAGGTTTGATAGGTTTTACTCAAAAGTAAGAAGCTTTCTCCTTTTATAAGGATTGTGGCACCAAGCGCACTACGTGGTCCTTTCTTGACAATTACGAGTTGTACATCGTTATGTGTGCACAAGCCATTGACATATATAATCACACATCCAAATGTAATAATGAAGGAAACAATTCAAGGGGTACCGAAGTCCAATGATGTTTCCAGAGTACGAACCGGGCGTTGATAGCCGGTGATGTTAATCCTGGTCGACCACCAACAAAGCTTTCCATCGCTCGAATCGATCCTTCAAACAACCTTTCATCAATCATTCTGATGATCCTCCTCACATCCCTTCGATCCCAGAATTCCATCGCTAGAGACCCAATATTTTGTTGTATATCCTTCAACCTATAAGCCAATCCGTCTCAACCATCTTCAAAGTGTGATCCCCAAACTTGTGAAGATGACTACACGCCATTAAGCAATTTCGTTTGAAGTTCACCGCGTAAACGACGCCCGAATGGTTTATCGATGAGTGTATATTGTGAAAGCCGGTTGATGTCGGAAGATCAAGTCGAGGTGGAGTGAAGTTAACACGAGTCCGATATGATTCAACCGCAAGTTGGAGATCTTCTACACGCTCTTTGATGACTATGCGTCTGATGAAGATGAGAAGTGACTTGATGAATTCGCGTTGTACTTCAGCTTGAAAATTGCCTCATGCGACCACGTACTTTGGCAAGGTACATGTCTTCAATGTCGTTGATAGACAAATTCTCAAAGTCGACTTCAGAGAATGCATAATCCTGCTCATCTTGCCTTTGACCACAATCTTCTTGAGAAAAGTGTAGTCCTATTTGGTCGAAAGATCAACGTGTTTGATGGCAACGATATCCTTAGTAATCGAACACCGCATGTTGAGACTTCAACTGGCGACACGTAGTAGATTCTTCGACGCTCCGCCAATGATGAATCCGAGATTGCATCTCGTCGTAAGCTTCCACTTTGTTGGAGAACAAGTGATTAGCTCTTTCCTCGATAGCTATGCAGCTAGAGTATATGGTCACTGGAATGGAAGTGTCAAAGATGTAGCGATTTCCTTGATCCATCGCCGCCGTAGAAGAAATTCCAACTCTTTGTTGAAGAAATATCCGAATGGGATCCTAGGTTCATTTGGTTGGCCAATTGTTGGTAGAGGTTTTGACTAGTCGGTGTAGTATGGAGGGTTGTCCCGCTTTGTGAAGTCGATGTTTGCTTCGGGTTGAGCCAATCCATGTTGTTAGACATAGCTCGAGCAATGTTTTCAAGGTGATATTCAACCTCGATGGCACTTTCGAGCTATCTTTCCACGCTTGAAAAGCTTCATTCTTGATTCGCCTCAACTTGGATTTCGCCATCTTCTTCACATGGAACTTTTCTTGCGTAATTTTAGCATGCTCCAATGTATTTCCGCTCACCGGATCTTGACCTTCTTCGTAGGGAGTTGAGTTGACAAGTGTAGAAAACCATTCAAATTCCTCTGTTGTATCTTCATCTAGCCATGATACGACGTCACCGGGGCCTTCTTCTTCTCGCTTCTTAGGCCTAGATGAGGATTCGGTTTCGAACTTGTTTGGGAGAGGCGGTTGTTGTGGGCTCACGGACTTCTTCATCGCCACCACCGTATACTCAAAATAATCACCGATTTTCCGAGTCTCGCGGTAACTCGTAATCCCGAGGTTTATCAGTGAAGAACGGGAGGAGACCTTTGTTGAGTAGGAGTCCATTGGGAGGAGTTAACATAGAAGATGATTCACCGCACTTCTTCCGACGCTTAGTGTTGGATCGATATACTTTAATCAAACTAAGTTAACTAGCTTGTTAAGGTTTAATAACCTCGATAAATCCTAAGTTATTAACAAAGAAACACCGAGCAATCTTTATCAAGTACGCGGAATTTACTTAACAAAGCTAAGAAGAATAACTTTTATTATAAACTCTAAATCGCTTATTATGCGACACTTTAATACAACTCTAAGATAATCGAACTTCTCTAAAACACTAATTGTAATTCTAAAACTCTTTTGAATCGTACTCTAATGCCAATCTAGGAGTCCTTTATAGGCTCAAGGATATCCTAGTCGGTTTACAATTTGTATTCTTGCACGACAAGTAATCTAAACATGGAATACAATACTTTCCATAAACGAATATAATAGCTTCTTTGTTCTTGCAAGATTTTGACTTCATAGTGCAAGATTTTGACTTTGTCTTTAGCAAGATTTGACTCTTTGACTTCTTCCAAGATTTTTGGCTTACAAGATTTTTATATCTTCAAAGACTTTCATATCCCAACAATCCTCCCCTAATTTGAATTCTACTTGCTTGACTTCAAGTTCCTTTATGAATATGTCTTTAACAACTTCATCTTTAAAACGGATTGTTTCTTAATCTTTAGATTTTATCTCCGTAACGTCTGTCCTTGTCAAAGTATCTTTTAGAATTGTTCTTTTCACAAAGAAGATCCAAAGAACTCCATCTTTTCAAAGAACACAAGAACATATGAGAATTTGTACATTAATTCGGTTTAAAGTTGCATACTATTCTCATCACTTCCGGTGTGTTAACTCCTGTGAGAGTGAATCATTGAAAACTTAATGGATTTAGATCTCTTTACCAAAGCCATTATCTCCGGAGTAGCCAAATGTTTTGGTGTGTAAGACCATGGTACATTGATAACCATATGATTTTAGCAAACCACCAAATATCAATGATTTGTTTTGTCTTTACCAAAAGTCGTACCTTTCGGACTAGTTAATTCTTCTATCTAATGGTGAACTAATTACCAACAATGGTTTTTCCACACCTTTACCACAAGCCATTATCTTGTGGGCTAGCCAACTCTTCACATTATCGATATGGTGAGTTGATTACCATCCAACTTATTAGCAAGTTGTCAACTAAAACGGATTTGATATATCTTTACGAGCCGTTTGCTCATGGATTAGTCAATCCTTTTGTAACCATGGTGGATTGATAACCTATTGATGTTATCATCACAAAAACATTTATTCAACCTTTATTTCAAAATATTTATTACTTAGCAAAAGGTTTCTTCTAAAATTCATTTAGTCGGTTTATTTCGCAAACAAGATTTGATGAAAGTATCGTCGATCAACGATACTTTGAATAAAAGTATCGATATATCAAAAAGTATTTATTCAAATAAAATTCATACCGCTTATTGATCATCTTCAAAGAATGGTAGTCCATTTTATAAACAAGTTGATAACCATGCAAGCGGTTTCATTGTCTTCTTCTACTTCCAATCCATGCTCTAGCATTCTTCTCATGAGCTCAATCAAAGAGGGTATCTTCTTTACGCAAACATGTGTATCATTGTTCCATTTTCCACTCTAAAACATGAACTCCGGACTCTTCAAAGAATCTCCAAGAAACAATTTCCGACTTTCTTGATTCTTCCAAATATCATTAGTCAGTCTTCTTCGCTTCCCATATAGTTATAAGATCACCATGTAAAACTAAACCAATCCTTCTAATGGATTATTTTCAAAGTAAGCCTTCACCACATGATATAAATAGAATAGGTCTACTCTATCTATAATGTGCAAGAAGTCCCATAACCTTTTGAAAACTTTGAAGCTTTCATCTTCTTTATGAAAAATCATGTAATCTCCATCCTTGGATTTCACAACTTCAAAACACTAATCTTTGATCCGCTCATCTTCATGTCATCATCTTCCTTTGTATAATCAAAATCTACCACTCGAGATAATTTCTTAATTCATCACTAGTCTCGCATCTTAATTCAACTTTTTCTTTCTTTGAGAACCGAACATTTGTAACTTCGCTTTTCCTTTTCTTTTCAAATTCTTCTTTCTTTTATCTTCATCCGGGTAGCTTCTTCTCTAAAATCTTTAATGCCTCGCAACATCTTTCTTATAATCCTCCTAGCAAGATCATATAATCTTTTCATCTCAAAATAATTAAACTTACGCAATCCTTTATACCCTTGACTTTTCGGATAAGCCATCATAGCATTTCTGTCTTTAGCTTTATTAAGTCTTGGCATAAATCTAATCGAACAGTGATTGTAATGGTTCAAAGACTTGAAATCTAATTCATCTTGTACCTTTTGAACTCGCTCTATTACGAGCTTCTTGAGCTTCCTGATCTTTTCTATCTTTAGAATCTAACTCTTCTTGAACTTTTCTAGCAACAGCTTCATTTCTAGCAACTTCAATTGCTCTAAGTTCTGCTAAAGTTAATTTCTTTTTCTTAGTTTCAACCAAAACACCTTTCCCTTTATCCTTAGGATCAATTGCAGGTTGAGAAGTTCTTTGTTGTTCTTCTTCTTGTACATCTCTAATAGTAACACCACCTCTTGGTTGTGATAAATCTCCTAAAATTGTAGCAATAAATTCATCATCACTTGCAGAATGAATAGGTTTGAATGTAGCTTCCTCCTCTTCTTGTATAACAGTTGTAGAAGGACCAGCTTCTTCTTCAAAATTCAATACTCTTGGTGTTATTACCTCTTGCCTAGAAGTATCTTGAAAAGCAACACTTTGATGTTCAAGACTTGATCATCGATTGACCTTGAACATCAAGACCTTGAAATAATCTTTCTTCAAGACCTTGTGTTCTTTCTTCTTGAAACATCTTCTTTCAATTTTTCTTTTCTAAATTCCTCCCAAGTTGATGTAAGATGGTTGATGAACCCATTGCGTTTGTGTTTCCTAGACTGCTTTTATGCCTTCTTCTTGTTTTTGACCCGACACGAAATTCTTGAACTAATGGCCACACAAAAGTCTTTAGCCTTCTAAACTTCAGCTTTAATTTATTTATCTGTTTGGCTCGAACCTCGGAGTCTTTTGCAACTTAACTATCTCCCTTGTCAAAGCATAATTATCCAAAGATAAACCTTCACGGGTATAGTATATGGATCTTCACCTTGAATATGTGAAGGTTCCTCCGATTGAGAAACGAAGCGAACGTGGTGGAGATGGAGTAGGTGATCTTACAACCTCTTCTTGAATCTCGGGGCTTGGAGAAAGCGATTCCACAGAGATGCAAGACCTTCATGAGAAGCGGATTTGCGGATGCAAGGTACCTTCGGATGCAAGACCGCAATTGCAGTACCTTTAGATGCGATACTTGCACTAGTCGCATCATCTTCATCATCTGCTCTAACACTGAACAACTTCCATAATAGAAGTAGTTAATGGTGTATCCGGACCTCTAAGTAGATCACTTCTTCTAGCCATAAAAGTAAAAATCTTGGATTGTTGAACAATAACAGGCAATAAGTCAGTAGGTTTTGGCACATCAGCAAGTTGCTTGTTTAAGAAAACCTGTACAAGTCTGGGATACATTAACCATTTAGACCCATGTGAGATATGCGAAAGCATCCCATCCAAAATTAGCCTTGAGAAGTTAAAAACTCGATCTGTAGCTAACCCAACCATAGCAGATGCTATATTGGACCCGAACTGCTCCCAAGAAGTACTCTTAGCACTTATACAATGTAGCAACTCATGAACCAAAAATTTCCATTGAGGACAAAACAACTGTTTTCTGAATGTTTGTTCCGTTAAAGAACCTTCATAACCAATATGCCCAAAAGTTTCCCAAATCAATTCCTTGGCAAAACGAATAGCACCATCATTATCATTAAACAAAGAAATCCTCTCTAATAGATGCTTCAAGAATCTTCATAGTTCGCCCAACAACTCGTAGCCTAATATAAAATTCTTCATTCTCCATGTTTTCTCTTGCAGAGCTCAAAATTCTTGAATCCAAGGCTCAATAATATCCGGCTCCACTAAAAGAGCATAAGCGATTTGCGACCAGTTAAAAATCAATAATATCGTGAACGCGTTATCTTCGCCTTGTCTAAATTTGCTACCATATTGTGCTTTGAAACAGAGGGTCGAATCGCCATTGGTGATTATGTAAGCACAAATTGAAATTGAATAAGAATGAGAGAAATATGGAAACGATGCTAAGGTAATGATATGAGAGGAAAATCGAAAGTAATTATTTATAGGTGAGATTTAAAAATCAACGCCCAAAATAAAATAACCGTTAGCATTAATTACCCTCAATATAACCGTTGGAACAAGATTTAATACGACAAACAAGATTTTCCATGTATGCAAGATTTTCCCAAAGCAAGATTTTCCAAGCAAGATTTCGGGAAAACAAGACTTTGCCAAATTCCTCCATAGAAACTAAGTATATACAAGTATCCTCCCTCAAGCAATACAGGGACTATACTAACACCTTATATTCCTCCCTCAAATGTAGCTCAAGAGTTAATCATGCCAATACTCACCACCAAGTGATTGAATCTTGAAACATCAAAGCCTTTGGTGAGTAAATCGCTACATTATCATCTGTGTGAACTTCAACCACATTAATGAGCCTATGCTCATAGCAATCTCGATAAAGTGATGCCTAATCGAATATGCTTGGTCTTGGAATGATAAACGGATTCTTCACAATACAAATGGTACTCTCATTATCAATATTGATAGGAGTATTTTTGAAATTGAACCCATAGTCCAAGAGTTGATTACGCATCCACAAAACTTGTCCACAACACTTGCGGTAGCTACATATTCAGCTTCAGAGATGATGTTGCTACAATTGTCTCTTCTTGCATTGCCGGAGACTAACCTTCTTCCAAGATATTGACATCCACCGCTTGTTGATCTTCATCATAATTATCACCGCATAATCACTATCCGAAAAAGCCTCTAAGTGAAAAGGTGACTCTTTTGGATACCACAACCCAACTTAGGTTGTTGTTTCAAATAATGAAGATTCTTTTATCGCATTCATGTGAGAGATCTTTGGTGAGACTTGATATCTTGCACATAGACAAGCGCAAACATGATATCGTGCCTTGATGCAAGAAGATACATAAGAGAGCCAATCATTGATCAGATAACTCGACTTCAACAGTCAGTCCATCTTCATCTTTGCCCAATGAATTGATAGATTTAATAGGTGTAGTAACAACCTTCATATCATCAAAGTTAAACTTCTTAAGTATATACATAACATACTTGTCTTGATGATAAAAATTCCTTCCTTTGACCGCTTAACTCAAGTCCCAAAAGAAAGTTAACTCTCCCATTGAACTCATTTGAAATTCCTTCGCATCACCGCTCAAACTCCTTAACCATGGACTGTTTGGTAGCCCCAAAGATGATATCATCAACATAGACTTGAACTAACATGATATCCTTCTTGTCTCTTTGATAAACAAAGTCTTATCTATAGCTCCTCCCGTATCCATGTTGTAATAGGAATGTAGAGAGCCTCTCATACCAAGCTCTAGGTGCACGATGAAGGCCATAAAGAGCCTTGACCACCTTGTAGACTTTGTTTGGGTGTTTAGGATCTTCAAACACGGAGGTTGTTTCACATACACCTCTTGATGTAGTGCCATAGAGAAAGGCACTCTTGACATCCATTTGGTAAACACGAAACCCATATATGAAGCAAAAGCAAGAAATATTCGAATAGCCTCAATCCTTGCTACAGGAGAAAATACTTCATCATAATCTACTCCTTCTTCTTGTCTATAGCCTTGAGCAACTAACCTTGCCTTGTTTTTGATAACATTGCCTCTTTCATCTCTTTTCACTCTGAAGACCCATCTGGTTCCTATGACTCTCTTCCCATCTGGAAGATCACATAAAATCCAAACTTCTTGTAGTTTAAATTGAAGAAGTTCTTCCTGCATAGCTTCAACCCAGCTTTCTTTAGTCAAAGCTTGAGCAATATTCTTGGGTTCCTCTTGAGAGATGAAACAAGTAAATAAGCATGTTTGATGGTCCTTATGATTCAGCCTGTTTTGTTTATACACAAAGCTAAGTAAAGCATTGTGAGGTTTTGTGAAACCCTTAGCTTTGTGTCTTGTCATAACTCCAGAAGTAGAAGGACCAATGATTTGATCATTTGGATGATTCTTATGAATCCGTAAGATTGGAGACCTGGAACTCCATATGCATCATCCAGATTAGTATAATCGGCACCTTCATTGGAATCGAGAAAATACCTTCATCTTCAAGCTCATCATCGGTTTCTTCTAACCTGTGCATGGTAGGATCATCCAAATCATCTAAAATCGTCAACAGTGCATCAAGATTTTGGTTGAAAGTCTTGTCGAAGTAATGAGAGTACTCTGTGATCTTGTTCTTCTTCTTTCCTCTTCATAAGCTCTCCTTTGTTCATCGCTGTAAGAATGTGCTAATACATCTTGAAGAAGCATCCGATTAAGTTCCTCTTGAATAGATTGATCCTCGGTGCTTAATGAGGATTGTGGTGCAACAAAGATTTTGTTTTGGAGAATCGGACTTTGCTTAGGAACATCGATTTTGTTTTGGACTTACATGGATCTTCATCGAGAACGACATCGGGTCTAATATGAACTCCATGAACAACATATTGTAAATCTTCTCCATTGTGCCTTTGGTTGATTTTCTTCACTAATGTGTACATAGTTCATTGAAGGAGATAAAACCTCAAGATCAAACATCCAATCGGACCTTTTCCTTTCTCATTGTCTTGATCTTCTAAAACTCAACATGAAGACGGTCTTGAATCTTCTTAGTAACTCATTGTATACTGAAAGCCTTCTTCGTTGGTGCAATAACCCAATAAGTATCCTTCTTCGATTTGCCATCAAACTTCCCAGTTATCAATGGTGTTTAAAATAGTAAGAGGACAACCAAAAGGCTTCATAAAACGAATGTTGGGTTTATTGCCCATCAACAATTCATAGGGTGTCTTCATCTGTGGTTTGGTGACGAGACTCATATACATACATGCAAGACTTACTTACGACCGCCTAAAATTGAATAGGTAGATGGAATCGCTAGCATTGTCCTTGCCGCTTCAATCAAAGTCCTATTCTTCCTCTCGCAACACCATTTTGTTTGTGGTGTTCTAGCAATACTAAACTCCTCTTTATGCCTTTATTTGCACAAAAGTCATCCATAGGCTTGTTCTTGAATTCGGTGCCATTATCACATCTAATACCTCGAACCTTGAGTCGTAATTGGTTTTCAAGTGCTATAATCGGTGTCGAATAGCATCAAAGGTATCATCTTTAAAGCCTAAAAAGAAAACCCAACCGAATCTACTACAATCATCTCAGAACAACCAAACAAGATTTTTCTTATTTAAACTTGCCACGAGACAGTCCAAATAAATCCATATGTAATGACTCCAATGGTTCTCTAATAGTTCTTTCCTCAAGCTTCTTGCAAGAAGCTTTGTGTTGTTTACCCTTCTTGCATGCCAAGCATGATTGATCATTCTTGTAAGTCTTTGAAGGTAAACCTCTAACTAGATTGCCTTTGACTAGTTTGTTGATATTCTTGAAATTAACATGGCCCAATCTTCTATGCCATTGATGTGCCTCTTCAGATGTTGCTTTAGCCACCAAACACATGGCTCTTCCATAGGAATGTAGACTCTTCATGTCTAAACTATACACATCATTTGTCCTTGGTACTCTAAGTACTACCAAGTCATCATCAACGGGTTTAAAGTCGAGGAAAGGATGAGACATTCGTGTCAAATAATAACACGGGATGCTTTTTATCACAAATTTGAGAGACGAGAGCAAGTTGAACTTAAGCTCCTTCACATAGCTAACATTCTCAAAGTCAATAAGCCACGCTTTGATAGTTCCTTTTCGATGTATTTCCTCCATTGGGATCATTCCCAAATGCAACTCTCCTCCACTAATATTTCTAAAATCGCATGAGAATCTCTTTGTCTCTGTCATACTTCCGAGCAACCACTATCCACAATTAGATGATCTTTAAGCTCCTCTTCCGGGTTGCCACACGCACACAAAGAAAAGAGTTAGTGACTTTTAGGAACCCAAGCCATTCTTGACTTGTGTTCCCTTGTGGAGTTACAAACTCAAATTCTTTGAGTATGTAATTCCCACTATCTTTCAAATGATGATCCAAAATTATCTTTTGATTTTTATCATGTGGATTTTCAAAACTTTCCGGTTTTCAACATAAATCTCTTTCTCCAGTTATTAGCATTTTCTTGTATCACAAAACATCGATTCACTTTTGTTGAAAGTACCGTGTGTCCCTCGTGATTTTTTCCTCTTAACCCATTCTGGTTTAACACGTGGTTCACGTGATCTAGATCCCTATGTGTCTTGGAATACCTTCTAGGTTGATAGTGAGATCTCCTAGGATTCCTATTCCAAATAGTGTGATCGGTACCTTGTTTTGGTTGAGCGGTGACTTTGGAAATCTTGTGAGATACCAAGGTTTTGAAAAGGTCTTCTACGATGTGGGTATCTATGATCCGGTGTGAAGTTTACGTGATTAACCCTATTTGAATTATTCCAAACCGGTTTATGCTCTCTAGGTGTGTGGTTGGCGATCCGTTTTGGAAATTTGCTAAGATATTCGAGTGTCGATCATAATCTTTGATTAAGTGATTAGGACTATAACACACAAAACATGCTTTTGACTCATATGTCCAAAGTGATTTTTCTATGTCTATGCCCAAAATTATTTTGCCTTCTTGGTGAATGATAAAACTGTTTTGACCAAAGTTATCCCAAAGGTTTAGCAATCTTGCTTTTGAAAAGGTTTTGCAAAAGTCTCGCTTGTTGAGCGATAATTTGTTTTAAAGTCTTGCTTGATTTTGAACATTATTTTCAATGACTTCTTTGGGTTTTCGGACCTAGATTGAGCAACAAGCTTCTTCCTAAACTCTAGACAATCTACTCCAAAGCGAGAAACATCGGGCCTAGAGGGTTGATGAATGCGATGGGATGAGGAACGACATGATAACCATTGTCTTTCTTATACTCGGTGGTGGTTCACTTATTGAGCCCTCATTACTAGATGTATCAACATAGTTAATGAGTTCATCATCACTAGTGGTTATGTCCTCAAAATCACCATCATCACGATCACTAGGTTGGTTTTCATCTATGTTACTAAAGTCCATTCCAAATCCTAAGCTGTTCTAATGTAAGCCCTTCTCTGCTTTTTCAACATAAGCAACATGGGACAAGCGGACTCTCCCCAAACAAAGAAACTTAGCTAACAAATCATCTCATTCCTTAGTCAATTTCTCAATTTCACAAATTTTACGTTTAGTTTCCATTCACTAAGTTTTAATTGATAATCCTGTTGTTCATATTTTTCACCCCAAGCCATTTCATTATTTTCATGAGTTAATATTTTGGCTTCCATAGACTCTAAAGTGATTTGATAACTGCTACCTCGGACCTAGCCCTAAGACAATTATCTCTTTCAATCACATAATCTGTTAAGTAATATTAGATAAAACTCATAACGGTTTGAGCATACCTCGTAGATAGGAGGCGAGTTGGTGAAGTAGCCACCATAGCAAGAAGAACAAGATCATCTTTACTTTCTTTGCTCCAATCAAATCCTCCAAAGCCATCATTAGATTCCAGCAAGATGTTCGGGTTCTTCTTCAAAAGCGAAGCTCCGGTCAATGCTTCCACTGTGTCTTCAACTGCATCTTCCATCGCTACCATACGATGAAGTCACCGGTTCATCATCAAATTCTTCACCCGATCAACCGATAACTTCTCTTGAGCAACCAAAGCCTTTGTTTCGTTGATTGGAATTTCTTTAAGCTCAAGTTTTGGCTTCTCGGATGTTCTGCTTTGCTTGATACTTAGCAAACCCGCACTCCTTGCAAAATGACCGATCTTTTGACAATTGAAGCATTCAATTTGAGATTTGTCAAAGTTATTCCTTGTTTTGGTTTGAATTCAATACTTTTACTGTCTTCTTCATGTACTTTTTGATCCTTGCAAAGGATCATAGAAACTTGCCACGATATCTATTTCTTCAAGTGCATCTTCTTCAATCTGCTAGATCCTCTTCATAAGTGACAAGTAAACCGGCTTGTTGTGCAAAGAAGGAGCACACAACTTCATCTGAATGCAAAGTGGTAGATGGTGGGGCTCACGAGCATATGAAGGGAATTGTAAACTGCAGACTTTGAGAGACAAGACTTTGAGGAGAAGACTTTTGGAAGCATCGCTTTCTTTCGTGAGGATAGAAAAGCAATACTATGAGATTTGGAATTGGGTTGACCACTCATCTCATGTTCATACACCTTCGATTGATGATAGAGATCATCAAAGTCCATAACATCCAATCCTTATTGTCCTCCGATCATAGTAGCAATCACATGCCATGTAGATGGCAAGCTCCTTAGAAACTTCAAATTAGCATCCTCAACTAACACTTCGCCTTGTATAACTCCAACATGTTGAGGAGATTTTGAAACCTATCATATGTAGCATCAAGATTCTCTTTTCACCAACTGTGAAAGTTTCAAATTGTTGCTTGAAAGAATTTACGTGCATCTTCTTAGAGGCTTCATTCCTCCAAATCTAGTCTTGAGAGCAGCCTGAGATGCTTAGCATCTTTAGCATCATGAAATTTGAGAAGATGACCATCGGAATGGCGGATAAGAGAATGTTTAGAGCCTTCTCTTGATTCCTTAGGGTTCTTCTTTGGTAAGACCGCTTTGGTGCGATTGGTTGTCCAGAATATTAATGGGTTCTCATGACAACTTCATTCCCATTCACAATTACATTCCATAGAGAATGGTCTCAGTAATGGCAATATCTTGCCTCATCTTCATGCACCGAGATCATATTCTCCTTCTTGATTATTGGAATTACGGTGAGGTGATTGAGGATGGTGGAGCAACTTCAATCGACATCTTGAATATAGTTGAAGTAGGGTTTCTTCCTAGTCGGAGTTTCCACACAAGCTCGATACCACTTGTTGGATCGATATACTTTAATCAAACTAACTTAACTAGCTTGTTAAGGTTTAATAACCTCGGATAAATCCTAAGTTATTAACAAAGAAACACCGAGCAATCTTTATCAAGTCACGAAATTTACTTAACAAAGCTAAGAATAACTTTTATTATAAACTCTAAATCGCTTATTATGCGAGATACTTAATACAACTCTAAGATAATCGAACTTCTCTCTAAAACACTAATTGTAATCTCTAAAACTCTTTTGGAATCGTACCTCTAATGCCAATCTAGGAGTCCTTTTATAGGCTCAAGGATATCCTAGTCGGTTTACAATTTGTATTCTTGCATGACAAGTAATCTAAACATGGAATACAATACTTTCCATAAACGAATATAACAGTTCTTTGTTCTTGCAAGACTTTGACTTCATAGTGCAATGCTTTGACTTTCTCTTTAGCGATACTTTGACTCTTTGACTTCTTCCAAGATTTTGCGGTTCTGAGATTTCATATCTTGAAAGACTTTCATATCCCAACATTTAGCTTCATCATTCTTATCTTGATCCTTATCTTCATCGCCTCTAGGGCGTTTAGGCCTTCTCGCTTGAATCTACATGCTTCTTTGAGTTGGTAGTCCAAAGAATGCTTGAAACAACTTTCCTTCATCGAGTGAATGTCCCGGATCGTTTAGACATTTGTGTGACGAGCTTGGCCACCAATTCATTATCCGAGAAAACTACGAGGATCGGATGGATTGATTGTGACGGTTAAAGGTGTTGATCTTATAGTTTGCTTGGCTATCGCATAAGATTCGGATATAGTTTTCTGGTAAACATCTCCTTTGTGACTTTAGGAGCGATATCCGAAGGTACTTGTTAGTGTAACCTTGATCATTTCGTTCGATTCCTCTTGACGATGACTTCTCATGAATTCTGACGAATTACCTTTCTTCTCGCATCTTGTCATTCTCATCATGTAAGTACTATATTTGGTCATTGAAACCAATTCGGTTTTACGTGGAGCATGTCCTTTTTCGACTTGTTGGACAACTTTCACAATTCTTTCATGAGTATGAAATCCAAGATCGAGGTGGTTTCTTCAACGATTTAGATGTTGATTTGGTTGATTTCTTTGATGGTGGTTGGGAAGAGTGAGATGATGAGTCGATGAGGAAGAGACATGAGGAGACTCGGGGTCCTTGGGCGGTTCGAAGTTTCCTTACGTGAGCGTGTAGGACTTTCGAAGCAACTTGTCATAATCGGCATCTTTATCTTTCTCGGACTTCTCGGTTTCTCGGTTTCTCAAACTCATATTCGATAGTATCCTCCACAAGCTTTTGTTGTTGCACAAGAGTGGTGGCACCGGATCCACTATCGGGTTGATTAACGCATCGGGAGTTGGTTTGAGTGGGCGACACCACTTGATCCTCAGGGGCCACCCATTTGGTCTTTTGCAAATTCTTTAGCTTTTGAAGGTGTCTACAATTTTAAACTTCTTCTGTATGATTTATCCAATTGCTCTTCATCACTTTCGAGCTTGAGCTTTGATCATATGGCACAAGCTTTGAGTCTTCCCTTTGCCATGTTCGGCTATAGGACTTGGAGGTTTCGGTACTAATGGAGTGTCATCCTTTGCGGTTTGAGTATGTAATCTCTTCTTGATTGATACCTTGAGCTTTCGTCCACAAGCTTTCTTTGCGGTTTGGGTGTGGGAATAGGTTCGACTTCCATTACGGGAACAATCCTTTTGCGAGGAGGATTCCTTTTGGGAAACTTCCTTTGACTTTCGAACTTCTTGCACTTCCGGCACTTCTCTCTTACGGTTCTCCGGTAGGGTGTTCTGAAGGTTTTTCATCAAGATGACCAACTTTGCCTTCTTTTCTTGCTACTAGATACCTTTTATGCGTTTCAAGCTTCTTGAGTTCTTTAGATAGAAGGTGATCGGGTAACGGACACCTGTTTCTTAGTTGTCGATTCCTTGATTACGATAGAAAGGATAGGTTCGGACAACAAGTCGTGATTGTCGGGGTCATTGAGCCTCTTGGGGATATCGAGGATTAAGCCCAGTGCTCTCGGATCAAAAGCTTTGTGTATCGACATAGGAATCTTTGAGCCAAGCTTCTTGTGAAATAGCATCATGTCTTCCCATATCGATTGCTTGATTTGATGTCCTTCTTATTGATCGAGACGGAAGATTTGCGGTTCCATGAGCTTTGGATGCTCATAACCACTTATCACGACCAAAAGCAGACTTGGTAATGATGATGTAGAGGTTCTCCACGGTTGAGGAATGTTCTTAAGCTCCATGTGAGAATGCTTAGTAATAATCCTGAAGCTTCATCATAGCCAATGTCAATAAGAAATTGCGAGCTGTCTCTTGATGGGTGTAGCAAAGAAGTCGGTTGGAGCGATTTCGGGAATGATGAGAACAGCCCGTAAGTCTGCATGAGTGATGGTGACTTGTTTGTGATTAAGTGTCACATTCACTGCACTTTGACCTTTGATCCTCTGCATAGAATTCGAATTGTTGAATGTAGATTTACGATGCTGTGGCGAGTGTGAGAGCATGTTACGGTAGGGATGATTCCTTAGAATATCCACAACAATGAGACAAGAAGATTACGAGCATGTGAGGGTTTCAAAGTCAACCACGAGGTTGTTCTTTCCAATCTTTCTAGGATAGCCATTAGGGAAGATGTCGACAATTGTGAGAACTTACGGTGCATCCACATTCATTTGAGCGACCATGTCGTGATGCGAAATAACATTAGCCAAAGAACCAACATATCGAAAGACATAATGTTAGTCAACGAAGGTTTTATTGTCTAGTTATTGAATATACGGTGTCAATGATTATTCTGAGTCCTAAGTCACTTGTTTGTCCAATAGTCCAATGGCGTGGTGAAATGTTTAGTGAGTTAGTTAACTTTAAGTTTTAAAGTTTATGTTATCACTTATAGTTCACAACATATCAAATGTTTAAGTTTATTAGTGACATTATTGGATTCGTGACGATATGATTTGTTTATTAACAAGTTTGTACACGTAACAATTCATAATGAAGGTCAATCCGGGCTTAGGCGTAGATTTGGCAAAGTTAGCGTAAGCGAAATGATATACGCGTGAGCGAAAGCTTACGCGTGGGATCCTAACTACAGCGTGAAAAGTTACTGCGTGGGAAAAGGGGACCTTAAGCGTAGAGCTTACGGCGTGGCGTATATAAACCTTACGCGTAAGGCTTACTCGTGAGTAGACCTTATGCGTAGAGGTCACTGTTTACGCATATCCTTCACGGGATACGCGTGGTCCCATTGTAGAACCTTACGGCGTAATAGTTATCGTGGGATTATTCTTACGCATAACGACTACGCGTAGGGTAATCCTTATGCGTGAGAGTAACAAGGACCTTGATTACGAGTTTTACGAGTAACAAGCACGAAATAAAACCATCATATCATCAATATTAACACATAAATTCATTTTAACAACAAATCATGGCATGAACACTTGTTAAACAGATTATGCGTGAAAGTCATACGCGTGGGTCAAAACCCTAGAGGTTAAAATTACGCATATGATTTCTAACCATAGGATTAACACCATAGTGTTTACGGGAGTTCTAAGAAGCATATGGAGTTGTTTTATCCAAGTTTTAACATCAAATAAGCCATGAATCAAAAATTACCCAATTCGTATGAACTAGAACCCTAATTTTCAATTTAAGAATTATTAGTGTTTACGGGTGATTTACGGGTTTAAATATGCTCAATTCAACTTGAAAACAACCTTATACAACTATCTTTTCACCAAAACCTTCACATTTGAAAACACCCAAAACTTCGCATAAACCCTAATATTTGAAAACCCATCAATTCGTGTTTACGGGTGGATTTTGATGATAAAAAGACATCAATGATGTTATTAAAACGTTTAGGCACTATCTTTTAACCATAAACACCCATTCTTGATTGGGTGTTCATACATATATCGTAGACCACTAAAACAATCATAGACAACATTTTGACCGTTGGATTCATGTAAGAATCAAAACCAATGCTTAAAAACATGTTAAGATTATGAAACAACTTACAAAATGATGATCGAAACACGGATTTGTCAAGCGATTTTGGTTCGTAGGATTGTTTAGGTTAGGTATTAAATGTGAAGTGAAGTGTTAGGTGGAAAGTGTTTTATTAAAATAACTTTAACATTTTGACAGTTTGGTCCCTCCACTTTTCCATTTTCATACAAAGCCATTTAACTTCCATTTTGGTTATCAAACAAAGATTTTAAGAAAGAAACTTGACGACACTCCCCTCGACTTAAGAAATAATGAAAGGTTATAAATTTTAGTCCGGGTGTCATTGAACCATAAATTTTACCACCATTGATAAAAGAAACAACAGGGATATGATAACATGCAAGTACAGGATGTTATTAAGCAGTTAAGTGATAATTTTCTCCCCTCAACACTTGATCGGAAAAATCTGAATTTTGAAAGAATAAAGTGTTGAAGGAAAAATGTACTTGCCATGTTGAAAGAAAATTAGATTAGAAGAATATTTTGTTGTTTTATAAGATTTTATATTTTTGTATTTTGTTTTGAAAAATTATTTACAAAAAGATTTTGGTGTTTGACGGGTTTTAAGGCTGTTTTAGGAGGTCATCCAATTCCTCTTGAGTCAAACACCTCATACCAATCCGGTGGACCAACTCATTAAACCTAGCGGGAGGCAAGGCTTTGGTGAGTAGATCGCCAATTGGTATTCAGTACCAGTATAATTCAACGGTACCACTGTTCCACGTGGTCCTTGATGAAATGATAGCGAAGATCGATGTGCTTTGATTTGAATCTTGGGCGAGTTGCGAGATCGCAATGGCACTCCGATTGTCATGATACATCGGGATTACATCAAATACGTAACCATAGTCTTTGAGTTGTGTTCTCATCCGGATGACTTGAGCACAACACGCGGACATGGCTACATATTACTGCTTGGTTGATTGATGACGATGTACAATCCTGCTTCTTTGATTGCCAAGACACGGTTTATCACCAAGAAATTGTAGTGCTCTGAAGTACTTTTCCTTGAGTCTAAGCATCCTGCGTGGTCGGCGTCTGGCGATTAGTTCAAAACCGAATCCTTGGATACGGATCCCAAGTTAATGGTTCCCTTGATGTATCGGAGGATTCTTTTAGCCTCGAGAGGTGGGTTTCGATTGGTCGCGATGATAGCGGGAGCATAGATAAGCGGCAAATACAATATCAGTCTGCTAGTTGTTAGATACATGAGAGACCCAATAATACTTGGTATTTGGTAGGGTCAACTAATTTCCCATGTAAATCGACATCTAGCTTCTTGGTATGAGCCATTGGTGTTGCATAAGTGTCACGGTTTTCATTCCAAATTTGTTTAACAATTCAAGGGCATATTTGGGTGACTCAAGAAAATACCACGGGGTGATTGATGAACTTGCAATCCTAGAAAGAGCGTAAGTTCACCCATCATGGACATTTCAAAATTTTCTTCATTAGTTTTGCAAAGCGATTGAAAACTTTTATGTGTAGACCCAAAATGATGTCATCCACGTAAATTTGAACAATTAAGATATGTGCCCGTGATATTGTATAAAAGAGTAGGGTCAACCGAACCTTTGGTGAAATTATTAGCAATGAGGAAAGATGATAGCTTATCGTACCATGCAGGGGCTTGTTTGAGACCATAAAGAGCTTTGTTCGGTTTGTAGACATGGTTCGGGAACTCGGGATCAACGAATCCATACGGTTGGTGACATAAACCGTTTCTTTAAGTTGTCCATTGAGAAGCGGTTTTGACATCCATCGATGACCGTCATATTCATATGAGCATGACGAGAAATATCGAACGACCTCAAGGCGAGCAACGAGCAAAAGATTCTTCAAAGTCTATACCTCTTCACGCGATAACCCTTAGCAACTAGGCGTGACTTGTTTGGATTCGTTCCTTGACATCAATTTGTTTTCCAAATCCATTTGAGACCAATGGCGTAGACCCTGTTGGTCTTTCAACCGATTCCATACTTCAAGGCGTTTGAATTGGTTGAGTTCTTCTTGCATGGATTCAATCCGGTGTCTTTTGTCATTCGTCTTTGATGTTTTAGGCTCAGTTAGCGACGGTGAGTGCATAAATGCAATGTTCACCATCCGAGTGAAGGCGTTGTCTCGTAACGGTTGGTTGGTTCGGGTTGCCAATAATATTTTCGGAGGATGGTCTTTTGTCCATCTATGTGTAGAGGTTGATGTTGGTATACATTGTGTAGATTACGAGGATTCAAATGGTTTGTTGAAGATTCTGCGACATCGGTGCGGCGATCTCATTAGCAAGCGGGTTAAAGAACGCATTTGGATCAAAATCTGCGGTGGGGTACTTCATTGAGAATATCATCGGCGGTTCATCATTGTTGGAAGCGGTTTGTTCAAGCTGTTGTGTTGGAGTCAAGCGGTGTAGGTGCATCTTCAACGATGGTTGTTGTAGCAGTGTATCGGTATAAGAGTAGTATCGGGTTGAGCGGTGAGCAGGCGGATACACACGAGCACGTTCATCAATATCGTCACCGAAGCGAGGAGCAAATAACCTTTCCATTTGTTGTGAGTGGTGGGGGCTTTGTTCGGTGATGATGGGGTTTGAGGAAGTTTAAGCGGTTGTGACCGGGTTCTAAGTTATTTATACTCGAAGCCATTTCCGTAAGTTCATCAAAATGAGCATGAATCGTTTCCATCACTGTTTTGTCTGACGATTCGGATCCGGTAACCTTTAGAATTCTCACAATATCCAATAAAGACTCAATGTCGACTTTGGCTTTGAGCTTTCCAAAATCATCACGATCATTATTCGGATAGCAAAGGGATCCAAATACATGAAAGTGTTTGAGATTCGGTTTATGGTTGTGGACAAGCTCGAAGGTGTTTTGTTGTGGCGTTTGTGATCATAGAGCGGTTTTGAGTATAGCATGCGATGAATCGACTTACGCCCATAAGTAATCTGGAAGTTTAGCATTGATTAACATTGTTCTTGCGACTTCCACTAACGTTCGGTTTAGTCTTTCAACAACTCCGTTTTGTTCGGTGTCGTGCAATAGATGTTTGATCTTTGAATTCCCACTTTCTCATAGAATTCACGAAGGGTTTGGTTAACAAATTCGGTTCCTTTATGCATTACGATTAGCTGGCGGTGTTGCGGAGTTGAACACATATTTTTCGTGAGAAGGTGATGATCATTTGTGGAGCTTGGTCTTTGCTTGAAGAAAGTAGACCCAAGTCCATCGTGAGTAGTCATCAACAATTACTAAGATGTAGCGTTTGCCATTGATCGTTTGCAGCGCGCGGGCCACACAAATCCATGTGAAGAAGATGAAGCACATCTTGAGAGTTGTGTTCCACCTTTGAAGGAAAATGAGCACGAGTGCTTTTCCCTTGTTCACATGTGAGCAAGGTGATCTTTTGAATAAGCGGAATCGTGGGAGTCCTTCAACTAGTTTGTGTCGAGCAAGGTTGGTGATGGTTTGAAAGTTTAGATGTGAGAGGCAGCGGTGCCATAGCGAGGATTTTGTTGATGTTGCCTTTGAAAGTAGCGGATGGGAGATGAAGCAACCATGTCTTTCATAGAGATAGTGTAGAGACTAGAATTACGCGAGCGGACATAAGGTCATTTCCTTGTAGATCACGAATGAAACAAGTTTTCTCCGGAAAGCAACCTCCAAATCTCCATCACAAAGCCGACCTCTTGAAAGCAGTTATGACCGAGGCCTTCCACATAGTAAACCTGCTGATTTCGATGTTCCCATTGACATAGTCTCCGTAGCCCATGATAGTTGCAGTGATCATTCCGAACACAGCGGTGCCAATGAACTTTGCAATAAAGTTTGATAACAGTTTAAGGTTGCTGTCATGTGTCGGGAACATCCGCTATCAACAATCGAGAGAATGATCATATCACTGCATTACACACAGGCGACACGGATGGAATAGAAGTAGATGTGGAACCCGAAATGTTAGAGGTTCGAAGCGAATATATTAGACATACACACATTAATAATTTTAGGCATCCATTTAAATCCTAGTGTGTTATATATCCATTTCGCCATCTATAACTACTCTTTGCTTTAGTCTTAGTGAATGCACTAGGTGGTACTACATTCTTAGGAGGTGGCTGGAGCTACGAGGGACAACAATGCTTGCCTTAGAATCTAAAGAAGGCGGTCTACCAAGCACGACTTAGAAGGATTAGTGGGCTTAGAGGTATTCCGATTCTTAGGATTCCGTAAGCGAGATTATAGCTTTAGCAACACATTTGTCATGACAATCGAATTCATACTTTTCGACAAATAACACAAGGTGCATCGGTGAATATCAAAAGTGCTTAAAGGTTTAGCATTCGTTACATCACTATTTCTATTACATTTGCGGACGCAACATCTATAGTGGAAGCAACGTGAGTCTTATTCATAGTCCTAGGGTGTTCTTCTACTTTAGCATTCCTTATTGATCTTTTCTTGGGTCGCAACTTCCTATTCTTGATTGAGTGCTCTAGGCGTGAAGTGCGGACGTTTGGAAAAACATAACTATTCTGTTTCGATAGAAGGAAGCACGTTAGCAACTTGTGATTTGGCGGTAGGGATTCTAGGTGCACGATTACTAAGTGTTCTTGGTGCTAATCTCTTAATGATGGTTGGCGGAAGTTGTTCATACTTTCCTAACATTTCTCTTAACTTAGAGATAGTGTGAATCAAATCTTGATTTTCGGACCGAATATTACCGGCAAAATTCATGACTTCTCTAGTGTGAGCAAGATAGTGATCAAGTTCGTTTGATGCTTCATGACGAGTCTTATTGAGTAAATCAAATATGACACCATATTCTGTTTAACTTTTACAAGTTCTTGTTCATATTTTGAGATTTGACTTTTCAAAGACACGTTTTGATCATCCGAGTTGCTCAAGTTTAGGATCGAAAGATTTTGCAAGCAATTGAGCGATTTTGTTTTGAAAACCAAGTTGTTTATTGTGAATATCTTTTCACACCAATTAAGGCGACGTTTTGCATTGTAAAGTTCGTTAAGTAATCGTTCATTTTCGACTTTTAAAGACTCGATCTGAAGCACATTATCGGTATTCTCAGCGGTTATCACGAGTCAACATTATCGGCGAGATATAATCGGATGCATGTGGCAAAGAATAGAATAACACAACATTATGGATATCGGCCTGGATAACATCTTCCAAGAGTCGATCAACATCTTTTCTCAACATTTTCTTTTCGTTTAGTATTAGAAATAGATGTTTGATTTTCTCGGCGACCTTCATGACTCAAGTTCCTTATGAAAGTCCGTTCCCAGACAATGCACAACTTTTCAAATTTTTAACATTTGGTAAAGATTTTTACGAAAAATGTCTCTTTGTTCTCGCGCGAGGCGATTGAAAGTGTTGAACTTTGATTTGAGAATGATATTCTATCTCATGTTCTAAAGTTTTGAGGTCGACCATGAAAATATCAAAATATCTAAGAATTTTGCGATTTTCGGGTTTTGAGTTACTTCACTAATGGAAGGTAAAGGACCATAAATTTGTGCATAATCGGTTGGGGATTAACATTAGAAGACTCGGTGTTTTGATGATAACCCTTGGTGTGTTAGAAGAATCCGTTGGTGTGACAAAAGTGATCGGTTTTGAATAATTAAAGGTTTGTTGTAAACAACAGTTTTTAATTTTGATCGACTCTCGTCTTACGCATCTAATTCCTCTTGACGATGATATTCAACAACACTCATAACAAATTATCAATTTTATATTACCCTTTGGAAACTTGAGTTTGGTTTGAATGCTTTTGTTGAAAGCTTAGGTTTATGTCGGCAAGATTTGGTCCATATCCATTTGGATTGGGTTTTAAAGTAAACTTTTCAATAGCGATTCTTGACTCACCATGTTTGTAAACAACAGTTTTAAACTCTTTAAGTTTGCGTTGCAAGCGATAATTTCTTCAAGATGATCATCTATTCGTTTCGTTGAATGCTTTTTGTATCTGACTGTTTTGACAAGTTAACAACTCGACCTTAGCTTTTGATTTTCCAAGGTAAGGCGTTAATTTGCTTTTTATGTTCATGTTTGATTGTTCTATCTCGGACAACAAAGCATTCTTGAGCGGCTAGATCACGCATCTCTCTCTAAATATTTTTCGTTTGATGAGATTTAGCAAAAGCGGCTTCAAAACCTTTTCACGGTTTTCTTGAGTTTTAAAAAGTTGAGTTGCATTTGTAAGCATTCAAAATCCTTGGTTAACGATGCATTTTACTTTTAAGTCCTTGTTTAATGCACAACATTCTTCAATTTGGGATTGTTGGTCTTTAAGTAAGAGAGCAAGATCTGGATGAGGCAAAAGTTCGGCTTGTTCAGCAGAAGTCACAACATGATCATTATTTAGATCCTCAGTATAACCACGGGTCAATTTGATTATCAAAGGAAACCATAAGGTCATCTTGATCGTCAAATGTAACTACAGGTCTATTTGAAAATCGTCGAATGAGATGTAAATGACTCATTTTGAACATTACGAGCCTTGCGGATTGATTTTGGCGAAGATATTAGATCGAGATAAATATGGTTTGTTCGGTGCACGAGACAAACCATCGATGTCATCTGCTGGGCTGTGTCGATCATGTGTAACTCATGCATATTAGCCATCAACATAAGCTGCTTGCATTGGCTGCAAGTCCTCCATATCATCATCGAGTGCGCATTTGCCATAAAACTCTGTTCTTTATGCATGAGAGATCCACCGACTTCATCCTTAAGAGCCAAAGAAGAGCCTCTTTGAAATAAGCACGCCCCTAGTCCTCGGCTTTGGACATGCATTAGCGGTGTCCCTTCTCATTGCGGTTGTAGCATCTTAGACCATTTAACCCATTACGAGCATTTCCTGTTCCACCACTTGGAGCTCTGTTGTTATTCCGACCCATAGCATTAAACCCTTGACCACCGCCCATCGGCGACCATAACCACGATTACGAACTTCAACTCGTCCATTGTTTACAACACTGATTTCGTGTGTTAGATGAGGAACGAATCGATTGTTGGATTTGTTGGTATAACGACCAAAAGCATTAGCAATCATAACAAATCCTTGTTGCAATGCTTGAGCGGATCGATGTCCTCATTAGCTTCAACGACAATTGGTTGAGCATTGGTGTTGTTGTATGGAACCAATTGATTTTGTTGAGATTGTTCTTGTGAATGATCGTTTTGTGTGAGATTTGGTTGAGTTGCTTGTTGAGGAGGATAACTTTGTTGAGCATATAAGGCAAGTTGTTGATTTTCGGATGTGTGGTGGAGCAATTTGAGCACGGAGAATCCTTTCGATCAACTTCCTTTTCATGAGGCTTCAAGTAATCGTACAACAATCCATATGTAGAATGATGCATATTCTTAAGCAGCGGAGAAAAATGACATACTTCTCCCATTCGGGACCAAGACTACTCGGGAACTTAGTATTCACTGCAATTCTTGGCATGATGATGTTGTGTTTATCCAAATCATTGATGATGTCGAAAATCGATGATGATAGGACTCTAGTGTCTCTCGGGTTCAATCATGAAGTGTTCATAAGCCAAGTAAATTTTGGATTCCAAATCCTCACGATTGAGTCTGATCCTTCCATAAGAAGGCGAATATGATCCGCATTTTACATGCGGTCTTTTGAGCATCAACACTACGAAGAATTGGGTTTGGTAATCCTAAGAGGATATATTCCATTGCAAGCTCATACGCTTCATAGTGTAGAAGTTCTTGAGGATTCAAGTGCTGCAATATAGCAATGTTCGTTTGTTCATCTCTTGGTGGAATAGCATTTGGATCTCCGGGTACAATGACGATAGGCATCTCAAATGGACCTTCAAGATAACCTTCTTTAAGAACTTTCCATGTGGCTTCTTGGATCACAAAACCTAAAGAACCTTATCACCCATTGATCGTAGTTTCTGGAGTGAGCATTGGAGGTCTATCAGTGATCCACCTCATGAATTGATTGTTGGTGCTTAAAGCTTCACACATCTTTGCAAACCAAGTGGGTTCCTTCATAGTGTTCCTTGATGGATGTTGATTGAAGTCATTTGTGTAGGGTTGAACTTGAAGACTTGGCGGTGTTTGAACCATTTGTGGTGGAGGAATTGCTCCAAGTTGTGGAGTATGTTGTTGATTAAATTGTTGTTGATAAATTGCTTGTTGTTGATTCCATTGTTGATGTTGTGGACTTAGTTGTTGTTGTCGTTGAGAATAAGTGTAAGGGAAATAGTTAGAGTATGGTGGTTGAGACATGTTGATTAACTTGTGTTATAAAAATGGATCTTTGTAGTCGAATGAACCTTTGTTGAAGAAGTATCCTTAGGCGTAGAAATCACAATAACCAAGTAGCACTTATGCGTAAAAACACCAAAGTTACGCGTAACGATGAGGAGTTCTGCGTAGATTTAGCTTCTGCGTAAGTATGGAAAAGACTCTAAAGTTATCGTAGACAAAAGTTAGGCGTGAAAGTTAGGCGTAGGATTATCTTATCGTAAGACTAGGCTTAGGCGTAAGATGAATCTTATCGTGGGATTTCTGGCGTAAGCTTATGCTTATGCGTAATTTTAGGGTTTTATCCCAAGTGATCTTTACACTTCACGGTGCAAAAGATATCCAAAGTCGACGTATTTTCGGGCTTATCCAAGCAAGAAAACACGGAGTAAACCACAAAACGAAGATCAAGCCAAGGATAACCTTACAGCGTAGTTTTAGGGTTTTGCTACGCGTGGGATTACTCGTAAATATGATTATGCTCAAAGTTGTTTCTAAACCGGTTTTGTGTGATGAAATAGCTTCAATAACACCAAAAGACACAAAAGTGTGAAACTTGATGAACCAAAACTCTTAAAAGCGATTCTGCGTAGGATAGAACCTTCACAAAAACTAGATGAAAAGCGATGATCTACACATAAAGTTGAAACTTTTGCCAAAAGCGATAAGTTTAACACCTTATAACGTTGAAAGGACAAGAATCTTGGATTAAAAGTGTAAAAATACGTTTTGATCAAGCCAAAGTTATGGAGGCGCAAGTTAAGCGTGAGACCAAAACTCACTTCAAACAATACGTTCACTCGACTATTAGGCGATTGATACCCTTGTTAGGTCACTAGTTTTACAACACAAGCAACATAGAAAGAGATAAAGGCGATTGAACAATAAACCAAACACACACACACATATATAATAAAGCGGTTTAGGCGTAGGTGAGAGTGAAAGAAAAAATTGAACAACCAACCCTCAGTGAGGGTTATACAAAAAATATTTATAGGAGGAAGCTAGGGCAACACTCCTAGTTCCCATCCTTTCTCTTATGGGCTTGGGCCTAAGCTCATGGGCCTTCTACATAAGCTTAAGGCTAATAACAAACATAAAGGCCATAATAAGCTACCTATTACATAAGAATAACTAACACTTGAATTATAGTTTAGGAGTGATTCCAAGTTACAACTCCGTTTGACAAACGGTTGAACATTTTGGAAAATAGGCTAGGTAAACTCACTTTTACTAGAAGACATCGTTTTCTCAAAAGTATTCTATCGATATGAAATCTGACTCCAAACATGGTCACTTGCAATAACTATTTTGACTAATAGAAAATATATAAGTGTTTATACTTGTATAAAATAGTTACGATAACCCTATTTAAATCGCGTGTAACTTAGTCGTTATAAGTCCGTTTTCTACGTTTTATATATCCTTAGTTTCGTGTTAAAGGATACTAATATATTTTTGATAAATCGACTCATTTAGATAATGTTTAAAACTCGATTTTGCCCATTAAAAATACCTTCACAGCTTTGAATTTTTCAGAAAATAAGTTTTCGTCGTTAAACTTGAAAATAGCGTAACTTCTTCGTTATAAATCCATTTTAACCCGTTCAAGCGACCACGGTTTCGTTTTAAAGTCTATTTTCTGAATATCTAGCCCAAAATAATCCTTGACCTGACGAAATTTCCAGATTTTGTAAAAACGATCAGACCTCTATTTCATGTTGTCGAAAATGATTTTTCTAGTATAATACTTATTCTAACCACTTCAAATCAACACCAAATCTATTCTAAACCTACCATACACCTTCTTAGGGTGTCATGGGTTACTAAACATCATCAACAATAATATGTTTTATGAGAATAATTATAGGATGATTAAAACTTATAATAAGTACTAAAAACAGTTAAAAGTGATATAGATACACATGATACTTGCATGTTTTCTTACTAGAATGATAAAATAACTCAAGTATGAATATGAAAGAGTAATGAAAATTATGAGAAGCTTACAAGTATTATGATGAGGTTTAAGTAACTAGGTTTCCTAAACACTTCTTGGTTTCTATTTCAAAACCTAAATAGAAGTATACTAGTGTTTATAAAATCACTTGTTCTTGAAAAACTTTTGCTTTCTTCCTTGTTTTTCTTCTTGGCCGAATACTAGAGAGGAATGGAAGAGAGTTTCTATCCTTTTCACCTTTGTAAATGTGTAACTATGTGTATTAGTTAGTATATTATTAGTATTTTACAAGTATCTAGTCTACAAGTGAATATGTGTACATTTATATTGTCAAGATTTTTATAAAAAGGGTGGTGATTCATGGGGAGGTCGGCAAGGGCATTTAGGGAATAAGGGTTTTGTATTTTGATGACTTGAAAGTATTTAAGTGTAAGTATAATATGTATTTTGTAAATATAATTAGGTATTTAGTGTAGCGTTAGTTAGAAATCAATTTTAACGCAACAAAATAAAATATATCAAGTAATAAAAATTATAAAAACATTTCATATTGAGTGAAATAATAATTATCGAGTTGAATTCTGAAAACCGTCGTAAATATATATATATATATATATATATATATATATATATATATATATATATATATATATATATATATATATATATATATATATATATATATATATAATTATATACAAAAAATTCAAAACATCGGGTAAACTAATAATATAATTTTTATAGTCTTAAAATGAGTATAAAAATATATCGGATAATTTTGGAAGTGTCGGATCAAATATTCAAAATAAATGATTATGCGATAACGTTTATTTAATAGGAAAAATATACGTTTATGAAATATGCAAACCCATGCATGAACAAATATGAGAATGATATTACTGATGATATGTAGACTAAATCTAGTCTATATGAAATGTCATCAATGATGTTTCATGAATACGCAGCTAAACCCTTACGGTTACGCGAATTTGATACTTGTAAACCTAGTTTACGAAAAATGATGAATAGTGTATCATGAATAGTGATTTTCTCCGGGAATGAATAGTGTTTCATGAATAGTAAAATTTTGAAATAACCTCTCAAATATCAAATCGACTTCAAAAACGATGAATAGTAAAATGATGAATAGTAACCGATGAATAGTAAATTCCCGAGATGAATAGTAAAATTTTAAAAGTTTGTAAAATGACATGAAATTATGAGTTGTCACATTCGCCCACCCAAAAAGGAATTCACCCACGAATTGATTCATGTTAGTCTCTCTGGTTTAGGGTTTGTGATGAATAACGAGGAGAGAAGACATGAGGAAGTGTCGTTACGGTTATCTATGATTAAGAGTGTATAAACATCGCTAGAGAAAATATTGGAAGAATCTCCCATGAGTATCACTTTGACTTCTAGGAATATGTGAAAATGTTGCTTGCACTAAGATTTATAAATAACTGCTCCCAACATAACATGATCCCTCCAGAATTAAACATAGTTAGCTAGGCTATGTATAATTAAGGAACGATAATGTAACGTTCGGTTTAGTTGTTATAACTCTCAATGTTTAAAGAGATTTAAACCATGTCGTTCAATTGGCAGTTAAAGTAAAGGAAGTAAAATTTTGGTAAGTGATAACAAATCGGAAGGAAAATAAAGTACGATAGATGAGAATATTACACAATGAGTGGTTTATCAAACAGTACATAGCCTTAAGACATAGAGATCCGAATACTAGGGAAGACATAAACTTAGTACGACATACTGCATAAGGAAATAAGACTGCTAAATTCTAAACTTCATCAGTCTGTCGCGTTGTTGAGACCATGGCGAGCTTCTCCTCCTTCTAACATGTATGCTTTCCCATGAGCACCTTCAACTTGTTGACCTTGGTTTTGGGGACATTTGTTCCGATAATGTCCTTGCTCCCCACATCCGAAACATGTGACTATGGCTTTACCTCTACAATCCCTGGCGAGGTGTCCCGATTTTTGGCATTTGTGGCACTTGGCGGGCAAGAACACGAGTGATGAAACTTATATCGATTACATAGTGGGTGTGTTCCAAAGATAACATCGCCTTGTGTTGGTGCAATGACATAAGCCATTAGCGACTTGTCTTCTATTATGTTGTTGTTGATGGTTAGTGTTACGGTTTTGGTTATCATTATTATAACCTCCCTAGTCATTTTCCCATTTCCTTTTGTTGTGGTTAGTTTGGTTGTCGTTGTTGTTGTTGTTGCGGTTATTGTTGATAATGTGTTCCTTCTTCACAACTTGGGCCATGAGTTTTTGAGTTATCCTGATAGATTCTTCAATTGTTTGGGGATCAAAAAAAATTACATCACCTTGAATAATCTGTGGAAGTACTCCAATGAAACCTTCCAGTAGTTTCTCATTGTCCGAAACCATAGATGGACATAAAGCAGCCAACTCTTGAAACCTTCTGATGTAGGTCTCGATGTCATATCCAACAGTCACTAACTCATAAAATTATGTTTCCAACTTCTTCACCTCAGTGCGCGGACAATACTTCTTAGTCAACAACCTTTTGAATTGATCCCATGTGAGCTTGTAAGCATTTTCCATACCAATAGGTTGTGCATAAGAATTCCACCATGACATTGCCCCATCTAAAAGCGTACTAGTAGCGAACTTCACCTTGCAGTCATCTGGGCAATTGCATAGAAGAAATACAGACTCCATCTTCTCAAACCAACGGACCATAGCAGTGGCTCCTTCCGTGTCTTTAAACTTTGTGGGATCACCGCTCTTAAATTCCTTGTATGTACAATTTCGAACTCCAGACCCTCCTGCAGTCCCTGCAGATGTAAGCACAGCCCTTGAGCCTCAACCTCGACAGCGAAGCAAGTCTAGCAGCTTCGAGATGCAGGCGTGAAGATAGCAAGTCTAGCGAACTTGGCGGTAAGAATGAGGCAGTAGCCTCTTCAAGAAGAGACAGCTGCGATTCGTTGCTCGTTCTTTCCTTAGTGCCTCGGCTATACTATCCTTTACATACTTTTGGATAGCATCTTGTGTCATTTATGGTACAACTTTCTTCGGCGCCATAACTCTTCAAAATAAGAGGAAAGGTAAGACGTAGCAAAGTCCTATGTTAAGAATAAATGCTCTAAAGAGATGTGATCGGAGGTGATAAATCTGAGGTTATTTTTCAAAATTATTGACGGATTCCTAGGAGATGGGTTATGAGATGTTGTAAGTATTTCAAATGTATGACAATTTAGTGACTTAATGTGTAAATAACGTGTAACACGACATGTTGGTGGTGAAACAGAGGAGTGAGAGCGACTTCATCCTCCTTAAAGGTTTTGTCTCGACTTTCGATGTTATCGGTGATAAGTCAACTGATGTTAAAATTTTGATAGGGAATGACAAGGCATTCTCCACATTGGAGTCTAAAGAAAGGATAATGGAATGGGTAGTTGAAGGCATCTATGTGACAATCGATTTGAAATGAAAGTAATTAACTCGAAAAATGTACATATAAACCGCATGTATAGTGAATATGCACTTATGATGAAATGATGAGATGCTATGATGATGTAGTTATAGTCTAGGGTCAATGATACAACCTAGTTCTCTATAACTCTTGCTCGATGCCAATCTGTCACACCCCAAAATACATGCTTTGCGGTGGAATGGGATTCTGGGGGATGACCGTCATAGCATCACGATTCTGATTATATTGAACGACCTAAAGTGTCGTTTGGAAAATACACCGTTTGATTGAGTAAAATAATCAGAGTTTACAAAATATAGGTCCCAAAAGATTTCCAAAGTATCAAAATGAGTTTGTTACAATCAAACGGTAGTTAAGTGCATAAAATATATGTGAGACGCGTCAGCTCAGCGACTCCATTCAAGCCATGATGATATGCTAATACCTGAGATAAAACATGCTTAAAACAGTCAACACAAAGGTTGAGTGAAATCCATAGGTTTAATTAATTCGTTTGAACACAATATTCGTAGTGTGAGTTACGTTGTTTCACACACATCGTTGAAAACAAAACATCATTTATTTCACTAAGTTCATGACAACCAAAGCGTAAACCTCGTACCAATAGAAATTGGTAAAATAGTTTCATCGCAGCCCTAGTAGGTAAACTTGCCAATTTACCTTAATGATTCAAATATAATGCGTTCGATTTCCCTAACGGGTCAATAAGAATGGGAGTGTTAATTCCAATAGGCCTATTCACAATATTCGCTCACTGCAAGTGACTAATGGTGCATGATGTAGGGACTTCAAACATGGCAATAGAATACTTAGTGACAATAAAGCATTTGGATATAACGTACAGTTCAAAGCATTTGTGTTCGGTTAAAAATATAGCATGTATCTCCCCCAAGAGTTTGTAAAACAATTAAGTAATAGAAAGTGGGGCTATGAACTCACCTGATGCAATGTTTATGATGACAAGAGTGGATACACTGAAATGAGACGCAAATCTCTAACCGCGACCTATTATGAATGATATGATTCGAACATAAGTCATGACGTAATGTTATGCATGCAAACTCATACGATATCCATACCACTTGTGCATTTTTGAAAATAAAGTTTATCGTCGAAAAATAAATTTATAACGTATTGTCAAGTTATAAATTACTTTACAAGTACTTACGTTGAAATGATATCCTACGATAGTCATTTAGTGATTTATTAAGAAATTATAGTTTTTCGTCGTAAAAAAATATAATTTGACAATTCATGAAAGTGGCTAAATGACCTCGAAAAGCTAGTCGTAAAATAGTGAATATCGAGTGTTAGAAAACAAACTCAATGGTTTTGGAAAGCTTGTCACATTATCTAAAAGTCTTAGCATTTAACTTTTGATCATAGAGGTCTCAATCATAGAGAAAAATATAGATGAAGCATGGTAGTCGGACTAGAAATATTGTTTAAGGTTAGTTTTCGGCAAAGTTTGAGTGACCGTATATTATTCGTCACAACTCCGTTTGACAAACGGTTGAACATTTTGGAAAATACGCTAGGTAAACTCACTTTTACTAGAAGACATCGTTTTCTCAAAAGTATTCTATCGGTGTGAAATACGGCTCCAAACATGGTCACTTGTGATAACTATTTTGACTAATATAAAATATATAAGTGTTTATACTTGTATAAAATAGTTACGATAACCCTATTTAAATCGCGTGTAACTTAGTCGTTATAAGTCCGTTTTCTACGTTTTATATATCTTTAGTTTCGTGTTAAAGTATACTAATATATTTTTGATAAATCGACTCATTTAAATAATGTTTAAAACTCATTTTTGCCCCTTAAAAATACCTTAACAGCTTTGAATTTTTCAGAAAATAAGTTTTCGTCGTTAAACTTGAAAATAGCGTAACTTCTTCGTTATAAATCCGTTTTAACCCGTTCAAGCGACCACGGTTTCGTTTTAAAGTCTATTTTCGGAATATCTAGTCCAAAATAATCCTTGACCTGACGAAATTTCCAGATTTTGTAAAAACGATCAGACCTCTATTTCATGTTGTCGAAAATGATTTTTCTAGTATAATACTTATTTTAACCACTTTAAATCAACACCAAATCTATTCTAAACCTACCATACACCTTCTTAGGGTGTCATGGATTCCTAAACGTCATCAACAATGATATGTTTCATGGCAATAATTATAGGATGATTAAAACTTATAATAAATACTAAAAACAATTAAAAGTGGTATAGATACACATGATACTTGCATGTTTTCTTACTAGAATGATAAAATAACTCAAGTATGAATATGAAAGAGTAATGAAAATTATGAGAAGCTTACAAGTATTATGATGAGGTTTAAGTAACTAGGTTTTCTAAACACTTCTTGGTTTCTATTTCAAAACCTAAATAGGAGTATACTAGTGTTTATAAAATCACTTGTTCTTGAAAAACTTTTGCTTTCTTCCTTGTTTTTCTTCTTGGCCGAATACTAGAGACGAATGGAAGAGAGTTTCTATCTTTTTCACCTTTGTAAATGTAACACCCGCCTTTTTTTACCACAATATTGTCCGCTTTGTCCGCTTTACCCCGAGCTCACGGCTTTATTTTTGTGGCCTCATTTGAAGACTTCCGGCGGTCACCCAAGCCAAGATTACTCTCACATGAGCACGCTTAACTGCCAGGTTCCTAAGAACTCCACCCGATGAGACCACAAAGCGTTGTGTCATTGTAAAGCGAATGTTATCTTATGAGCCCAACATCTCCGAGCCACACCGATGTGGATTGCCTAGGTGTCACGATAAATGTGTAACTATGTGTATTAGTTAGTATATTATTAGTACTTTACAAGTGTTTCGTGAATAGTAAAATTTTGAAATAACCTATCAAAATATCAAATCGACTTAAAAAATGATGAATAGTAAAATGATGAATAGTAACCGATGAATAGTAAATTCCCGAGATGAATAGTAAAATTTTAAAAGTTTGTAAAATGACCTGAAATTACGAGTTGTCACATATGATAAAAGACACTTAAAGTCAAAATGCTTCCGTCAGACTTATAAATTGCGTCTTTTAGAGCATTTGTAATAAGTAAAAGAAATAAAACATTTTCACTATTTCAAAAGATTATTTGAAAGGGCTTTTAGTATTACATAAAAGATTTTTGAAAACGCTTTTTACAAAAATTTGATAAACTTCAAGTTTTTTTTTAAAAGCTCTAGACATTAATTATGTTATGAATTAAATACATCTTGTCATTAATTTGTTGGCTGAGATGACTCATATTATGCTCCAAATGCGTAGTTGTGAGAAAGAGGTAACCAAGTTGCATTCGATGCCTCAAGATGAGCCAGTTAACAGCTTCAGTCTACAAACTCTGCTAATGATTGAGGAATCAGATTTGCATATCTATAACGCCTTGAAGGCCGTTAGGGAAGAAGTGATGAGAACCGTAAATGAGTAGCAAGATCTCATCAACAATTATCAAGCAATCTAAAAGCTCAAAAGCGTTGAATGATTTGTGTTCTCGTATCATATCGTCATTTGTGTTTTAAATTTCTTATCATACTTTGTGTTTTGGTATTGTATTTTAGTTTCGTCTTGTATTTTTATTTAAATGAAATGAATTTAGTTTATTTGAAAAATTAGTTAAGGGGGTTAATTTGTAATTTTAAATAGCAATAACACATTAAACACCTACAACAACTACTACTACTACTACTACCACTATTACAACAATTAACACATTAAACAACAAGGTTAACACCTTCTACTACTATTACACAAAAATAACACATAAAACAACAACAACACCTGCTTTATACGAAGATTATTCATGCCATCTGAAAGCTCATAGAGTATTGCACCCGACAGACATGCATGATCCTCGGGATTCATTTCCAATTCCAGTGATGCCTCTAGAATCGTTTTTTTTTTCTCCAACATCTTGTTTCCTGTTTCCAGCATGCTAATCGTAATATCTTTGACATTGCATTTTGAGCACTGTGTGGAAAACTAGAAGGGGATGGGGTTGAATAATTTACCAATTAAAACTTCGTTTTAAAATATATATATCGACTTATGTCAATCTATTTGGATGTGTATGTTGGACATTGATAGATAGATATATAAATGTGTAATGAAAGATAAAGAGTAAGAAGCACATAACCACAACACGATTATTTATAGTGGTTCGGCTACAAGGACACCTTCCTTGCCCTACTCCACTCCCCGAGTCACCTACTCGAGAGTTCGTAATCACTACACGACACCAACTTCGCCTACTCTTTTTCCGGTACTAGGCTAACCACCGTGTTAATACAAATAAGCCATAAAAACGTTTATTTATATTTTACGATCTTCTAATATTTTGTCGATAACAAAAGTAAAATCATATTAACGAAACAAATAAAGTACGTAAATGGTTTGAACTAATAGTTTTCTAACATATTCACATTTTCACAAAAACACTAAAACAAGTATAAGTGATTTTATGATCTAGATATATATATGTACAACAACTAGTGTTTACATATTGGGTTAGCATATACTTAAACTAAGTATACTAAAATGGGTAAAAGCATGTAAATACTAAAATAAGGTAAAAACATGTAAATACTAAAATGGGTAGAAACTAGCAAATGGTATTGAACCATAACCCATGGTTTTATATATACCACTTATCTAAGTTCATTGTATCTAGAAAGAAAACCATGGATCAACCCATAACCCATGACCCATGACCCATAACCAAAAATACCCATGGGCAAAGAGGCGTTCCACGGATCCCTAGCTTTGTGCTAGCGGATCCCAGTGGAAGGATCCGTGGGATCGAGGAAGCAGATGAGAATTTTCTCTATAAATAGAGAGCCATTTCTTCCTTACTAATCATCCTTTACACACATACTTCCCCAAGTATTCTAACCTCTAACCTCGGATCCAAGAGATCTATGTAGCTTTTCTCTTTTGTTTTTGTGTGATCTTGTAGGTTCCTCTTAAAGGAAAGATCACCACATGTTGAAGACGTGCAAGCTCAAGTCCATGAGTTGCCATGCTTCGTCATCATCAAGACAACGAAGGTTCTCTTGTTGATATTTCTTCCTTTCTCCATAGATGTTGGGTTGAAGGCATTAGTGAAGAATGCCGAAAGTGTCAAGATGAAAGCATTAGTGAAAGGTGCTCATCATCCGAGTCAAAGCATTAGTGAAGAATGCTTAAGATGTCAAGACGAAGGAATTAGTGAAGGATGCTGCGTTGTGTCAAAGGCATTAGTGAAGGATGCCAAGAATCAAATCAAGTAGCATTTGGGAAGAATGCTTGGGTCGTATAATCGATGAGGTGCATCGTTATACATATAAGTGTTTATTTATTCACAAGGATGGTGATATCCTTGATGGTGTTGTAACAAGGAGTAGATCTCCTTGATAATAGGTGTTGTGTCGTGAAGGGTAGTAGTTCCTCCATAATGGAACTAGGTGCTTAGCCTAGTACCTAATAAAGGGTAGGCGACGTTGTGATAGGATTAGTTCTCCTAAGGTGTGAAAGAACTCGGTGGTTAGCCTAGCACCGTATAAAGGGTAGGCGACGTTGTGATAGGATTAGTTCTCCTAAGGTGTGAAAGAACTCGGTGGTTAGCCTAGCACCGTATAAAGGGTAGGCGACGTAGTGTTAGGTGTGGTTCGCCTTGGTGTGAAAGAACTCGGTATTTAGCTTTGTACCGGAAAAAGGTTAAGCGACGTTGTGAAGGCTTCTCCGCCATAAGGAGATTTGGTGTAGTGCTTACGAACTCTCGAGTAGGTGACTCGGGGAGTGGAGTAGAACAAGGAAGGTGTCCTTGTAGCCGAACCACTATAAATAACTTGTGTCGTGGTGATGTGCTTCTTACTCTTTATCTTTCATTACATGTTTATATATCTATCTATCAACGTCCAACATAAACAACCAAATAGATTGACATAAGTCGATCTAAATATCTAAAGGAAGTTTTAAATTGGTAAAACTATTCAACCCCCCTTCTAGTTTTCCACAATTGGCATCGAGCTTCGTTACCAAGTTTTTTAGAGTATGTTGTACTTTAAAAACTTGATACGATCCATGTATGTTTGAAAACTACAAAGAAGGATTATTCTGTCATATTTTAAAAATCACTATTTTGTTTATTGTTGGACAATGATAGAATGCTCTAACATTTTTTTTTAAAAGCACTATCCATACTTGGATTTGGAACTACCTAGATGATCATGAAGAATTCCACTAAAAAGTTCTTCTCGCAAAAAGAATGTTTAAGCAAAGCATTATCCATACTTGAGTTTGGAGCTACCAAGAAGAGCATAAAGAACTTATCTAAATATTTCCTTCATAAAAGAATATTTAGCCAAGGTGTTAGGAATTAGAAAATTCCATGTTAAAGTGTCGGTCACCCCAATTATGATCTAGCATAAGTTAGCTCGTAGACGTGTCGTTATTTTCGTTATTTAGCAGTTTATTAGTTAGTTTGTAGCGTACATTAGTTTAGTGCAACACCGTGGAGGAAGGACGGGTCTTTACCCACTGTATCCCTGATCCACAGTCCGATAGGAGGACGTTAGCTTTGTAACTATAAATACCCCTTTCATCCATGGAAGAGGTGGTGCTTTCAATCTAATATTCTACATTTTGTGAAGTAACTCTCTACCAAGAAAACACCCAACTCTCTAACTTTCTCTCTCTAATGGCAAACATGTATTTTGATCTCCCAAGACCACCCGAATCATCAAACACATAATATAACGATCCTACAATTGGTATCAGAGCCAGGTTATGTAGATTATGCACCGGTCATGATTTCTTCGATTAAGTGTGGATCTTTGTGAGCATGCGGCTTTGGATTGACTCCTCAATTACGATCACCGCAACCGTCCAAATGTACCGCAAACAACAGCTAGCAATAAAACACACGAAAGTGTCTTTGATCACTTCGTTGAATTGAGGTACACGCCCACTTTCCCGTTGATCGATATAAATATCGCCTGTGATCGGTAGGATTCCTAAGAATCTCCTTGACGGGTTTCGCACTTGTTCTAGGCGTTCTCAAACCGGAACGTCTCAAAGAATACAACACGAAGTGAGTGAACCAAATGAATTGAGATTCAGCGATTGATGAAAATGATTTGAAAACAATCGCGTATTGCTTAAAGAAAGAGTTTTGCAATCGACGAAGGTTTTATGAGGAAGATCAATTTTCAATCAAAATACTTTTGTATTAAAGAATGAGTACACATTCGACGTGCTAGCGAAAAGAAGAGATTCGCACATCGAGCGGTTTTCTAAAAGTATTTTTCAATCGAGATACTTTTGAATCGAAAACATAAGTACACATTCAACGTGCTAGAGAAAAGAAGGTTTGCACATCGAGCGGTTTTCCAAAAGTATTCGTCAATTCCATTCTGGACCAAGGTTGATTCAAGATTGAATCTCCCATCGTTTCTATCCGGTTGTCACAAGCTTGATCTTACGAAGATCTCACATGTCACCCACCAAGAGCTTGTTTGATGTTGGCTCTAGAAAGATTTCCATCTTCATTGTGAATATTTTTACATATCACTCGGATGTTACGCAATACCACTAGGATAATCGTGGGACTCTTAATATATACTTACTTTCCACATTGTGTGAAACAAAGAAGTCTTCAATAATTTAGTGTCCTAATGAGATAGTGTGGATGATCTCTTGGCTCTAGACTCAATTAGTGCACTTTTGGTTCCTTAATAGTTTTGATCATTTAGAAAATGCTCCCCCTCAACATGTGCGTATGATTTTGAAATTGTTTAGCACATGGAGGCAAGAGTTCTTTGAAATAATTTCTTTGAAATAATTTCTTGATCACAATTTCCATGGAAAAAGCCATTTGATTTTCATGGTAAAATTCTTTCCCTCAATATGTGCATAGGATAAGTGAAATCATTTTTTATTACATAGAGGCAAGAATTCTTTTGAAGCACATCCACGATTACAAAAGCCATTAAGAAACCATTTGAAAACTCAATCAAGGTACTTTATAAGTCTCTTTTAAAAACTTTTGTACCTCGATATTTATGCTCCCCTCAATATGTGCTTCGAGATTCGAAACGTTTAGCACATATGAGAGAGCAGCAACACAATTAAATCAAAACGATCACCTTTTATCAAATTTCATTATTAAATCACAAATTCTCCCCGATCAAAAATATCAAACCCTTTGAGATTTTGGATCCCAAGTGATTAAGTAGGTTTAGAAAACATAGGAGAAAATGTGGCGGGTTTAAATACTCATCTTGTTTTTGGATAAATGCTCCTCCTCAACATGTGCATTGTATATTTGAAATCGTTTGGCACATGGAGGCGGGAGTGCCTATAAAGGACTAAAACCAATTCCGTTAAAGCAGATATGAGATTTAAATCACGATCTCTCACCCGATCAAAATTTCAAACCTTTTGAGATTTGTGATCCCAATTGATTAAATCATTTAAAAGAGTTTGGGGAAAGGCGTGGCAAGATTTAATTTTGAAAAATGACACATAAGGACCAATTTAAGACATTAAAGATTGTTAGTGTCGGGTATGATAGTTTTAAGAGATCTTTTAGTAAAATAAAACAATTTCACAATCAAACAAGAACAAAAAATTTCATTTGAAAGACCTTGATTCTAAAGAAAAATCATACCATGACATAACATTAAATCTTTAGATCACCACTTATATTGTACAAAGCGGAACTTTTGTGAAGAAATATCGTTTGAAAATATTTTATTTTAAATCACTCTCCCCTCAATCCATGACCGTAGTCGATAATTGAGTGACTCAAGTTTTGATAAAATGAAGTCGGTGATTTTCAAAATTAAGTCCAATTAATTTTCAAAACAATATTTTCCATTTTCAAAACAATTTAATCAAATTATTCAAATTTGTTTAAAAATGGTATCTGCACAAAGATCGTTAGATGGTTGAGAAGCTTCATTGTTGTTGTTGTAGGGTTTGGAAGAAAAACCGTCTGCGAGATGCGGTGAGACTTCTTCTTCGTTGCATTTTAATGCCAACCGAGGTCAAATTAAGCTCCGTTTCTTCAATCACTCGAGCGAAAACCATCTGGCGATGCGGTGAGACCTCTTACGTTGCATTTTTGCCAACTCTCCATAGAAGTCCAATTAAGCTCCGTTTCTTCATTTGTCAACCCAAGAAATAGTTACCCTTTCCTTCGGCATCCAATCATCTTCAATTGCGGGATCCGGATCGGGAACATTCTTATATCCATGATATCCGCATCGTTAGTGAACACACATACGAGATATATGGTGGTCGACATCACCCAAACAACAATCGACTAATAAAAGTCAATTCAACATATCAATCAAATCATAACGGTATGGAATAATCATTTACAAATCTATAATCATCTAATCCTAACAATCATATCCTAAATTCCTAGTCCTTCGACACGTGCAATTATCATTTTAATTAAGCACGTAGGATAATTAAGAAAGTCCGTTAGATGATATAAATTTGAAAACATTCTCCCCTCAATCAATGACTCATTTTATGAAAAGTTTAACAATATTGAAGTCATTGATTGAGTTTTGCAATTTATGAAAACTTGATTACGATTTAATTTTCAAGCAACTCATTTACCACCATTTTGGAAAACAACAAATATTTTTCTGAAGAATTTTAGACGGAAAAACATTTGTGTAGAGCAATGATCCTTGACATACTTTCCTCAAGTAGTTTTGTTTTAGGATAAGTGCACGAAATTTGTGAAAAACGTTTAAGCCAAGGTATGTATATCGTTATATTATGTGTTTTTAATTTGATAACTTGCTTTTAATTTGATAACAGCTATTGTAGGATCGTTATATTATGTGTTTGATGATTCGAGTGGTCTTGGGAGATCAAAATACATGTTTGCCATTAGAGAGAGAAAGTTAGAGAGTTGGGTGTTTTCTTGGTAGAGAGTTACTTCACAAAATGTAGAATATTAGATTGAAAACACCACCCCTTCCATGGATGAAAGGGGTATTTATAGTTACAAAGCTAACGTCCTCTATCGGATGTGGATCGGGGATACGATGGGTAAAGACCCGTCCTTCCTCCACGGTGTTGCACTAACCTAATCTCGCTACAAACTAACTAATAAAGCGCTAAATAACGAAAATAACGACACGTCTCACGAGCTAACTTATGCTAGATCATAATTGGGGTGACCGACACTTTAACATGGAATTTTCTAATTCCTAACAATCTCCCAAGGGAGGTCACCCCATGAAATACATTTTGCTTCCTAGCATTCTATCTTTGACTTCGTTCTTGAGCTCGTGACTTCAATTCTTCAATTACGCAATCTTTGTGCTTAGCAGGTGATTCTTCCAAGTCCGCATAGATTAGTACTTTAAGTGGAGGCCTTTGAACCGATCCACATCTTTGATGATCTTCGAGCTTTCATTGAGATCATCGACCACGATAAATCTCGGATCACCCTTTATTGTGTTGCCATCATGTGAAGTTGTGACTTTCGGACCGACATGCTCACACTTTTGAATCATGACATCTTTCCATCGAGTAGCGGAAGCCTTCTCGGTTCATGATATTTGCAGTGAAGATAGCGAAGCATAGTAAAAAATATCGACCAGGTTATGTAGATATGCACCATCATGATTTCTTCAATTAAGTGTGGTTCTTTGTGAACATGCGGCTTTGGATTGACTCCTCAATTCGATCATTTTGCAATCGTCGGTGTACTGTATCTGACGATTAGCAATAAAGCGCCAAAGTGTCTTTGATCACTTTCGTTGAATTGAGTACACGCCCACGGTTCCCGTTGATCGATACAATCTGCTGTGAGCAGTGGGATTCCTAAGAATCTCCTTGACGGGGTTTCACAATTTGCTCTAAATTTGTTCTCAAACCGAACGTCTCAAAGAAGACAACACGAGTGAGTGAACCAATAATTGAGATTCACGATTGATGAAAATGATTTGAAAAACAATCGCATATTGCTTGAAGAAAGAGTTTTACAATCTGACGAAGGTTTTATGAGAAGATCAATTTTCAATCAAAATACTTTTGTATTAGAGAATGAGTACACATTCGACGTGCTAGCGAAAAGAAGAGATTCGCACATCGAGCGGTTTTCTAAAAGTATTTTTCAATCGAGATACTTTTGAATTTGAAAACATAAGTGCACATTCGACGTGCTAGAGAAAAGAAGGTTTGCACATCGAGCGGTTTTCCAAAAGTATTCATCAATACCATTCTGGACCAAGGTTGATTCACGAGTGAATCGCCCCATCGTTCTATCCAGTTGTCACAAGTTTGATCTTTTGAAAAGACCTCACATGTCACCCACCAAGAGCTTGTATGATGTTGGCTCTAGAAGGATTTCCATCTTCATTGTGAATATTTTTACATATCACTCGGATGTTACGGCAATACCACAAGGATAATCGTGGGACTCTTAATATATACTTACTTTCCACATTGTGTGAAAAGCAAGTCTTCAAGAATTTAGTGTCCTAACGAGATATTGTGGATGATCTCTTGGCTCTAGACTCAATAGTGCATATTTGGTTCTGTGTCGGAGACTGGGGAGAGGGTCTCCTTCTTCAATATCAACAATCTCTAAGAGAAAGTCGATGATAATGTCGGTTCCCGTGAGAATGAAACAAGCCCTTTTAAGAGGAACTTGAGTGGTTTGGGAAGTTTAGTGCGGTCGTCCTTGGGTACATGACGTCTTGTCTTCAATACCGGTGTTACCTTAGTAACAACCAAGAGCATATGTATTGAACCGGTTATCCGCCTAAGGTTGAATTATTGGAGGGCTATTTCTTTTCACCCTTTTCACATTCATTTCTTTTCATTCTTCAACCCTTCATTGCTTACCGAGACTTCATAGCTAGTACCTTGTTGGGTTTATTCCAAGACTAGCTCGGTCTCGATCCGCACTCTTCCCATTTCTCATTTTCCCTTTTTCAATATACCTAAGGACTCTACACTATCTAGTGGATTGTCCACAGGTATATCCGTCCGGATCTGGCGGATCATGGGAACGAATACCTAACCTAACCATCCTTATAACACCATGCATAAAGTAAATTGGTCGGTCTTCGGTATTGTTCTTTCCTTCATGAAACCAATTGAAAAATCATTTGGAAAACAATCAAGGTACTTGTGATACGAGATCAAAGCATTTTGTACCTTAATAGTTTTGATCATTTTAGCACGCCCCTCAACATGTGCATATGATTTTAAAATTGTTTGGCACATAGAGGCAAGAGTTCTTTGAAATAATTTCTTTGAAATAATTTCTTGATCACAATTTCCTTAGAAAAGCCATTTGAATTTCTTTGGTAAAATTCTCCCCCTCAATATGTGCATAGGATATTTGAAATCATTTTATCACATAGAGGCAAGAGTTCTTTGAAGCACATCCACAATCACAAGCGCCATAAAGAAACCATTTTAAAACTCAATCAAGGTACTTTATAAGTCTCTTTTAAAAACTTTTGTACCTCGATAGTTATGCTCCCCTCAATATGTGCTTGAGATTCGGCGTTTAGCATATATGAGAGAAGCGACTTGCACAATTAAATCAAAAGCGATCACCTTTTATCAAATTTCATTATTAAATCACAAATTCTCCCCGATCAAAATATCAAACCCTTTGAGATTTTGGATCCCAAGTGATTTAATAAGGTTTAGAAAACATGGGAGAAAATGTGGCCTTGTTTAAATACTCATCGGTTTTGGATAAATCCTCCTCCTCAACATGTGCATTGTGTATTTGAAATCGTTTGGCACATGGAGGCAGGAGTGCCTTTGAAGGACTAAAACCAATTCCATTAAAACAGATTTGAGATTTAAATCACGATCTCTCACCCAATCAAAGATTTTAAACCATTTGAGATTAGTGATCCCAAAAGATTTAAATAATTTAGAAAATTTTGGGGAAAGACGTGGCAAGATTTAATTTTGAAAAATGACAGATAAGGACCAAATTAAGACATTAAATATTGTTAGTATCAGGTATGATTGTTTTATGAGATCTTTAAGTAAAATAAAACAATTTCACAATCAAACAAGAACAGAAAAAATTTCATTTTGAAAGACCTTGATTCAAAAGAAAAAATCATACCGTGACATAACATTAAATCTTTAGATCACCACTTACTATCGTACAAGACGGAACTTTTGTGAAGAAACATCATTTGAAAATATTTTATTTTAAATCACTCTCTCCCCCTCAATCCATGACAGAAGTCAATAATTGAGTGACTTAGGTTTTGATAACATGAAGTCCGGTGATTTTCAAAAAATTAGTCCAATATATTTTCAAAATAATATTTTCCATTTTCAAAACAATTTAATCAAATTATTCAAAATTGTTTAAAAATGGTATCTGCACAAAGATACGTTAGATGGTTGAGAAGCTTCGTTGTTGTTGCCGTAGGGTTTGGAAGAAAAACCGTCTGCGGATGCGGTGAGACTTCTTCTACGTTGCATTTTAATGCCAAGCGAGGTCAAATTAAGCTCCGTTTCTTCAATCACTCGGAAAAACCATCTGGCGATGCGGTGAGACCTCTTCGTTGCATTTATGCCAACTCTCCATAGAAGTCCAATTAAGCTCCGTTTCTTCATTTGTCAACCCAAGAAATAGTTACCCTTTCCTTCGGCATCCAATCATCTTCAATTGCGGGATCCGGATCGGGAACATTCTTATATCCATGATATCTGCATACGTTAGTGAACACACATACTGATATATGGTGGTCGACATCACCCAAACAACAATCGACTAATAAAAGTCAATTCAACATATCAATCGATCATAATGGTATGGAATAATCATTTTACAAATCTATAATCATCTAATCCTAACAATCATATCCTAAATTCCTAGTCCTTCGACACGTGCAATTATCATTTTTAATTAAGCACGTAGGATAATTAAGAAAGTCCGTTAGATGATATAAATTTGAAAACATTCTCCCCCTCAATCAATGACTCATTTTATGAAAAGTTTAACAGCGCTGAAGTCATTGATTGAGTTTTTGCAATTTTATGAAAACTTGATTCTGATTTAATTTTTCAAGCAACTCATTTACCACCATTTTTGGAAAACAACAAATATTTTTCTGAAGAATTTTAGACGGAAAAACATTTGTGTAGGAACAGCAGTCCTTCGACATACTTTCCTCAAATAGTTTTGTTTTAGGATAAGTGCACGAAATTTGTGAAAAAACGTTTAAGCGTAGCACTTTCCTTCCTTTTAAGAGCGGGTTGCTATCTCGAAATGATAGCAAGCCATAGTTTAACACGGTCACGATCAAGTAACGCAAGCCATTATATGAAGCCCGGGTTACGATCTGAAATAACTGTAAGCCATATTTTGAGACATGTTTAAAAAGAAATATTTACACCTCTGCTTCGAACTTCATCTAAAGTCCGTGCCATTATTGAATGACATTTCTAAGACCGTAGATGTTATCGATACCGAAGACATGTCTTGGAAAACATATTTTGAATTTTTCTCGATTTTATGGGTTTTGAAGGTTTTATATTTTTCTATTTTCTTTTGTTGGTTTTATATTTTTGTATTTTGTTTTCGAAAAGTATATACAAAGATAGAAAGATGATATAGTAAAGAAGATGATGATACGAGTACCGAGATAAGGATATCGAACAGCCCGTTGTAGAAGATGGAAGTCATCATCTCTTAAACATTCACCACCAAAGCTTTCGATGCTCTGAATTGAGAAATTGAACCATCCGAAAGTGAGACTCGCGCTTCCCCAAACCGAAAATCCTTAAGATAAGCAGATTTGAAGCTCTATTTCAAGCTTGCTTTAGCAGTGCACAAGAAAGCACACCATTATCATAAATCATTGCTCCATTTAAGAACGATAATCGAGGATCTCCATTCGGGTTATATCATCAACAAGAAGAACGAAGAACGTATCATCCCACTCATAAATAATCTTCTCAAATTTCCTTTCCATCAAGTATGAAGCGATCCATTCCAAAAAGGTGTCAAGAGAACAATTCCCCAAGTAGATGAATTGATGTAGTCGGTCTCTTTGTATAATGCTCAAGAACTCTCCGAATACACATCATGAGGGAATGAAAACACCTCCCATGTTCACATTTTTCTTCCCCGATGATCGTGTATGAAGCTCAAGAACCCAGTACACCAATACCCAAGAGCTCTCCGAATACACATCATGAGGGAATGAAAACACCTCCACAATGTTCACATTTTTCTTCCACGATGATCGTGTATGAAGCTCAAGAATCCAGTACACACATTCCTACCGAAAGAACGGTGATAACACCTCCTCATGTCATACATTTATCTCCCCGAATATGTCATACTCGTGTACCTCTTTTATCTTCGAAACTTTCTCTTACATCTCTTCCCCACGTAGTTGGAACAAGAACACTAGAAGCTACTAGATACACCGAGTTTCTCGAGGTCATGACATTTGTCTTCCGGGATAACTTCAATCACTTAGAAGTATTAAGTTCATCATGTGTACTCGTTATGCTTGTATATGCTTGTCTCCTTTCCCTTTGCTAGTTTAGACACTTCATAATCGACAACATAGTATAAGCCCAAATACTTGAAATCTTTATGAGAAGAACACTTGAACTCTTGTGAGAATCAACATCTTGAAGACTCTCTCGACTAATTTTATCAACCCTTATGTAGACAATTTGAACCGACCTTTGAAGAAGAAAACCCGATATACCATACTTGAAATCAAGTCAACTTCCCCACATTTGTATCTTAAGCTTGCACCTAATGATGGAAGAACGGTGTCGAGAATTTATGCTTCAAGCAAATCTCTAAGTACTCACTACCCAAACAAAGTATGAGACATTAACACCTCTTGCGATTATCCACACCGTCATATCGTGTGACACGAGTAAAACAAATTAACTCCTAATAGTGATAGTTAACGGTCTTCATCCATCCACCTCATCACCGGTAACTAGATAAACCAAGTCTTAAACTCAAATTCTTAAGCCCGAGCAAGTTATCAAATAAGAACACGCCTTTGTGAAAGTCAACTTCAATCTCAAATAAGTGATAAATGATTAACTCAAGTAATCAACTTGTGTCAAATGTCCAATACGAAATAGTCAATAACAACGCCTCGAGGAGTCATCGCTAAAGAATATGAGCAAGTCTAATTGGGGATTGAATTTGACTTATAACTCTCTCCCAATTAGTGCTCTCCCCAAACCGATAACTGTTTGATAAATGCCCGATTAAGAAGAAGTCTTTAGATCGTTAAATGCAACTCGCCTTTAGTCTTCTAACATGTAGCGAAAATGTAGAACAAACTGTAGACTCGACCTTCTTCAAGATTGTGCGGTTGGGGACTAGATAGTTAACATCTTCAACTCACACCAAAAGCATCCCTCCAAAAAGCATCCCAATTAACTTACATCTTGCAAATCCCTTAACTAAAATCCTCCCAATCAAACAAGAATGTAAAGATGTTCATCAAGGAAATCGACAATCGGGCCGCAACGAACACACAAGATGGTAACACCAAACTACCAATCACATCAAACAAGAACGAAGGTTGTTCGAATCATCATGTTGATGTGCGTGAAGCATTAACCGGAAGCACTTTGTCAATAAACTCATCAATCCGATTGAAGATGTCAACCAATGGCTCTTAGACGAACAACTCCATGTGAAGATGACCCGATAAGAAGAAGCTCGGTTCTTACATGAGTTAGGAGCCAGTATGACCATATATTCTCGTAAATCGATCAACCATGCGGTAATTTCACACTTTTCTCCCCTCAAGAATTGCATACGGAGTTGCCATTCTTGATTAAATAAGTGAAAATCATCCGAATGTTCTATTCACACTTCTCTCCGACAAAATAAGCACATGATATCGCCATCTTCATTATAATCGAGCAAGTGGAATGAGAAAACAATCGGTGATAGCCGGTTCACTTGATGGTGAAGCGCATGGAAAAAGTATGAAGCATGTTGATGATAATGGTCATAATAAGAAGATTTCTCTTCTTCGAAGATAAAGCGCACCGACACGCACACTTTTCTTTTCTTTGGAGTACGAGGCATGAACTGTTGTGTTCATACGTCATAAGAAGATTTCTTCTTCGGAAGATAATCGCATCTAAACGCATACATTTCTTTTCTTTAGAGTACGAGGCATGAACCGAAGAGTTCATACGTCATTATCTCTCTCTTATCGCCTCTTAGCAAAACATGTAATTACCCCATTATCATTCAAGAGGCTCTTTGTAGTGACAACCGATGGAGAAAACCCAATATGATGAATTTGACCTCAAGTAAACTAACCCGAACTCGTGACTTAAACTTGCACATATATAACAAAAGAGCGTGTCGAGAATTCATGCCCTTTGAATCTCTAAGTACTCTATACTCTTCAACCAACCAACCATCAAGTAATAGACGTACATTACCTCTTGAAAATCCACAATTGAATGTGACATTGAGCACTACAACGTAACTCCTTTAAGTGATAGTTATTTTGAGGTGATAAGAGCCCAATTCCCCCAAGTGGTAAAAGAAGAGGTAAAAGTCACCCAACAATAACTAGATTTCCAAGTCTTCGTTTTTTATAATAAGCTCGAACAAGGATCATGAAGAATCTTCATCCATCCATCCCCAATACCTTCAGATACTAAGTACACTTGCTCGTGTTATTTCACTTCAACCTCAAATAAATAATAGTGAATTAACCCCGTTGTCACATCTTCTGATTAAAAGCTCAAATCTAGCCTCTTTTGACGTTTTAATTGAAATCTGATAATGGTTTCATCCCGACCATGGTTTAATGAGCATAACCCCGTAAAACTTTGAAGTAACTAAACCGCCATGACGAATATCCAAACACACATCCAATTCATGAAGTACACCCTTTTATCCCTTCTTTGAAGCAGAAACCGTAGCACCAACATCAGATGAGATCCAGAATTACACTTTCCTTTCTCCAGGATGGTTCTATCATTACGGGATTTTACAATTCCATGGTTTAAACCGAGAAATAGATTCTTTCGCGAGATTTTACAAAACCAAGAATGATCCGGAAATGCACTTTACTATTACCAGGATGTTTCCATTGTCGCGGGATTTTACAAGTCTACGATTTAAACCGAGAAATAGGTTCTTCGCGGGATTTTACAAAATCAAGACAAACCCGTAAACAATGTCGACTTGAGTGTGTTATGACAACTTTGGTTTCGGTGAATATATGTTTTAGGAGAACATGCAATGGTTCATCAACTGCTCATAATCCAACATCAAGAAAATCATCAATCATCCAAACAACACTTTGATAAACACATTATTCACGCATTCGCCGCCTATTGTAGTGACCACATGGAGAAGTAAACCCGATATACCAAACTTGATCAAAATTGCAAAAACTTAAATATTTAGCCAAGGTATGATTACTAATCACTTGCTTTTAATTTTATTATTGAAATCATAGTTGCATGATTGATTAGTAATTGTTCTAATAGTTTTCTATATGTAAGTCATTATCAAAAATAGCATTCTTCGACTTATTTGTAGAAACTACATTATGATTTCGTAATAATGACATTTTGGTTATTTGAGAACCATTATCATTATTAATCACAAAGAATTTATTGACACTTCATCTATGTCTATAAATTTTCATGTGAAATTTCTTATGTTATAATAAAATGGGATTTTATTATAATGTTTGAAAAGATTCCCAAGAATTATGACTAATCCTTAAAAAGGGAACCTCGTCTAATAGGAATAGTACTAAATCTTCAAAACCTCAAATCACAAGTTTTAAAACCTTAAACACCAAAACATTAGGTTGTTTAGAATTCCCAAACCTTAGTTATCAAGGAATGTTTGAGTGATTTACTGCATTATGCGGATCCTCGGTTTACACTAGCCGGATCCCAAATGAGAGGATCCGCGGGATCCGTGCAATGAAGACGATATATGATCAAAATGATCACCGTGGATGTTCCACAATAATACCCACCTCAAAGACTCACGAACAAAACCCGATTCGTTCATAGGAGCAAATTGATCATTCTTCTCAAGTCTAACAATCACTTGTGTAAGTATAATCTTCACTACATTGTTATCTTAATTCCTTGATTCTTAGGATTACAGTTCCTTCATCTTTAAGAGTTGGGTTCAAATGGGTTTATTATAATTTGTCACCACATTGTTTTCTAAGATAATCTAAATCAAAGAATTAACATTGTTAATACAAATTAAACACATTTCTTGAACTCAACAAAGATGATGAGAGCAAAATTGTGATCAAACCCTCTAAGCTACTATTCATCATTAACACCACATTGGGTTGTATTGTTTATGAATATCATGCCTAGCAACAAGCAACAAGACTACCAAGACACTGCCCACTACATACCCATGTATCATAGGAAAAATGGCTTAAGTCCGGACGATAGGAAAGTCTTTAAGTTGCTTGAAAGGAGACTCTTTCATGAAGGTAGAGTTCTTGATCCATCATTCCTTGCAAATACCGACATAAGGAGAGTATTTGAAACTATTGGGTTTGATTGTTTATTGGATATAAACGAGCAAATTTGCCCGGTCTTTATGCTTGAGTTCTACAAGACTATGGGTATAATTAGAAATGATGATGGATCCATCTCAATTGAATTCACCATAAATGGACATGAGTACAATCTTTCACTTGAGGAGTTTGGAAGAATAATAGGGGTTCCATCCGATGGTGTTTGTATGTATTCAAATGAATGGTCGTTGCAGGAGCTACACTCTATGGTTGATCATCACGACATTTATCACACTATAATCCCGGAAGCAACCACGGTAAGGGACACCGTGTTTATGCCAAGAGCATCCCCTTCAAGGGTGACTAGAAAGTCGAAAGTGATCTATAGGGATCCTTTTCAAATGGAGCTTTCGGAGATGTTTGCATTATATAGAAAATGGGAAAATGTGATAAGGGAGAATGTGGTGTGTCTAGTAGGAAACAAGGATCACCCTAACGCATGTCTAAGCTTCATGATCTATTGCCTTGTGACCGAGACCCGCTTCAACATTGCCTACTACATGATCAAGAGAATGGCAAGTGTAAGAAGCATGGACAAGATGGTGCTTCCATATGCAATGCTTCTAACCCGTCTTGCAAAATTCATCTTTGCATTAGATCCCTCTCCACAATCCTTGGATCATAGCTTCGCAATAAGGTTATGGTAGCATTAACCGAGGGTAGAACAACAAGGTTTATGGTGGAAGGCAAGAGGCCACACCCACCCACGGATTCCTTGGACGAAAGGGAAAGGCAAGGAGAAGGTGGAGGTGAAGGGAGTAGTAGCAACCCACTTGATAATATCGATCTTGACCCCTTGGACTACATTAACCAATTGCCAAACATCCCTAATGAATCACCCGAATGGCAACAAACCAAGGGAATCTTCAAATGCTTCGCCAATTTCTTGAGGAAGAAGAAGTGAAGATAGTTCGATAAAGAGTGGAGGACGGGTGAAGAAGTGAAGGAGGAAAAGAAAGGTAAGACCTTAGGAATCTAGTGTATGTTTAGCAATCTCAAGCAATGGTTTGTAAACACTTTAAACTACTTGTAGTATGTAGGTATTGCCATACATTGGCACTAAACATCCTAACTTGGGTGTTTGGAAAATGAGATTTTACGACCTCTTGGAGTGGTCGTCGTCACTCATTTTAGTAATTTTAGTTCTTCCTACTTTGATTATTAATTATATTAGTTGTGTTCTTGTATTTAGTCCCCATAGAAACAACTAGGAGAAGCATTTACTAAGAAGTGCAAAATTGCACATTTGCTGAAAGCCTTCTGATCTGCAGTAGGCGGATCCCAGCATTTGTACTAGACGGATCCCTCCCAGAAGGGAACCGTGGGATCCGTGGTATCTGATATACAATACAGATTTAGGTACTTCTAAATAGTCTACTAGATCACCTCAAACAAGTCTAACACAAGATACTAGATCCAACAAGTCTAACACAGGATACATCCTTGAAATATCCTTGATTTTTCAACTAGTAAAAACTCACCATATTTCCGCTCCAACACTCACACATTATCTATCACGATTGATAGCACTTAGTTAGATATATTTTTCAATTTCAGCAAATTGATCTCAATCATTTTTTTTAATCAAAATTAGAGCCAAAAATAAGTTTCTTTTTAATTCTTTTTATTTTATAGATTTTAGTAAATCTATTCTAGGACATCATCGACTTTTAGGACTTAGTATCATCTTTTTTCTCACAACATATTGAAAGGAAACCTTGACAAATAAATAGTTAGATTACCCAAGGTAAGTGTTCTTAGTCTAACCATCATTAAGCACCATTACTTGTTATGGTTGAGGATTTGAGATATCCAATGACTATAAACTTCAAAGTTAAGTCAAAACCTCGAAATCCATCACTTAAAACCTTACAAAGGCATGATGACTTCACTTAGAACTCGCTCGATAGCCGATCCTCGGTCTATAACCAGCGGATCCCTCATCGAGAGGATCCGCGGATCCGTATATACGAAAAGAATAAGGATTAGTTACCTTTTCCCTAACCACCTTTAAGCATTCATTAATTACCCTCCTAGAGCTGATCAAAATCTCAAGAGCGCTTAATCCTCTAAGTGGTCAAGGATTTAATTTCCTATTTAAAATTTTCCTTTATAACCAAACAAACCTTAGGACTAAGTCACCACTCTTAAATCACATCTCAAAAATCAGAAATTAGAGGCTCACATTAGCACCTTCATCACCATGACTAAAGCCCTTAGCAACAACTCCTCTAACATAGGATCATCCAAAAGAAAGGGACAAATGATTCATGAAATTTCATCCACCGAAACATCTCCTATTAGAGATAATGACTCTAGAATCCAACCTCATCTAACCCATCCAACAAAAGCTAAGAGAACTGCAAGGATTAGCATCAAATCTTTCCAACTAGAAAAGGGATCATCTAGTTCCAAACCTAACATGGATAGTTCTAGCAAGCCATCAAAACCTTCATTCATTGAGAATGGACTACACTCATTGAATGAGCCTCTTCCGGATCCAAACATATACTCATTGTTTCATTCATCACCAAGAACCTCCCATTCACCAACTTTTTCATTGAATCGGGAACCACCTACAACACCAACTAGCCCTTCATGGGAGACAAAGAACAACCTTGATCATACGGAAGAAGTTCCATTACCACCAACCTCTCCCTACTTCTCAATATGAAGACCCTCAAACACACATTGAGCCCCCTCAAAATATCCTTTCTCCTTCGGGGCCAAACCAAGACAATATTTGCCCAAATTGTCTAAAAACTCAAGGACTTGTTCAAGAAGTACGAAATGAGATACATTTCATGTTCAATCATCTTCTTGCAAAGTTGGATCAATTCAACAAGTCCACCCATCCCTAGATTTAAGCACATTGTCACATTCTAAATCCCGAAATGAGATTAGTATTAGTAGTACTTATATGGCTAAAGTTCATTCTCTTAGTTTTAGAGATTTAGTTGTTTATCTCTTTGTTTTATTGAATGAATACTTGTATGCCATGATTATTATGTGTGTGTGCTTGTTATATTGTACTTTATCTCATTCCCTCAAGTTGCACTCCTTGACATTTCTTCATCAACAAGAAACGTAATGTATAGCCGGATCCTTCCAGATAACTAGACGGATCCCTCCTGAAGGGAACCGTGATCCGTGGTATGTAGCACAAATTTCTACTAACTTGAGTCTCTTTTGCAGAAATTATGCACTATACTCTTGTTTTTCTAACCTTTGTTTTGTAGATTTTCAAAATAACAGATGAAGATTTTGACACCATAAAAGCTAGGGGAGCTTTGTGTCAAACAATATTGCAAAATCATTTGCAACTTAATCCAATTTTGGATTACACTTCATGATACCCCATTGCAACTTTGCAATATTCGAGGGAGCACATTTTCAATCACTTAGACGAACCATTTGCAAACTTAATTGCAAACACAAGTAGCTTATTTTACACTATGTCCTTGACGCCCTTTTTCAAAGGGATGGACTCGTCAAGGGAGTTAAGACGAGTACCATTCCCGCCACTTGCTCTCGTTACATCTTTTATAATTTTTCTTATAAAAATTGTGTTAGTTTCTTTTAACACTTTTGTTTCGACAAAAGGGGAGAAGAAAGTAAAAACTACAATTCAAACGTTATTTAATTTTAGCTTTTCCTTAAAATAATTTTATGTTTTGTCATTAACAAAAGGGAGATTGTTAATACAAATAAGCCGTAAAACGTTTATTTATATTTTACGATCTTCTAATATTTTGTCGATAACAAAAGTAAAATCATATTAACGAAACAAATAAAATACGTAAATGGTTTGAACTAATAGTTTTCTAACATATTCACATTTTCACATAAAACACTAAAACAAGTATAAGTGATTTTATGATCTAGATATATATATGTACAACAACTAGTGTTTACATATTGGGTTAGCATATACTTAAACTAAGTATACTAAAATGGGTAAAAGCATGTAAATACTAAAATAAGGTAAAACATGTAAATACTAAAATGGGTAGAAACTAGCAAATGGTATTGAACCATAACCCATGGTTTTATATATACCACTTATCTAAGTTCATTGTATCTAGAAAGAAAACCATGGATCAACCCATAACCCATGACACATGACCCATAACCAAAAATACCCATGGGCAAAGAGGATGCTCCACGGATCCCTAGCTTTGTGCTAGCGGATCCCAGTGGAAGGGATCCGTGGATCCGGGAAACAGAGAGAATTTTCTCTATAAATAGAGAGCCATTTCTTCCTTACTAATCATCCCTTTACACACATACTTCCCCAAGTATTCTAACCTCTAACCTCGATCCAAGAGATCTATGTAGCTTTTCTCTTTGTTTTTGTGTGATCTTGTAGGTTCCTCTTAAAGGAAAGATCACCACATCTTGAAGACGCAAGCTCAAGTCCATGAGTTGCCATGCTTCGTCATCATCAAGACAACGGTTCTCTTGTTGATAGTTCTTCCTTTCTCCATAGATGTTGGGTTGAAGGCATTAGTGAAGAATGTCGAAAGTGTCAAGATGAAAGCATTAGTGAAACGTGCTCATCATCCGAGTCAAAGCATTAGTGAAGAATGCTTAAGATGTCAAGACGAAGGCATTAGTGAAGGATGCCAAGCGTTGTGTCAAAGGCATTAGTGAAGGATGCCAAGAATCAAATCAAGTAGCATTTGGGAAGAATGCTTGGTCGATAATCGATGAGGTGCATCGTTATACATATAAGTGTTTATTTATTCACAAGGATGGTGATATCCTTGATGGTGTTGTAACAAGGAGAGATCTCCTTGATAATAGGTGTTAGGTCGTGAAGGGTAGTAGTTCCTCCATAATGGAACTAGGTGCTTAGCCTAGTACCTAATAAAGGGTAGGCGACGCTGTGATAGGATTAGTTCTCCAAGGTGTGAAAGAACTCGGTGGTTAGCCTAGCACCGTATAAAGGGTAGGCGACGCCAGATAGGATTAGTTCTCCTAAAGTGTGAAAGAACTCGGTGGTTAGCCTAGCACCGATAAAGGGTAGGCGACGAGTGTTAGGTGTGGTTCGCCTTGGTGTGAAAGAACTCGGTATTTAGCTTTGTACCGGAAAAAGGTTGCGACGCTGTGAAGGCTTCTCCGCCATAAGGAGATTTGGTGTAGTGCTTACGATCTCGAGTAGGTGACTCGGGAGTGGAGTAGGCAAGGAAGGTGTCCTTGTAGCCGAACCACTATAAATAACTTGTGTCGTGGTGATGTGCTTCTACTCTTTATCTTTCATTATATGTTTATATATCTATCTATCAACGTCCAACATAAACAATCAAATAGATTGACATAAGTCGATCTAAATATTTAAAAGGAAGTTTTAAATTGGTAAAACTATTCAACCCCCCCCCCCTTCTAGTTTTCCACACACCGGGTTCTTCCACAAGGTAGAACCACACCTTTCACAACGTCACCTACCCTTTATCCGATACTGGGCTAAGTATCGAGTTCCATTACGATGGAGGAACTACTACCCAACACTACATAACACCCAACCCCAAAGTAGACCAACTTCTTATTACAACACCATCAAGGATATCAATATCCTTGGATACAACATATCTCTATTTGTATATCGATGCACCTCATCGAGTATACAACCTTGGCATCCTTCACTAATGCCACTTGACTTGACTTCTAGGCATCTTTCACTAATACCCTTGACACGGACGTTTGGCACCTTTTACTAATGCCTTCGTCTTGACTCTTTCGGCATCCTTCACTAATGCCTTGGGCACAACACTTCTATTGAGGGAGAAAGAAGTATCAACAAGAGAACCTCAGTAGTCTTGATGATGACGAAGCATGGCAACTCATGGACTTGAGCTTGCTCAACTTCAAGAGGTGGTGATCTCGCCTTTAAGAGGAACCTAGAGAATCACACAAAACAAAAGACAAACTACATAGAGAGATCCTTAGATCTGAGGTTAGAAGGTTACAATACTTGAGGAAAGTATGTGGGAGTGGCAACCCAAAAGGAAGAAATGGCTCACTATTTATAGAAGAAATTTAGCTATCGTCCACGGATCCCACGGATCCTCACTTGAGGATCCGTCTGTAATCATGGGATCCGTGGACGCCCCTTTGCCCATGGGTTTTGGGTCATGGGTCATGGGTTATGGATCAAGGTATCCAAGTAGATACAATGTATCTACAAGATGCAATGCATCTAGTACATGGGTCATGGGTTAAAACCATGGGTTATGGATAATATCCATATATGACTTAAGCATGATGTCATGCAATGGGTTATGGGTCATGCTCCGTGGGTATAGGTCATGGACTTTGGGTTATAACCAACTACATTCAATGTATTTGGTCAATGGGTCAAGTACTTTAAGTTTCTACCCATTTATATTTACCCATTATAATATATACTAGTTATGTATATATTTACCCAATATGTAAACACTAGTTGTTGTACATATGTATTACTAAATCATAAAATCACTTATACTTGTTTTAGTGTTTTATGTGAAAATGTAAGTGTGTTAGAAAACTATTGGCTCAAACCATTTACGCCTTTTTATTTGTTTCGTTAAATGATTTTACGCTTGTTATCGACAAAACATTAGAAGATCGTAAAATATAAATAAATGTTTTTACCGCTTATTTGTATTAACAATCTCCCTTTTGTTGATGACAAAACATAAAATGATTTTAAGGAAAACTAAAATTGTAAAAGTTCGAATTGAGTTTTACTCTTTCTCCCCTTTTGTCGAAACAAAAAGAGCCGAAAAGAAACTTGTTGGGATATGAAAGTGTTGAATAGTTAAAGTGTTGAAGATTAACAAAGTCACTGCAGAATGACAAAGAACCGGAAAAATTCAAAGAGTCAAAGTATCGCTAAAGATAAAGTCAAAGCATCGCATACTAAGTCAAAGCATCGCAAGATCAAAGAACTGCTTTATTCGCTTATAGAAAGTCTTGTAATTCTAGAATATTCTATATTAGATTACTTGTCGCATAAGGATATAATTTGTAAACCGACTAAGGTTATCCTTGAGCCTATAAAAGGACCCCTAGATTGGCATTAGATGTACGAGTCTTAGAGTTAACGATTACTACAAGTTATTATTTAGAGTTGTTAAAGTATCTGCATAATAAGCAGATTTAGAGTTATTAATAAAAGTTATTCTTCTTAGATTTATTAAGTAAATTCCGCATACTTAGTAAAGATTACTCAGTGTTTCACTGTTAATAACTTAGGATTTATCCGAGGTTATTAAACCTTAAACAAGCTATTTAAGTTAGTTTGGTTAGAGTACATCGATCCAACAAAACTAACACAATGTTTTAAGAAAAACATGTAAAAGAAAAAAAATATAGAGAAAAAGTGATGAGAAGAGTGTAACACCCCCAAAATACCGCAGCGGAAGGTTGTGTCATTGGGGTGCTACTTCATAATACAAAGAACAAGTTATAGAAAACGACCTCTAAATGAGACGCTTTGAAAAGTTACCATTCAATTAATGAAACTGTGGTTACAAACAATGAGGTCCCAAAGTATAATACATAAATGCTTACAAAAGTTTCGAATGGAAATACGAATGCATAAAGTCTTCAAAATATGTCGTATGCACTCTATGCTTCAAACTCTAGCTATCGCTTTAAGACCGAGATAAACATGCTAAAAAGTCAACACAAAGGTTGGTGAGTTCATAGAGTTTGTTTTGAATAAGTTGAAAAGCCTTTAAAGAATGTTCACACAAAGAAAGGCATTGTAATCCACCCGCCCAAGTTCCGCCCATACAAAACTTGCAACCTGTGTGTTTACAACCCACCGCTAAAATATAGCACGTCAATCATGTATGCATGTATCATAGTAGTTAAAAGTATATATGTTTTAAGTATGTAACTAGTATTTTGATCACGTACGTGCATCAAAACCTATGCAATTAGCCATGAGTCTCCACTTCATCTCCGTAAACCTCATGTGGGTATGTTGCTCACAAGGAGTGTAATAGCATTGGTTCTACTTCATCTCGAAACCCAATGCATGTGTTGTCCAAGGAGACTTATCATGCGAACGAGGGACCGCCCGTGTATGTTAGAGACTTATCATCCGAACGAGGGACCGCCCCGTATGTTGGGAGACTTATCATCCGAACAAGGGACTTTCAAACTTAAGTATAACACAATCAAGTATAACGCAACCAAGTATAATGCAATCAAGTATAATGCAATCATGTATAATGCAATCAAGTATAATGTTTTGAGTATTTGTAAAAGTAAAAGCAAGTAGTTGAGCATGTATCTCCCAAAAGTTTCAAACGAGTATAAAACGGGCTAAGAACTCACCTTAAAATGATATCACAACGATAACGGAATCGATGGATAAGCCTCGAAGTCTCTACGATAACCTAGAATATGATGTCAACTCTTAGGTTCAAATAATGACGCGAAGTATAAACATGCCTATATACGTCCTTGTATCGATCATGATGTAGTATTTGTATTTGTTTATAGAAATGGTTTTAGTTTGTATATCTCGTACTACCTTCGAGCCATCATAATTCGTGAGGTCATGCAAGAACGCTCGAGGAGCTAGGACACTTTAATTGTGAATCCAAGAACTCGTTGATCGGTTTACCCAAATGAACCCCTCACATGAAGTTCCCTAGTGTTGTAGTGCTTAATACGTGAAACATGTATTTTAATTACTTGATTATTTGATATATTAAGAGTTTATAAATACAATAAATAAACTAACAAAGTTTATAAGTATTTAAATAAGTTTGAGTTATATATACTTACCTTAAAATAGAATGATTGAGTATTATGGAAAAATAAAATATTAACGGAGCTTCACGTAGACTTTGCAATCTTTGAAAACCCACGACTATTAGAAGATTATAACAACGCCTTCTTGAGAACCCAAGAAGAAAAGAAGATTATAACGACGCCTTTTGGAGATTTGAAGTTATTTGAAGATTATAACGACTCTTTCTTGAAAACTTCCAAGAACGAAGATCAAACACTAGTTTTCTTTCAAAAACTAGTTAACTTTCTTACAAAATATAAGATAAGTGCCTTAGGGTTTAGGACTTTGATAGATAAAGAGGTGTGGTGCAAGAAAAGATGTAGTGATTTTCTTGGTATTTATAGGATGAGAAAAATAGTTAACTACATATTAGGTTAAAAACTAACCATGGTTAAGTTATATACTTGGCAAGATCTTAGGAATGAATGGCCATGATCAAACCATGTGTCTAGGAGGCTTCCTTGAGAAGCCTCATGAGGAGGTTAAGAGTTTTGGTTTTTCATCTTGTGTTTACGGAGTGAGTTTTAGTCCCTAAAATCGCTAACGGTAAGTATTTAATTCATGAAACGTAAAATCGGGTATCGTAAAAATATGAAACTTATAGGAATGATTAAACTCATCATTATACTCCATCTAAAAATATAAAATGAGTGATAAGTCTTATTGGGTGCAAAACGCCTAAAGTGAAAACACGGGTCAAAAACGCGTAAAATGCAATTTATCGAAACGAATGAAATTTTAGGAAATGACTGTGATTTATTTAGAGTAGACTAAAATTAGTCTAAAAGTGATATGAGTTGTAAAATGTGGTTTTCATCATACGTGGATAACTTAATGAATTTGTGAAGTTTAAAAATTACGCGATTTAAGAAAAGGTTGAACGACAAGGTTAATTTCTTTATGGTCAAAGGAGGAGGGAAATATGTTTGACTTTTCCAACAATATAAAAGTTTCTAATCATCTTAGGAAACACAAAGGCAGAATCGTAAGTCCGGATGTAAGTAGAATTGTTTAAAACGAAGTTTAGTTTTTGTACAAAACAGGTTTATTTGGTAACATAAAAATAAATCTTAAAAATTCTCAAATTAATCATGAGTGATCTTAAGATTTATCCGATGCGGGAAAATTGTCGAGACGGTTTTCATATGCGCTGGATGTTAAAATGGTGCTCGACCAAAACGAAACTTTAAGACGATGTTTTCTTAATAACTTTTATGCGAAAATGATCTAACGATTGTCGAACTCTCGTGTCATTACTAAAATAATTTATCTTACGAGAATGTGAAATAAAATTTTACGGATGAATAGTAAAAGTGAATAGTAAATTCTAAAATGCAATTGTTACAAAGAGTTCTCATCTTAACTCCCCATTGACGAGTCCATCCCTTTGTGAGAGCGTCAAGTAAGAAAAACTACTAAGCTAATGCATTGTAACTATGTTTGCAAATGGTTTCGCCTTTGTGACGATAATGCTCCCCTCGATGATTGCAACTTTGCAAAGGGACGCCATGAGATGTGATCCAAATGAGGATTATACCGCAAATGGTTTTAATGTATTGTTTGACACAAAGCTCCCCTAGCTTAGTGTGTCAAAGTCTTCATGTGTATTTTGAAAATCTACAAAACAAATGTTAGAAAACAAGTATATAATGCATAATTTCCGCAAATAAGACTCAAGTTAGTAGAAAAGATGTCTTCACAGACGGATCCCACGGTTCCCTCCTTGGAGGATCCACAAGACAAAACTCGTGGATCCGGTTGTCGATAATGAATTCAAAGAATGGTGATGTAAAAAAAATGTTAACATCAAAGTGAGATATTTATTCAAGCAACAAACATATACTCAAAGCAATATGGCATATAAACTATCATTCAATAAAACATAAGAGATGATCTACAAATCTCTAAAATCTAAGAGAATAATTTAGCCATGTAATACATATTCTACTAATGCTAATAAGTGACCAAAACTTAAAAAGCAACAATGTGCTTGAGTCTAAGGATGAGTAGACTTGTTGATTTGGTCCAATCTTTTAAGAAGATGATTAAACATGAAATGGGATTCCTAAACGATCTAAGTTAAGTTTCAGGTTATGACACGATTTTAATCAGAGCTTGGGGAGCTCGTTACCTAGGGATTCGCAAGGTTTCTTGGCGAAAAAGTTTGAAGAAAATCGGATTTGTGCAGAATTCGCAACTTTCTGCAGCACTGTTTTAAAAACGCGATAACTTTTTCGTTAACCGTTGGATCGGGCTGAAATTTTTGGTGGACGTTCTACATATATTCATCTAACTTTTCACCGGAGGGATCGTAAATCAAGCAATCGCTTGAAAGTTATGATGTCTCAAGTCCGCAGACAAGTATATGTAAGTTGATTTTTAGGTTTGTTCTTATTGTGATCGATTGGTGCAATTATTATTGGTTGTCGCACTTGATACCGCTGGCCCTACATTAAAGTGGTTGTCGTGTGTTGCATGATTGGTCGCAACAATCTCGTACTAATTAATTATGTGAATTGATTGCACATGGTTATATTGGATCATGCGAATATATGGAAGATTGTATTATTTTATGTACATCACGTGATTTCAAGTTCATCATATGGTTATATCTGTTGTGATGACCAATTGGTACTTCTTTTTATGCTGCTCGCACATGCTACTGGGATTAATGCATACGTCTTTCATTCACAATGAATTAACTTGTTTTTTGATCCGGTATGATTGGCATATTCATGCGGACCACGACATCATCGTAACTATGGTCGATCATGAGTTTCGAGTTGCTATTTGAGATTATGGTTTTACTCGTGATTAGTAACCACGGCTAGTATTCTCGTAACCACTGACAAGCTTCTCAAAACCACTTCTAGTTATATCGAAACCACTGATAGCTTTACTTGTAACCACTGATGGGCTTCTCGAAAGTTTTATTTGCTGCTAGTGTTATTGGTACAAACGGTGCTCCTAGCTGCTGCGTATAAGGATAGTGTACATGCTTGGGTTTTCATGAACGACGCTGCTAATATGTTTCTATTGCTACTTGTTCGCTGCTATGGTTCGACATGGCAGTTGGTACCGCTTTCACGTAAAATATGTCCCGGTCGTTCTATGATCAAATCTTCTTTCAAGATTGGGTTAAATCCACCGCATTTGTAAGTTGTTAATGTTGCTCATAGTTATCATATATGCTCATGGTATTTTGATTCGATCGCCACGTGTGAACCTCAATGTGACAAAGGAATTGATCGTTGAGTTATCAATTTCAAAAGAAGATATTCACGTGTCCTATAAATGCATGCATATATTATATTTTGGTTATCGCTGGTTGTAACATGCAATTTGAGACAATTCAAAGAACAGCTTTTGCTACCGAAAATAGTGTCACTAACAGTGTTTGGGAGGAAGGAGCATACAAAATAGTGATGATTCGTGATGCTTTAGAGACGTAAAAGGTGTTCTGTGCAAGGAGATTTTGGTTCTAGTATGATTTGAAGGATGTTGACGACACACACATGGGAGATTGGTTCACACACACAAAGAGTTTGGTTTTGGTTTTCGAATATGTTCTTAAAAGATATAAAAGCTCGTTTTGAGATTTATTGAATAGGTGATTACGAAGATGATTGATCATAACCTATTTGATATTGTAGTTGCGTTACCTAGATTCGTGATCTTATCATATCTCAAAGTGGGTGTTACACTTTGAAGGTAACTTGTTCGTGCTTCAATGATTATGACGAAGAATTGACATAACACTTAAAGGAGTGACGTTATTGTGCTCAGTGCTTATCGTCAAGGGATTGCGGTCTCCTTATACACCAAGATTGGGTATACGTTCGATGTCATCTATAGTGCAAGATATAAGACACAAGTTTGGGTTATTCTACTTTTTATCAAGTTTGTTATATTTGGTTTTCTTCACAAGTGATCATTCCATGGAGCTTACAGATTTGAAGAATCATTTTCATGCACCACTCAAGGGAAGTTTCTAATGTTTATATTCTCTATTTGTTGATAACAAAAGGGAAGAAATATTGAGTGCGATGGCATGGATTAAGGGAAGACAAAGGAAGACAAGATTTGTTTCATTTAGGAGATGTTTACATCTCAACTTCTCGCTACTTGCCTAGGGAAGTTCGTGACACGACTTTGTTTGTTTTGTCATCATCAAATAGGGAAGATTGTTGGGTTTTAGATTCCTTGGATTTGATGAGACAAAGTAAATAGAAGAATGAAACAAAGGGACTTAAAGTGACAAAGATGAAACCTACAAAAAGATGGAAGGACTTGCTAGCAAAAGAAGATTTATTATTTAGTCCTTCGTAGTATTTTGTAAACCCTAATCCTCTAGTATATAAAGAGGACATGGGGTGTAGGTTTAATATACAAGTCTTCCAATAATGTAGTCTAAAGGTGTGTGTGCGTGTAACCTAGGGCGTAGAGTTTATGAACGCCTAGGTTAGTTGTTTACCTCCAAGATCTGAGGTGTCTTAGATCCCTGTTACATTTAGGTAACACGTTATTATTCTGATCAAATAATATATTGGAGGAGTTAGTGAATGATAAACCTTGTGTCAATAACAAAGTGTTCTTATGTTTATTCCGCTGTGCAATGTTTATTATCTTTGTTATTGTTAAACCCTAAGGCTCAAAACGATCTCAAGGAGTTTCAACAAACTCCACACTTAGGCTCATGGTTGTTTGGGTTTGTTGACCTCATCAAACGCTCAGGAGGTGATAAACATGAAACGTTGCTCTTCACGTAGTTCATGTATCAACCTTCAATGTGTTGACAATGATAGCAATCCTTGTCATAGTTTTGAAAAGGTGGTGGTAAAGATGGAGCGGCTTGATGGAGGTTCAAGTGAAGAAGGTTGGGGATCCTCAAATGAAGGAGGATTGGTGGAGGCACATTAAATGGTGGCTCAACAAGGGTTGATGGTGGAGGTAGAGAAGTGTCAACTTCCATGTGGTTGGGTGGTTGACTTTGATGTCTCCTCATAATCTAAAATGGACCATTAGAGGAAATGGAGAAATGGACATCGTGCAAGTGTTGATTGAATCATGTTGTGGTCCATTTTGGTTGTACATCTTGCAAGTGTTGATAGCAATCCTTGGTTTTGTTTTATAATCTTCTATTGAAGAGTGTATCGAATGGTAGAGGATGAGATGGCCTAGGGTAAGTCCTCTAAGTTGTAGGAATGTGGAGATGATTGTAAGGTGGTAAATGATATGGCTCTAGGCACCAATGATGTTGGTGGGTTGAGAATGGTATGTTTGGTTTAGTAGGAATTGTGGAGTTTGGTGATGATATTTTAGTGGAACAATCCTCTTGGGGATTGGTTTGATTGGTTGAGTTGGTGGATGAGAGATCCTAGCATTTATGGATTTAACCGGAGATGATTCGGTTGAGGAAATTTCGTGTACAACACGAGCAAGTTTCTTGGGTGGATGAGTTAGCACTAGGAGCTTTCCTCATGATGAAATGACTAAGGAGAAGGTTTCTAAATGTTGAGAATTATGTTGTGGTTGATGACTAAGAGATTCTAACAAGATGACTTATAAAGGGAAGGATTTGGCAAGTGCATTCAAGACTTAAGCCACTAAGATCCTTTGGAATGTGATGATTAGCATGCACAAGAGTCAACTTCAGAGTTGTACTGATCTAGGGACTTAATTAAGATGAGGTGGAGTGTTCAAGTTAGCAAGGTGAAGTTGAAATGATTGTTTGAGTTAGACTTGACATGAATATGTCACCCGGATCCCACGGTTCCCTCCAATGAGGGATCCGTCTAGGCTAATCCTATGCTTGAGGATGTTCAAGCAAATGATCGATACTGCCCACCTATGCTTGACATAACCGATTATGACTCATGGGCTCAACGAATTAGGTTGTATTGATTGGGAAAGGAAAATGGAGTTAACATTCTCAAGTCAATTGATGAAGGACCTTATCAAATCGAAACTACCAAAGATGTTCTTGAAACTACTGCAGATGGTACAGTGACCTTAGGATTGGATGCACCAAAGACGTATGATGAGCTCTGATAAGGAGAAAAGAGATATGATGTCGATATCGGGGCTTCAAACATTATACTTCGTGGTCTTCCAAAAGATATCTACAAGCTTATCAATCACAACACTGGCCAAGGCGGTTTGGGATAATATTAAGATGCTTCTCTCAGGTCCGAATTGACTAAAGAAGACAGAGAATCACAACCGTATGATGAATTTGAGCACTTTAAGATGAAACCGTAAGAAAGTGTCTATGAATATTACGTGAGATTCCACAAGCTTGTGAATGACATGAGGAATATCAAATGACCATGCCAAATATTCAATTTAACTCAAAGTTTGTAACAACATGAATCCCGAATGGCACAAATTTGTCACCTCTGTGAAGCTAACCAAAGGATTAAAGAACACCAACTATGAGCAATCAGATGCCTTCCTTCTTCGTAATGAGAGGCATGCTATGTTTGAATGAATGATTCTTGAACAGCTCAAACTAAACAGGAGAAACAAGTTCACAAATGATTCAACAACCTTTTACACCAATGTTGGAATTACCACCAAAGCTTCTCAAGTCATACCCACGGGTAATGGTAATCACAAACTCATTCCCGATCCGAGGTTCAAGCAACCCGATGCGCCATGGAACACTTCATCAATCAACTGCCCTTATGGTTAAACAAAACTTGACCTTACCCCACATACTAACAACCGCAAACCAACAATGAAATCGAATCGCATCCAACCTTCACAATCATGCTATTGTCGAGATGGAAAGGTTATGGTGCAACCGCCAAGGTAGACATTATGAACAGGAAGAGGTGGAGTTGGTGGAGGTATGTGGCTAGTCGTAATTGTAGAAGGAATGTCAATCAAGGACAAGGAAAGCCAACCAAGTGCTATAACCGTGGTGGTGATGGACATATTATGAGGAACCGCACATCTCCAAACGTCCCACGTAATGCGTAATACTTCAGACAAGATGTTGCTTGTGCAAGCTTAGGATAATGGAGCACTTTGGATGAAGAGGAGTTGTTGTTTCTGCGTAAGGAATGCTAAGACATATGATGCCGATGCGATGAGCGCCAATTCAGAAATAGGTCACAATCATCATAATGCCTTTCAAGTCGCAGATCGTGATGCATTTGACTGATGTCGATGATGAACCCACCGCCTGCACAATTTTCATGGCAAGCATCTCACCTATGGTCTCCCAAAGGTCTCATCACCACAAAGCAGTTGGTCCTTCCAAAGATTCAATCATCTCGAGGTATTAAAACTATACGATGAAGTTGATGAGCAAGAGATGATAACAAAGTACAATCACATCTAACTAATGAATCGATATGAATAATGTGGGTAATAGTAATATTGTCCCATATGATCAATATGTGATTCAAAGGAAAGTGAGATTGTACCAAGTGATGCATCTTCGCAGTCAATGATGACTATGTTTTGATGAATACACTTCATGCGCCCCGATGATTCTCGTTATCTCCGAACCGAATGCCTATAAGGAACAAGTTGCTATTTATGAACAACGGGCTAAGTTTGAGTTAACTACCCGTGAGCAGAAATGGATGACCAAATGCATACAATTATCGAAAAAGTAATTTTAGAGAAGAAGTGTTAAAACAAGAGTTAATCTCCTTACAGAAAAGCTTTCTAAAATTGTTAAGCAAAACAAGAACTCCAAAATAATGTTAAAGTGCTTAAACAAGAATTTAATGCTAAGGAATCAAAACTTTGAATGACTTTTCCAATCTAAAACTTTGAAAAACAAGCTTGAAAATAAGTTGTACGTATAAGGAATACCATTCGATCGCTCACATGATCACTAAGCATAGAGTTCTCAATGATAAGCATAGCATTCCCTCGTAAAGGAACCCAATCTTGAATATGGTAAAGTGGCTAGAGAAGCTCGGAAGGTAATATATGATGGTAATGAAATCCTTAAGCCTAGGCGAAACCTAGTTGCTACTGAGTGCACCGAGGAAGATATGCAATTAGATGAAGTCACTAGGAGAAAATGAATAAGAAGCTAAAAGATCCCGAGTGTAAAAAGCAAAACATAACGCACAAGCCCCATGATTACACTAAAGAAAATTGGATTTCCTAACAAGTTTAAGTCTCAAACTCTATTAACCCCGTAACAAGTTTTTGGAAAAAGGACATAGATATGCAAAGGCTAATGCACTTGTTAAAACAAACACTCCCTTAGGAAAATGCTCCAGAATCGTGTATCCTCCAAATACACCAATGAATTTAGTTCCTAGATCTATTCCCACTAAGAGCAAGACCTTAATCAAGATGTATGTTGTTTATCAACTATTTGTTGATTTTGAGAAGACATGTAAGAAAAGGATCACACCCATCGGGATAATCAAGGGAGAGGGTTTTGAGCAAACTAAAGAATGCTATTTAATCGAGGTCATGCCTTTCTTTAAACAATTAAAGGTCAATTGGGAGTCTTCAAAAGGGATAGACTCGTATATTAAAGAAATGGAAAAGGAATTTGATGCAATGATAGTTGAGGTTAATGATTATGAACGGAACTCAAATATAATGAAATTGAAAGGAAGAATCTGCATATTTTAAATGAGAACTTAGTATTAAGTTGTGTGGCTCAAGATGTGTTTTATATCAGCACTAAGCATTCTATTATCGCTTCTCAATTTCATGAATTAACTGTTGCTTTGAAAGTTTCCCATGATCGTGTCATTGAGCTTGAAAACAAAAACTCGTAACTAAATGATAAAATTGATCGATGATCACGATAATTTGGTAAAACATCTTTCTAAGCTAGAAGTTGAACATTTTGATTTGCAACTAAAATATCAACATCTCAAAGAAAATGTCAAAACCTCAAACATCAAGACATCCTCAAATGTTCTAGAGTTTGATGCACTTTTGAAATAAACAAACGTGACGAATGATTCAAGCTCACCGTAACATGATCGTAAAGTTGAAAGCCCAAATTTCACAATTAAAGGGTGAAAAGAACAATGTGACCGCTCCCAAATGCCTCCTCCTTTAGATTCTCAGTGTTCTCAAACTTTTCATCTTCAAAACTTGGTTAATGCTTTACAAAAGGAAAATGAGAGTTTTCTAGAAGAAAATGAAAAGGTTAAACGACACTTTAAAGAGTTATATGATTCAATGAAAGTCACTCGTGACAAGAACAACGAAAAAATAACGTCTTTACAAAAGGAAATTGAGAATCTAAGGAGTCAAGTAAAAGGGAAAATGCCACTTGTCTTCAATGAGAATGTTGCATCAAAGTCATCCACCGATCAGAATATACTATGACCGTTAAATACATTCCTCCTCATCTTAGAAATAACGAATCGGTGTTTCACAACTATTTCGCTCACCTTAAGGATAGTCTAGAATGTCTCTGTGAGATTGTAGAAGAGGATTACATAAACAAGCCACTTGATAGTGAAATTAGGTTGCTTGCATTCAGGCCAAACGATCTTAAGAGCTGTTAGAATTTTTAAGAGAAACATGTCCAAAATCCTTATGTGAGAAAGATAAAGTTGTGATGCCTTGTTCTATGCCTAGTGCTAAGTATGCAAACCATTATATGCCCAGTGTTAAGAAAGTGAACTTTAAAGTGCCCTCAAGTAGTGCATCCTCGCACTTCTAGTTCAAGAATGCAAAAGGTAGCCCAACCAACTAATGTTCCCATAATTCCTCTACAGAGTAATCGTGACACAAAAGCAAGCGGTCAAAGCCTCCAGCAATACAAAGCAAGATAGGACCTCGCAAGCTAAGAATGTGCAATGGAAGAAAGTAGAAGATCACCCTAGGAACATTAAGTTTGAGTTGAATAAAACGAATCGTGTTGATTCTAGTATTAGCTATAAGCGCATCGTAATTAATTCAATTATACTACTTTTGGCAAAACATGTAATGATGATTGCTTGGTTTCACATTAATCATGAATGTGGTGAATGAGTTGATTAATGTCATTAAATGCCCCGTTAAGATTGTTAATGCCAAAAATCAAGCTAAGAAGGGTAGAAAGCAATGGCGGAAGAAGGTTAGAAAATAGTGGAAACCCACAGAAGGAAATTTAGTAACATAGGTTATCAATGGATACCCACCGCCGCAAATTCAATCTTAATGAGATGTGCCCTAAATTATCTAGATCAATGCCCATTAGGAAATGGATGCTCATCGGTAGAACTATTCCTTAAAGTGAACATACTTTGAATAGGTCGAATGCATACACTAGCACCGCATCAATCCTCGATGATTCCATTGTTTCTACTTCCGATGTGGGTGTTCCAATTATTGTTACTAACCAAATGGAACCCATTCTTGCATGGGGATCCCAATTATCCGCTTATCCATTCTTGTCTGCGTGTTCAACCGCAGATCGCTCAAATCGCTCGTGGTACCGGACTCAGTGTTCCAAGCATATGACTAGAGACCGGTCATGCTCATGAACTTCATGAGTAAATTCATCGGACCATTAGATTCGGGAATGATCATTTCGGTGCTATTATGGGTTATAGAGACTATGTTGTTGGTGATAGTGTAATCTCCGTGGTATATTATGTAGAAGGTCTTGGTCATAACTGCTTTCGTTGGTCAATTCGTGATTCCGATCTAGAGGTGGCTTTTAGAAAACATACTTGTTTCGTTAGAGAACTTAATGGTGTGGAACTTTTAAGAGGAACACGGGTTCAAATCTATACACCATCTCTATCGAAGACATGATGAAGTCTTCTCCAATCGCTTGTTGTCAAAGGCTTCAAAACAAAATCATGGTTATGGCATCGCTGCCTCAATCACTTGAACTTCGCACCATAAATGATCTTTCTAGAAACGACTTAGTAATAGGCTTACCTAGACTAAAGTATGAAAAGGATCATCTTTGTTCAAGATGCCAATTGGGAAAAGCAAGAAGTATGCCCACAAACCCAAACCTACAAACTCGCTTATGGAAGTTCTTCATACCATTCACATGGATTTATGGACCCATGAGAGTGCGTAATATTTTGGGAAGAAATATGTGTTAGTTGTGGTTGATGATTACTCTCGATTTACTGGGTTAAGTTCTTAAGGACAAATGATGAAACCCGATATCATCATTAAACTTATCAAAAAGTCTGCAGTTCGACTTAACAAAACTGTCGAATCATCCGAATGCACAATGGAACCGAGTTTGTCAATAAAGAACTTAGTGAGTTTTATGAAAGTGTTGGAATCACCATCAAAGAAGTGTTCCACGAACTCCTCAATGAACGGTGTAGTTGAAAGACTAAATCGAACTCTTGTGGAAGCCGCAAGAACAATGCCGATTTACTCAAAGGTTCCAATGTTTCTCTCAAGCCATTGCCACCGCATGCTACACTCAAAATCGATCCCTAATTCACACTTCTCATGGAAAACTCCATATGAACTTGTCCACAATCGAAAACCTAATCTTTCATTCCTTCGTGTGTTTGGTGCATTATGTTATCCAACTAATGAGGGTCAAGACTTAGGCAAACTTAAAGCTAAAGTGGACATTGAGTTTTTGTAGGATATGCACCAAGCGTAAAAGGATACCGAATCTACAACAAAAGAACCCGAAATATCATGGAAACAATTCACGCACGCTCGATGAGTCGACCGGTCAAATGGCTCCAGGACAACCCGCCTGGACCCGCATCTCAACCCTCATCAAGTAGTCCCATCGCTCTACTCTTGTACACAATTCCTCACCAAGAACTCCATATGTACCACCTTCGTAAGATGATTTGAAGAAATTATTTGATCCAATGTTTGATGAACACTATGAGCCAATTGCTAGTGATCTATCAAATCCATCAACATAGGTTGCTCCTATCCCCGCCAATGAAGTTAACCCTTCAAGATCTATGTCATTGAGTCAAGAAGCTCTGCTGCATCACTCACTCTCATCATCAGATCATCAATCATCGAGTGTACATCATGGAAATGTTTCGCACCTATGATGGAGATAACCCTTTGCTACTCCCAAGATGCTCCTTTTGAGAACATATTTGCTCCTCGAACCTTCATCGAACCATCTTCATCGGAGAAATCGACTGCTACTTCAGCCTCAACAACAACCACACGAACACCTTAGAAAATGGACACATGATCATCCATTGGACAACATCATTGAAATCCTCTCGCCCAAGATCCACTGTAAACAACTTTCAACCGATGCCTTATGGTGCTTCTTCAACTCCGTACTATCCAAGGTCGAACCAAAAGACGTTAAACCGCCATGAATGAAGATAATGGTTCAATGCCATGCAAGAAGAAATTCATGAGTTTGATCGACTAGATGTATGGGAATTAGTACATGCTCCCGATCGCTATGATCATTGCTCTAAAGTGGATCTTCAAAGTAAAACTTGATGAGCATGGCGATGTATTAAAGAATAAGGCTAGATTGGTTGCAAAAGGATACCGTTAAGAGGAAGGTATTGACTTTGAAGAATCATTTGCTCCAGCTTGCGCGCATCGAGGCAATCGTAATCTTCCGGCTAATGCCGCAAGTAAGAATATGATAGTCTCATCGATGGATGTAAAGACGGCTTTTCTTAACGGAGATCTTAAAGAAGTCGATACGCCGCCCAACCGAAGGTTTTGTGAATCCAGAGCATCCTACTCATGTCTATCGCTTGAAGAAGGTTTTTACGGCTTGAAGCAAGCTCCAAGGGCATGGTATGATACGCTATCAAATTTTCTTCTATCTACCGGATTCAAAAAAGGAGCGCTTGATCCGACATTGTTCACCGTAAACTCGTGCAAACATTTAATTCACGTTCAAATCTATGTTGATGATATTATCTTTGCTTCGACTGACCCCAATGAATGTGACCGTTTTTCTAAGGAGATGGGCTCCAAATTTCAAATGTCAATGATGGGACAAATGTCATTTTTCTTAGGATTACAAATTTCACAAAGTCCCGGAGGCATTTTTATCAATCAATCTAAATATGCAAATGAAATTTTAAAGAAATTTGGATTTGACACTTGTGACACCGTTGACACTCCCATGGTGGAACGTACCAAACTAGATGAGGACCACTCAGGGATCACGGTAGATCAAACGAAATATCAAAGTATGATTGATCCTCGATGTACCTCACACCAAGAGACCGATATTCTCGCTCGTTGTATGCATGTGTGCTAGATACCGTGCTAAGCCTACCAAAAGCACCTTGAAGCGGTTAAACGGGTCTTTCGGTATCTCCAAGGAACCATCAACATGGGACTTTGGCACCAAGGACACCGGTATGTCACTAATAGCCTATGCGATGTCGACCATGCAGATGTCAAGATACACGTCAAGTACGCCCGAGGTGCTCGCTTGGGTGATAAGCTTGTGAGCTGGTCTTCAAAGAAACAAATGAGTACTTCTATATCCTCTACGAGGTGAATACATATCCATGTCATCTTGTTGTGCTCAAATCCTATGGATGAGATCCCAATTATCCGACTATGGCTTTGAATTCAACAAAATCCTCTCAGATTGTGATAACAAAAGTGCCATTGCTCTCTTGCAACAATGTTCAACATTCAAGAGCAAAGCACATCGACATTCGACATCATTTCATTCGGGAACAAGTGGAAAAGGTGTGGTAGAACTCTATTTTGTGAGGACCGAATACCGCTTAGCGTACATCTTCACCAAAGCTCTTCCTAGAGAACGCTTTGAGTTTATCCTTCCACGACTTGGTCTAAAGAGTCTACAACCGAAAACTCAAACGTCCTCAAGAGGAAGACGAGGAGTAAATGGTTTTTCTTCATCTATCTCTTGTATATACTTATTCAAAAGCAAAATACAAAATTTTAAAACCCACAAAAGAAAATAGAAAATATAAAATTTTCAAAATCCATAAAATTAGAAAATCTTGAAAATTCCAAAAATATTGTTATTTTGTCATGTTTTTCTTATTCGATATCATCTACGGATTTTGTGTTGACATTCAAAGAATGTCACGGGTTTTAGATGTTCTTCTAATGTACATAATTTGTAATAAAAAAATGAGACGGAGAAAATGGTGGTTTATTGTCATTTCAGCAAGAACCCTTTTAAAAAAGAAAGAACAGAGCCATGCTTAATCTTATTTTTCAAATCTCATGCTCGATTCTTAAAACAAATGTTTGTCACCAAAAATACAAATGTTTTCTTTCCAAATATTTTCCGTCTAATGATTCTTCCGAAAAATATTTGTCAACTAATGAAAACAAAATTGCTTTGAAAATACCTCGACTCTATTTTTGAAAATCATCCGCTTATCTTTGTCAAACTTCTAACACTCAATCAACAACTCATGTCATTGATTGAGGGGAGAATGATTTAAATTTAAAAGGTTATTTTTCAAACAATTAGCACGTAAAAGAGCAAGGTCTACCTTTGGAATATCAAAAAGAACGATGTTTTATACAATTGATTCAAGACCTTGGCTTATGTTATGTTTTCAAAAGATATGTATGCATGATTGGTCAATGGAGTTTAAAGTCTCAAAATCTAATCCTTATCAGTTAAAATGTCTTTCAAAAGCAAGTCACTATTCTCCTCAAAAGCTCTCAAAATTTAATTTAATCAATAGAGATCACAACTCTCAAAGGATTTGAAAATTGTGATCGGGGAGAATTTGTGATTTAAATTGGGATAATTCGATAAATGGTGTTATACGTGATTAACAAGCTCTCCTCCTCGCATGTGCCAAACGATTTCAAATTTTCCATGCACATGTTAAGGGGAGCATTTATATCAAACCAAAATGGATTAAAACGTGATATTTGTCTCTAGGGTGTTTTCCCTAATGTGTGCTAAACAATTTCAAAATCGATGCACATATTGAGGGGAGCAAATTTTGAAAACCACATTCTTTCTCGAAAATATCTTCAATCGTATGTGAAACATCGATTTTGATCGTGAAAGTAATGTCGAGATTTTTAGAAAATATTTATCAAAGAAGTGAATTCTTTCTCTTGCCTCCATGTGCCAAAATGATTTCAAACATATGATGCACATGTTGAGGGGAGCCGCTTTCTAAAATATCAAAACGATTCGGTACAAAATGCTTTGATAATATATCACAAGTACCGGATTGATTTTCAAATGGTTTTCAATTGGTTCCAACATCCGATGAACAATACCAAAAGACCGACCAAATTTACTTTATGTATGGTGATATAAGGATGGTTAGTTTAGGTATTCATTCCCACGATCCCGCCAGAGCGGAGGGATCTACCCAGTGACAATCCACTAGATAGTATAGAGTCCTTAGGTATGATGAAAAAGGAGTAAAGTGAGATATGAGAAGAGTTGGATCGAGATAGAGCTAGAACTCGAACAAACCTAACAAGGTTCTAGTTATGAAATTTCGTAAGCAATCAAGGGGTTGAAGAATGAAAAGAAATATATGTGAAAAGGGTGAAAATAAATAGCCTCCATTATTTCAACCTTAGGGTCGTAAACCGGGTTCAATTCATATACTACGGTCGTTACCTAGGTAACACCGGTATTGAAGACAAGACGTCATGGACCCAGACGACGACCGCACTACATCTTCCCAAGCTACTCAAGTTCCTCTTAAAAGGACTTGTTTCATTCTCACAGGGAACCTACATTATCTATCGACTTTCTCTTAGAGATGGTTGATATTGAAGAAGGAGACCCTCTCCCTAGTCTCCAGCATAGGAACCAAATGTGCACAATTGAGTCTAGAGCCACGAGATCATCAATAAATCTCATTAAGGACACAATCAATGAAGACTCTCTGTTTCACACAATGTGGAAAGAGAGAATATATTTTTAGAGTCCTACGCATTATCCTTGTGGTATTGCCAGAACATCTGAGTGATATGCCAACATATTCACAATGAAGATGGAAAGCCTTGTAGAGCCAACATCATACAAGCTCTTAGTAGGTGGCATGTGAGATCTATCAAATAGATCAACCATGTGACAACTGAACAGAAACAATGGAGCGATTCAAATTTATGAATCAATCCTGGTTCAAAGTTATGGATTGACGGATACCTTTGAAAACCTAGGTCGTTGTGCTTAAAACTCTTTCTCTAGCACATCTACCGTGTATTAATATTTCAAAATAAAAGGTGTTTATGATTGATAATTGATTTTCATTAAAACCTTCGTTGTATTGCAAAAACAATTTATATTGAGCGGTACACGATTGTTTTTCAAATCTCTTTCATCAATCATTGAATCTCAATTACCGGTTCACTCACTCCATGTGTTGTCTTCTTTGAGACGCCCGGTTTGAGAACAGTAGAGCAACGAAACCCTCACAAGGAGATTCTTCATAATTATACCGATCACAGCAAGATTTGTAATCGATCAACGGGAACCGTGGGCCGTGTACCTCAATTCAACGAAGTGATCAAAGACACTTTCGTGCGCTTTATTGCTAACTTGTATGCAGTACACCAACGCTTAAATGATCGAATGAAAAGGTCAATCCATAGCCGCATGCTCACACAACACATTCATTTCAAAAGAAATCATGATTAGTGCATCAATGACTCGATATTATCACTCCATGCTTCGCTACGCTACGCAAATATCATGAATCAACTAAAGCTTCCGCTACTCGATGAGAAGAAATCATGATCCGTAATGTGAGCATGTCGGTCCACCGTCACAACGCCACATAATGTCAACACCACAATGGAAGAGTCGAGATTTATGCAACCGATGATCTCAAAGTCGGCTCAAAACTCATCGTCACGTGGATCCTTAAAGACCTCCACTCAAATTATCCAATCATGCAAAACATGAAGAATCAAAGACTACGTACATGAGCAATGAACTTATACAAGAATCCAAGAACAATCTTAATGTAATATCTGTTTGTATTCTCGTGTAATTTGAGGTGACCTCCTTAGGGAAATTGTTAGAATTAGAAAATCCAATCGTTAAAGAGTCGGTCACCTCAAGTATATGTATTCGTCAAAGCTCGTAGTCGTAGTCAAGTTGTGTTAATAAGTAGTTAGTTAAGTAACACCGTGGAGGACCTGACGGTCTTTACCCACCGTATGCCCGATCCACAATCCGTAGGTGGCGCTTATTGTAAGACACTATAAATACCCTCTACCTCCCAAGGTAGAGGTTGGAGCTCAATACCATTTTTCTTTGTTTCACATAGTTCCCAACTCTTCCCTTTCTCTCCCTAGAACTTTCTCTCTAAAACTTCTAAACGCCCCATATGTTATTGGTTTGATGTGTTTGTGAAATCCTATATCTTACAATAAATTATTTGCATGAGACATGCATTTGGATGGTCATTGTGTCCGACCAAGCTAATGACATTTTCCCTAAGAATTTCTTCCCATTTTCTAAAAATGGGGTGCATTTCGAAGAGTTCTATTTGAAAGGGATCACGGTGAATGAGCTCTTTGTTTCGGTTGAAACGAGATTGGTCAGCTCTAACTTTGAAAATAGTGTCCCAAACGGTTGCGGGTTCATCAAGAGGAGTATGGTAGATTGGTTTGGAATCAAGAGCAAAAGATTGAGCGGATATTTCCCAATCTTGAGAGTACATACAAATTCCTTCACAAGGAATGCGAAGGATTTGAGAAAATGTGTTGAGGGGTAGAGTGAAGTTTTGTTTATTGATGATAAAAGCGATTGAAATACTATCATCGGTATTTCGAATGATCCTAACGCTTTTGTAGAATTCAAAGATGAAAACCGGACAAATTTGTTCATCAATATCAAGAAGACAATCAAAGTTGATAGCCGAGAAGACTTGACGAATGTCGGTATTTTCAAGGAAACATTCCTTGACCACACGACCTTCGTGGATAAGTCGTTTTTCAAGTCTTTTGAAGACTTTGCGATCGATTTTTGACAAACCATCTTTTCGATATTATTGGGTGAGGTAATGGACGGTATCATGGTGGTCTTGTTAGGCGCCTTTAGGCATGGTTGGTCCTAGAAAAACAGATATTGCAATTAGGCAAAATTTGTTGAGATAGGTTTATGGTTTTGATTTGTATTAACAATGTTGCAAACACAATGTAATCTTAGTTATGTGAAAACCTTTTCTAGTGATCAGTTTTGGGAAACCTAATTTTATCAATTGATTAAGAAAAATTGAAAAACCATAAACCCTAGGATGAAGATGATGAAGATTAGAATATGTTAGTGTAGTTACTTACAATGATGTTCTAGAGATGGATGCTTGATGGTATAGAGTCCTGTGGAGATGAAAACACTCTTGGGTCGTTTTAGTATTTTGTGAGGAGAGGAAAATGAGCAAAATTGATTTTGAAAGGCGTATAGCTGGTTTCTGTCACACGGTTCCTCGGATCCCTTGTATTAGGGATCCGGCTAGTACAACTAGAGGGATCCGGCTACTGTAGACAGAAAAAGGGTGTTTGGCATTATTTTTGTAATAAGTTATAAACTAGCTTATGGAACAAAAATAGTTTTGAGGTTTCTAATTGAAAAGATGTTTGGTCAACGGGATTTGATAGTTTAATTATCAAGGATCCATTTGTGACGACGGCGTTAGTTTGACGAGATCAAGAGGAATACTATTCCCGATGATGAGTAAGTCGGGAAAGTGGCGAAAAGAGACTTTTAAGAGACTAGCAATTATTAACGTCTAACATAAAAGATGGTATCAACATAATCATGTATATGTAAGCTGGCTAATGAAAAGTGAACATACCTTTATGCACTTGGTATGGTTTAAGGAAACCATAAGACCAAAAATACTTCATGAGCTTTTAAAGTAATCAGTTGTACTTAGAATAAGTAAATTGCGATTACTTTTTAGGTCCTTCCTTGAAAGTTGACTTCATTATTCTTTGAGTGGAAATGAAGACTTTGGGGAGATCCTAGCATGAAGATTTCTTAAAAAGAGAATGTTAGAATAATCTACCAATATCCAACATAAAAAAAAAATTATTTTAAAAGATTTCATTCTTTGTAGTTTTCAAACATACACGGATTGTATCAAGTTTTTAAAGTACAACATACTCTAAGAAACTGTAACGAAGCTCGGATGCCAATTGTGGAAAACTAAAGGGGGTGAATAGTTTTACCAATTAAAAACTTAGTTTTAAAATATATAGATCGACTTATGTCAATCTATTTGGATGTGTATGTTGGACATTGATAGATAGATATATAATTGTGTAATGAAAGATAAAGAGTAAGAAGCACATAACCATAACACGATTATTTATAGTGGTTCGCTACAAGGACACATTCCTTGCCTACTCCACTCCCCGAGTCACCTACTCGATAGTTTGTAATCACTACATGACACCAACTCCTTATGACGGAGAAGCCTTCACAACGCCACCTACTCTTTTCCGGTATTAGGCTAACCACCGGGTTCTTCTACAAGGTAGAACCACACCTATCACAACGTCGCCTACCCTTTATCCGGTACTAGGCTAAGTACCGAGTTCCATTACGATGGAGGAACTACTACCCAACACTACACAACACCTAACCCCAAAAGAGACCAACTCCTTATTACAACACCATCAAGGATATCAATATCCTTGGATACAACCTATCTCTATTTGTATATCGATGCACCTCATCGAGTATACAACCTTGGCATCCTTCACTAATGCCACTTGACTTAACTTCTAGGCATCTTTCACTAATGCCCTTGACAAGGACGTTTGGCACCTTTCATTAATGCCTTTGTCTTGACTCTTTTGGCATCCTTCACTAATGCCTTGGACACAACACTTCTATTGGGGAGAAAGAAGTATCAACACGAGAACCTCGGTAGTCTTGATGATGACGGCAGCATGGAACTCATGGACTTGAGCTTGCTCGACTTCAAGAGGTGGTGATCTCGCCTTTAAGAGGAACATAGAGAATCACACAAAACAAAAGACAAACTACATAAAGAGATCCTTAGGATCCGAGGTTAGAAGGTTACAATACTTGGGTAAAGTATGTGTGGAGTGGCAACCCAAAAGAAAGAAATGGCTCACTATTTATAGAAGAAATTTAGTTCTTGTTCCACGGATCCCTCACTTGGGGATCCGTCGATGTAATATTGGGGATCCGGGACGCCCTTTTGCCCATGGGTTTTGGGTCATGGGTCATGGGTTATGGATCAGGGTATCCAAGTAGATACAATGTATCTACAAGATGCAATGCATCTAGTCAATGGGCCATGGGTTAAAACCATGGGTCATGGATAATATCCATATATGACTTAAGCATGATGTCATGCAATGGGTTATGGGTCATGCTCCATGGATATGGGTCATGGACTTTGGGTTATAACCAACTACATTCAATGTATTTGGTTAATTGGTCATACTTTAAGTTTCTACCCATTTATATTTACCCATTATAATACATACTAGTTATGTATATATTTACCCAATATGTAAACACTAGTTGTTGTACATATGTATTACTAAATCATAAAATAACTTATACTTGTTTTAGTGTTTTATGTAAACGTAAGTGTGTTAGAAAACTATTGGCTCAAACCATTTACGTATTTTATTTGTTTCGTTAAAATGATTTTACGTTTGTTATCGACAAAACGAAGATCGTAAAATATAAATAAACGTTTTACGGCTTATTTGTATTAACTCACCGTGTTGAAAAAGAGCCTTGACCAAACTGTGGATAAAAACATCATTCCATATAAAATATCGACATCCATAATCCTTTGTTCTGGTTGTTACATTGTAAGGAAATCATATGAAATGTATTTTTAATAAACGAATTATTTATATATTTACGTAAATAAGAAACGATGATTATTTACCTTTGAAGAGGACATGCATAATAAAGTTTACCATAAGAATCGGTGATAAGATTTTGTTTCAACTATATATCATTTTCCACATGAACACAAGAAAAGATTATTTCGCTTCATCTCAATTTGTGAGGTTAAAGTCGGGATACAAGGGTATGAGTTATAATCATTTATAAAAGGGTATGAGTTTCAAGTCATTAACATTTTGGTCAAATTCATTAAAGTTGATGTCCTTTACTCTTTTTGTTAAGTATTTTCAACGTACCTACATCATAAATCACCGAATCACGACCGTTTGGTAACCTCGAGATAAAAAATACTATCTACTACCATATTCACATCCGTGTCAAATCCATAATTATTTAAATCATTTATAACTATTTTAAATTATTCCCGTATGTTTTTTAAATTTATGTTTGTTATTTCTAAGCATTTGTAATTTTTATTTTTATTTAATGAATGAAATGTTATTTAAAAAGGTGATTTAATTAATGAAATATTAGTTTAAGCGGTTAATTTGTAAATTCTTTTTTAAAAGAAAAGTGAGTCTTAAAAGGTGGTGTCAATGTGGTGTTTTGATAAGAGGTGATTTTTCGATTTTAATGTTGAAATATTAAAGATGAGATGACGGTACTTTTTTAGTGCTATAATGTTATGATACCTGGGCCTATAAGAACAAAAATACAAAATTACTAAACATGAATAAAATCAAGAGTAAAAATGAGGTGAAATATCAAACAAACTATAAATGGTAAAATGTGACAACTAGTAAGAGTATTATTGAATTGATTGTCTTACTATGATATTATCTACTAGTTTTAGATCCTTATGTATGTAGGAGGTTTTTGATTTAATTTTTGTTATATTAGTTTTGAGTTAATAGTTTTATATTATATTGGATGTTTTATAAGGCGGAATAAGGGTTCATTTTCACAAACATAACTCAACTTTTGAAGACATTAATAAATTATAAACTTTTATGATTCATTTAAAGCAACTTTTATACTAGTATGAACAGAATAAGATATATCGATATTACTGAAAAAAATAATTAGTATTTACAATAATGAAAAGTTTTCTACATCCATATTGTTGTCTTCGAGATGTGGGAGACGTATCCCTCATTTAAACTTAGCGATCCTTCCAAGGAGGAACCGTGGGATCCGTGCAAATGAAGACCTTTTAATACTAACTTGTGTCTTATTTGCGGAAATTATGCATCATATACATTTTCTAACCTTTGTTTTATAGATTTTCAATATACACATGAAGACTTTGACACCCTTAGCTACGGGAGTTTCTTGTAAATCAAAACATTGCAAAATCATTTGCAATACCTTCACATAGGATTACATTATTGACGTCCTCCTCACAAAGGAGCACTCGTCAGGGGGAGCATGTTCGTCAAAAGACGAAACCATTTGCAAACAAAATTGCAAAGCACTCGCTAGTTTTTCTAATTACTTGACGCCTCACAAAGGATGGACCGTAAGGGGAGCTAAGACGAGAATCATTCTCTTCACTCTCTAGTTTTCATATTTTCTCTTTTAAATGTTTTCTTAAAGCAATGTGTTAGTTTCTTTTACGCTTTTTGTTTCGACAAAAGGGGAGAAGAGAGTAAAATTCAATTCAAAATTTTACAATTTTAGTTTTACCTTAAAATAATCTTACGTTTGTCATCAACAAAAGGGAGATTGTTAATACTAATAAAGTAGTAAAAGTTTAGTTATATTTTACGATCTTCTAATGTTTTGTCGATAACAAACGTAAAATCATTTAACGAAACAAATAAAATACGTAAATGGTTTGAGCCAATAGTTTACTAACACACTTACGTTTTCATATAAAACACTAAACAAGTAATAGTGTTTTCATGTTATAGTAATGCATATGTATAACAACTAGTGTTTACATAATGGGTATATATATACATACTTAGTATGTATTGTAAAGGGTAATGTAATTGGTAAGAATCTAAGTACTTGACCCATTAACTAGACACATTGAATGTAGTTGGGTAAAACCCAAAGTCCATGACCTATACCCATGGAGCATAATCCATAACCCATGACCCATTGCATGACATCATGCATGAAGTCAAAATGGGTATTATCCATAACCCATGGAGCTAACCTATGACCCATTAAGTAGATGCATTGCATCTTCTAGATACATTGTATCTATGTGGATACCCATGATCCAAAGTCCATAACCCATGACCCATGATCCATGACCCACAACCCATTTAGGAGGAACGTCCTACGGATCCCCATGAATACACTGGACGGATCCCTCAAGCAAGGGATCCGTGGGACAATAGTGAATTTTTGTCTATAAATAGTAAGTCATTTCTTCATTGTAAGTTGCCACTTTCACATATACATTCTCTTAGTATTGTAAACTCTCTAACCTCATATCCAAAGGATCTTTCTATGTAGTTTTGTGTTTGTGTGTTCTTCTAGGTTCCTCTTAAAGGAATGATCACCACCTCTTGAAGTCGAGCAACCTCAAGTCCATGAGTTGCCAAGCTTCGTCATCATCATGACTACTGAAGTTCACTTGTTGATAGTGTGGAAACTAGAAGGGGGGGTTGAATAGTTTTACCAATTTAAAACTTCCTTTTAAAGATTTAGATCGACTTATGTCAATCTATTTAGTTGCTTATGTTGGACGTTGATAGATAGATATATAAACGTGTAATGAAAGATAAAGGGTAAGAAGCACATCACCACGACACAAGTATTTATAGTGGTTTGGCTACAAGGACACCTTCCTTGCCCTACTCCACTCCCGAGTCACCTACTCGAGAGTTCGTAAACACTACACCAACTCCTTATGGCGGAGAAGCCTTCACAACGTCGCTAACCTTTTTCGGTACAAAGCTAAATACCGAGTTCCTTCACACCAAGGCTAACCACACCTAACACAACGTCACCTACCCTTTATACGGTGCTAGGCTAACCACCGAGTTCTTTCACACCAAGGAGAACTAATCCTATCACAGGCGTCGCCTACCCTTTATTGGGTACTAGGCTAAGTACCTGGTTCCATTACTATAGAGGAGCTACTACCCTTCACAACACAACACCTAATATCGAGAGATCCACCTTGTTACAACACCATCAAGGATATCACCATCCTTGAAATAAACAAATACTTATATGTATAACGATGCCTCATCGATTATACGACCTAGGCATTCTTCCCAAATGCCACTTGATTTGATTCATAGGCATCCTTCACTAATGCCTTTGACACAACGCTTGGCACCCTTCACTAATGCCTTCGTCTTGACACTTTTATAATTCTTCACTAATGCTTTGACACGGACGATAAGCATCTTTCACTAATGCTTTCATCTTGACACTTTCGGCATCCTTCACTAATGCCTTCAACCCAACATCTATGAAGAAAGAAAGAACTATCAACAAGAGAACCTTAGTTGTCTTGATGATGACGAAGCATAGCAACTCATGGACTTGAGCTTGCTGCGTCTTCAAAGTGGTGATCTTGCCTTTAAGAGGAACCTAGAAGATCATACAAAAACAAAAGACAAACTACATAGATCACTTGGATCCGAGGTTAGAGGTTATAATACTTGGGGAAGTATGTGTGTAAAGTGATGAGTAGAAAGGAAGAAATGGCTCTCTTTATAGAGAAAATTTCTCTTGTTCCCGGATCCAGGATCCCTCCCACAAGGGATCCGGCTAGCACAAAGCCAGGGATCCGTGGAGCAACTCCTCTTGCCCATGGGTATTTTTGGTTATGGGTCATGGGTTATGGGTTGATCCATGGTTTCTTTCTAGATACAATGAACTTGGTTAAGTGGTATATATAAAACCATGGGTTATGGGTCAATACCATTTGCTAGTTTTTACCCATTTGGTATATACTTGTTTTTACCCATTTTAGTATACATAGTTTAAGTATATGTTAACCCAATATGTAAACACTAGTCGTTGTACATATGTATCTAAATTATAAAATCACTTATACTTGTTTTAGTGTTTTATGTGAAAACGTAAGTTTGTTAGGAAACTATTGACTCAAACTATTTACGTATTCTATTTGTTTCGTTAAAATGATTTTACGTTTGTTATCGACAAAACTTTAGAAGATCGTAAAATATAAATAAGCGTTTTACGGCTTATTTGTATTAACAATCTTCCCTTTTTGTTGATGACAAAACATAAAATTATTTTAAGAAAACTAAAATTAAGCAAATTTTTGAGTTAGTAGTTTTACTTTCTTTTCCCCTTTTTGTCGAAACAAAAGTGTTTGAAAAACTAACACAATTTTGTAAGAAAATATGTAGAAATGTAAAGAGAGCAAGTGGCGGAATGGTACTCGTCTTAACTCCCTTGTGAGTCCATCCCTTTGAGAGGCATCAAGGACATGACATAAAATAAATTAATTTTGTTTGCAAAATATGTTTGCAAAAGGTTCGTCTAAGTAACGAAAACGTGCTCCCCCTTGAAGATTGCAAAGTTGCAATGGGGTGTCATGAAGTATAATCCAAAATCGGATTAAGTTGCAAATGCTTTTGAAATATCGTTTGACACAAAGCTCCCCCTAGCTTTATGGTGTCAAGATCTTCATATGTATTTTGAAAATCTACAAAGTAAAGGTTAGAAAACAAGAGTATAGTGCATAATTTCCTGCAAATAAAACTCAAGTTAGTAGAAATTTGTCCTTCTGTACCACGGATCCCACGGTTCCCTTCTTGGAGGGATCCGTCTAGGCTTTTTGGAGGGATCCGGCTAACTGGTGACAGTTTCTTCAGCAGTGAAGATGTGTCAAACAATGCTAATGAAGAGATGATATATCTTGCAATAACAAGCACAACGTACAAAAATGATCATAGCATATTCATTCAATAAAACAAGAGATAACCAAACAAATCTCTAAAACTAAGAGAATGAACTAGGACATACAAGTACCACTTAATACTAACTAGTTACTAGACTTAAAGTGCTACAATGAGCTTGAGTCTAGGGATGAGTGGACTTGTTGATTTGATCCAACTTTGCAAGAAGATGATTAAACATGAAATGTATCTCATTTCGTGCTTCTTGAACAAGTCCTTGAGTGTTTAGACAATTTGGACAATTATTGTCTTGGTTTGGACCCGGAGGGAAATGGATATTTTGAGGAGGCTCTATGTGTGATTGTGGGTCTTCATTTTGAGAAGTAGGATGAGGTTCTAAAAATGAGGGTGGTAATGGAACTTCTTCCATATGATCAAGGTTGTTCCTTGTCTCCCATGATGGGCTAGTTGGTGTTATTGGTGGTTCCCTATTCAATGAAAAGGTTGGTGAATGGGAGGTTCTTGGTGGTGAATGATCCAATGAGTAGATGTTTGGGTGAGGTAGAGGCTCATTCAAGGAGTGTAGTCCATGCTTAATGAATGAGGATTGTGGTGGCTTGCTAGAACTAGTCAAGTTTGGTTTTGAACTAGATGATCCTTTTTCTAGTCCGAAAGGTTTGACGCTAATCCTTGCGATTCTCTTAGCCTTTGTTGGATGAGTTTGATGAGATGAGGTTCTAGTATCATTATCTCTAATGGGGGATGTTTCGGTGGAAGAGATTTCATGGATCATTTGACCCTTTCTTTTGGATGATCCTAAGGTTGAGGAGTTGTTGCTAAGAGCCTTAGTCATGGTGATGAAGATGCTAATGTGAGCTTCTAATTGCTGATTTTTGAAAGGTAAGTGAGGATGGTGCCTTTAAACTTAAGGTTGTTTGGTTTATAAAGGATAATTTGAATTAGGAAATTAAATTCTTGGCCACTTAGAGGACTAAGCATGCTCTTAAGGTTTTGATCAGCTCTAGGAGGATAATAAATGAATGCTAAAAGTGGTTAGAGAACCAAAACGTGACTTAAATTTGAATATGGAAGCTGATTAAGGCTTTCTGCAGCTACGGGTCTCGCGGATCCCTCTCAGCACGGATCCGCCTGGTTAAAGACCAGGGATCCGGCTATCAGACATGTTTTAGGTGAAATGATTATGCTTTTGTAAGGTTTATTATCAATGGATTTCGAGGTTTTGACTTAATTTTGAAGTCTTTAGCTGTTGGATATCTCAAATCCTTAACCATAATAAGTGATGGTGCTTAATGATGGTTTTGGGCAAGAAAATTAACTTTGGGTAGTCTAACTATATGTTTGACAAGGATAACCTTTAATTTGATATGGAGAAATGGTGATAACAAGTCCTAGAAGTCAGATGATGTCCTAAGAGGAATTTACTAAAATCTTTAAAAATAAAAAGAAATGAAAAAACTAATTTTTTAGCCTAATTTTGAGTCAAAGATGATTGAGATCAATTTGATAAAATTGAAGGATGGACCAAACTAAGTGCTATCAGAAGTGATAGATAATGTAAGAGTGTTGGAGCGGAATTATGGTGAGTTTTGACTAGTTGATAAATCAAAAATATTTCAAAAATATATCCTAGATAAGCCATGGATGAGAGTGAGGTTTTCAACTATTTGAGGAAGACTTAGTTGGCTCTAGTATCTTATGTTTGACTCGTGTGAGGTGATCTAGTAGACTATTTTGATGTAGGCAAATATGTATTGCTTATCAGATGCCACGGATCTCGCGGTTCCCTTTTGGGAGGGATCCGGCTAGTTCAATCTTGGGATCCGCCAACCGCAGATCGAGAGCTTTCGGAAATGTGCAACTTTGCACTTTATAGTAAATGCTTTTCCTAGTTGTTTATATAGGGACTAAATGCAAGAACACAACTAATATAATGTATATCAAAGTAGGAAGAGCTAAAATTCCTAGAATGAGTGACGACGACCACTCAAGGGTCGTAAAATCTCATTTTCCAAATACCTAAGTTAGGATTGTTTAGTGCCAAGATATGGCGATACCTACATACTACGAGCATAGTTTAAAGTGTTACAAGCCATTGTTTGAAGTTGTTCATCATACATTTGGGTCCTAAGACCTTACTCTCTTCTCCTCCCATCTCGTCTTCACCCGTCCTCCACTCTACCTCTTTTCTTCAAGAAGTTGGCAAAGCACTTGAAGATTCCCTTGGTTTGTTGCCATTCGGGTGATGCACCGGGAACATCCGACAATTGGTTGATATACTCCAAGGGGTCGAGTTCGGTATTTCGGTGGGTTGCTACTTCCTTCGCCTTCTTGGTCTCTCCCTTTCTTCCGAGGAATCCATGGGGTGCGTGAGGCCTCTTGCCATCTACCATAAACCTCGTGGTTCTTCCTCGGTCAATGGTACCATAACCTTGTTGCAAAAGCTATGGTCATAGGTTTGTGGAGAGGATCTAATGCAAAGATGAATTTAGCAAGACGGGTTAGGAGCATTGCATACGAGAGCACCATTTGTCCATGCTTCTACACTTGCCATTCTCTTGACCATGTAGTAGGCAATGTTAAAGCGAGTCTCGGTCACTAGACAATAGATCATGAAGCTTAGATAAGCGTTGGGGTGATCCTTGTTTCCTACTAGACACACCACATTCTCCCTTATCACATCTTCCCATTTTCTATACAACGTACATCTCGAGAGCTCCATTTGGAAAGGATCCTATAGATCACTTTCGACTTCCTAGTAACCCTTGATGGAGATGCTCTTGGCATAAACACGGTGTCCTCACTGCGTGGTTGCTTAGGGATTGTCGCGTGATAAATTTCGTGATGATCAACCATCGGTGTATCTCCTCCAACGACCACTCATTAGAATACATGCAAACCCCGTCATATGGAACCCCTATTATTCTTCCAAACTCCTCAAGTGAAAGAGTGTACTTATGTCCATTTATGGTGAATTCAATTGAGATGGACCCATCATCATTTCTAATTATACCCATTGTCTTGTAGAACTCAAGCACAAAGACCGGGAAAATTTGCTCGTTTATATCCAATAAACAATCAAACCCAATAGTTCCAAATACTTCCCTTATGTCGGTATTTGCAAGAAATGATGGATCAACAACTCTACCTTCATGAAAGAGTCTCGTTTCAAGCAACTTAAAGGCTTTCTATCGTCAGGACTTAATCCATTTTTCCTATGGTACATGGGTATGTAGTGGCGGTGTCTTGGTAATCTTGTTGCTTGTTGCTTGGCATGATGTTCCTAAACAATACAACCACAATGTGGTGTTAATTGTGAATAGTAACCTAGAGGGTTTGATCACAATTTGCTCTCATCATCTTTGTTGAGTTCAAGAAATGTGTTTAATTTGTATTAACAATGTTAATTCTTTGATTTAGATTATCTTAGAAAACAATGTGGTGACAAATTATGATAAACCCATTTGAACCCAACTCTTAAAGATGAAGAAATTGTAATCTTAGAAATCAAGGAATTAAATTAACAATGTAGTGAAGATTGCACTTACACAAGTGATTGTTAAACTTGAGAGGAATGATCAAATTGCTCCTATGAACGAGACACGAGTTCTTGTTAGTAGTCTTTGAGGTGAGTATAATTTTGGAACATCTACATTGATCATTCTTTAGCTTATACTGTCTTTTGTTGCACGGATCCCGCGGATCCCTCTCATTTGGGATCCGGCTAGTATAAACGAAGGGATCCGACATGACAGCAAAAGTCAGCTCAAACATTCCTTGATAACTTTGGTTTGGGAGTTCTAAAAGGCCTAGTGTTTTGATGTTAAGGCTCTAAAACTTGTGGTTTGAGGTTTTGAAGATTTAATACTATTCCTATTAGACGAGGTTCCCTTTTGAAGAATTAGTCATAATTCTTGGGAAGCTTTCAAACATTATAATAAAATCCCATTTTATCCTAATATAAGAAGTTTCACATGGATTTTTATTGACATAGATGAAGTGTCAATAAATCCTTTGTGATGAATAATGATTGAGGTTATCGAATAACCAAGATATCATTATTGCGAGTTGGTAATGTAGTCTATACAAATTAGTCGAAGAATACTATTTTGATGATGACTATAATATGGATAACTACTTGAACAATTACTAATAAATTATGCAACTAGGATTTTTATAATAAAAAATAAAAGTAAGTAATTAACGATCATACCTTTGCTAAATATTCTTTTTAAGAAAATAAGTATTTAGATGTTTTGTGATCTTCTTGGAATCTCTAGATTTATGTTGTGAGAAGGACAACACTAAACATTCTTTTTGTGAAAAGAAATATTTAGATAGATTCTTCATGATCTTCTTGGTAACTCCAAATCCAAGTATGGATAATGCTTAACAAAAAAAATGTTAGAGCATTCTATCATTGTCCAACAATAAACAATATAATGATTTTAAAATATGACAAAGAATCCTTCTTTGTAGTTTTCAAACATACATTGATCGTATCAAGTTTTTAAAGTACAACATACTCTAAGAAACTTGGTAGCGAAGCTACGATGCCAATTGTGGAAAACTAGAAAGGGGGTTGAATAGTTTACTAATTTAAAACTTCCTTTTAAATATTTAGATCGACTTATGTCAATCTATTTAGTTGTTTATGTTGGACGTTGATAGATACATATATAAAAGTGTAATGAAAGATAAAGGGTAAGAAGCACATCACCACGACACAAGTATTTATAGTGGTTTGGCTACAAGGACACCTTCCTTGCACTACTCCACTCCTCGAGTCACCTACTCAAGAGTTCGTAAACACTACACCAACTCCTTATGGCGGAGAAGCCTTCACAACGTCGCTTAACCTTTTTCCGGTACAAAGCAAATTACCGAGTTCCTTCACACCAAGGCGAACCACACCTAACACAACGTCACCTACCCTTTATACGGTGCTAGGCTAACCACCGAGTTCTTTCACACCAAAGAGAACTAATCCTATCACAACGTAAACACCCTTTATTAGGTACTAGGCTAAGTACCTAGTTCCATTACTATGGAGGAACTACTACCCTTCACAACACAACACCTAATATCAAGGAGATCCACTCCTTGTTACAACACCATCAAGGATATCACCATCCTTGGAAATAAACAAATACTTATATGTATAACGATGCACCTCATCGATTATACGACCTAGGCATTCTTCCCAAATGCCACTTGATTTGATTCATAGGCATCCTTCACTAATACCTTTGACACAACGCTTGGCACCCTTCACTAATGCCTTCTTCTTGACACCTTTAGCATTCTTCACTAATGCTTTGACACGGACGATAAGCACCTTTCACTAATGCTTTCATCTTGACACTTTCGGCATCCTTCACTAATGCCTTCAACCCAACATCTATGAAGAAAGAAAGAACTATCAACAAGAGAACCTTAGTTATCTTGATGATGATGGCTTATAGCAGACTCATGGACTTGAGCTTGCTCGTCTTCAAGTGGTGATCTTGCCTTTAAGAGGAACCTAGAAGATCACACAAAACAAAAGACAAACTACATAGATCACTTGGATCCGAGGTTAGAGGTTATAATACTTGGGGAAGTATGTGTGTAAAGTGATGAGTAGAAAGGAAGAAATGGCTCTCATTTATAGAGAAAATTCTCTACTATTCCCGGATCCCATGGATCCTCCCACAAGGGATCCGGCTAGCAAAGCCGAGGATCCGTGGAATGCTCCTCTTGCCCATGGGTATTTTTGGTTATGGGTCATGGGTTATGGGTTGATCCATGGTTTTCTTTCTAGATACAATGAACTTGGTTAAGTGGTATATATAAAACCATGGGTTATGGGTCAATACCATTTCTAGTTTTACCCATTTGGTATATACTTGTTTTTACCCATTTTAGTATACTTAGTTTAAGTATATGTTAACCCAATATGTAAACACTAGTTGTTGTACATATGTATCTAAATCATAAAATCACTTATACTTGTTTTAGTGTTTTATGTGAAAACGTAAGTGTGTTAGGAAACTATCGACTCAAACTATTTACGTATTCTATTTGTTTCATTAAAATGATTTTACGTTTGTTATCGACAAAACATTAGAAGATCGTAAAATATAAATAAACGTTTTTACGGCTTATTTGTATTAACAGATAGTTCTTTCCTTCTTTCTAGAAGTGTTGTGTTGAAGGCATTAGTGAAGGATGCCAAAATGGTCAAGTCGAAGGCATTAGTGAAAGGTGCCGAAGGTCCATGTCTAAGGCATTAGTGAAGGGTGCCAAAGGTCCATAATGAAGACATTAGTGAAAGGTGTCAAAAGATCATGTCAAGGGCATTAGTGAAAGATGCCAAGGGTGTACAATCGATATGGTGCATCGATGTAAAAACATAGATAGGTTGTGTCCAAGGATATTGATATCCTTGATGATGTTGTAATAAGAAGTGGATCTCCTTTGGGATAGGTGTTGTGTTGTGTTGGGTAGTAGTTCCTCCTTTGTAATGGAACTCGGTATCTAGCCTTGTACCGGATAAAGTGTAGGCGACGTTGTGATAGATTTGTTTCTACCTCGTGGAAGAACCCTATGTCTAGCCTTGTACCGAATAAAGAGTAGGCGACGTTGTGAAGGCTTCTCCGCCACAAGGAGCTTGTGTTATGTAGTTATAATGAACTCTCGAGTGACTTGGGGAGTGGAGTAGGGCAAGGAAGGTGTCCTTGTAGCCAAACCACTATAAATACTCGTGTCGTGGTTTTGTACTTCTAACTCTTTATCTTTGCATTGTTTATTTATATGCTTATCTATCAACATCCAACACACACATTCAATAGATTGACCTAAGTCGATCTAAATATATTAAAACAAAGTTTTAATCAATAAAACTATTCAATCCCCTCTTCTAGTTTTCCACAATTGGTATCCGAGCTTCGTTACCAAGTTTCTTAAGAGTATATTGTACTTTTAAAACTTGATATGATCCGTGTATGATTCAAAACTACAAGGAAGAAAATTTCTTAAAAACAAAAGGTCATGTTTTAAAATCATCATATTTTGTAATGTTGGATAATGATAGATCTTTCTAATTTTTTCTTTGTTGAGAATTCTCCATACTAGGATTTGGGCATCCTAAGAAGATCATGAAGAATTTCGCTTCAATATTTCTTTTCTTAAAAAAGAATCTATAGCAAAGATATGCTCTTTAATAAATTACTTACAAATAAATTATTATTGTATATTTTCTACATTAATTAATAATATCATTTTGTATAAACATGATTAAGATTAGTAGTCTCATTACACTTTCTCAAAAATCACTAAAGTTGTTATCTATATTGAACTCATCATCAAGAATAGTATTCTTCGTTGATCTCTATAGACAAAACTACAAACTAGTGGTGTTAATTGTGTGAATAGTATCCCTTCACTCTTGAAGAGTTTTCTAGGATACTTCGTATCCCTTGTCAAGGACTATGCATGTACTCAAATGAATGGTCATTGGCCGAGATTCATGACATGGTGGATCATCACGAGGTATACTTCACACCCATCCCGAAAACGGCTATGATAAGAGATACCGTCTTCATGGAAAGAGCCTCTCCGTCAAGAGTTACTAGGAAGTCCAAGGTCATCTATAGAGATCCTTTTCAAATGGATCTTTCAGAAATGTTTCCATTATACAAGAAATGGGAACTAGTGGTAAAGGAGAACGTCCTTTGTTTGGGAGGAAATAAGGATCATCCCAATGCTTGCCTATGCTTCATGGTCTATTGCCTTGTAACTGGGACTCATTTCAACCTCGCCTATTACATGGTGAAACGAATGGCAAGTGTGAAAAGGATGGACAAGATGGTACTCCCCTATGCCATGCTCTTGACTCGCCTAACAAACTTCGTCTTTGCTCTAGATCCATCTCCTTACTCCAATGACCATACCTTTTGCAACAAGGTTATGGTGCCCTTGTCCGATGGAAAGACTACAAGGATTATGGTTGATGGCAAGAGACCTCACCCACCAACGGACTCATCAGATGAAAGAGAAGGAGAAGGAAGCAACCCCCTTGGCAACGTTCATCTCGACACCCACAGCATACAACGACCAACCGCCGAAGTCCCGAGCCCTTCACAAGAATTCCAACAAACAAAGGGCATGTTCAAGTGTTTTGCTAACTTCTTCATGAAGAATAAGAAGTAGGGGTGGAGGGGTAAAGAGTGAAGAGTAGAGGTGATGGAGAAGGAGTTTGAATGGGAGGAAGTTAAGGTCGTGGACCCTAATTTGTGAACAATGGTCTGTAAACAATTTAAACAATATTTCTGTAATTTAGGACGTAACTCTAAGTAGATGGCTTGACATAAACTAAAACATTCTAACCTAGGAATCTGAAAAATGATAATTTTGCGACGACTTGATCACCATCAAGAAGTCGGTCCCGCTCATTTTGCTTACCTTCTAGTCGCCCTTACTTACTATGCGTAATATTGTTGCTTTCATATTTGATTATTGGATGTGGAAATGATTAGGATGTGTATTTGCTAAAGAGTGCAATTTCTCCACATTTTCTGAGAAGCTACTGGTCAGCAGTAGCCGGATCCCTGAGCTATAACTAGCCGGATCCCTCAGATGAGGGAACCGTGGGATCCGGGAAAATAGACAAGGAATTCTTACACTTTCACTTCAATCCAACCCTCTAGACCTTATCACACTAGCTAAACATGATACTTTAGGACCACTTAAGTCTTCCTCAAACTCAGTAGGTCTCACACTCACTCATAGCTAACATAAGATCACACTCTAGGTATTTTTGATTTATCACTTCACCAAAACTCATCATATTTCCGCTCTAATACTCACACATTGTTCCTCACATCTCAAAGCACTTAGTTTGCTATTTCTCTTAATTTTGACAAATTGATTTTAGTCATACTTACCTCAAAATAGGCTTAAAACTAGTTTTTCATATCTTTTTATTTTTTAGGAATTTTCCAAATTTCTCTTGAGCCAACATCTGATCTCTAAGATCAATTTTCCCCATTTGTCATCCTCAAATCAATAGTATCATCCTTAAATACTTAGTTACACTCTCAAAAATTCCACTTCTACCAAAACCATCATTGGGTATCTTCATTTCTTATGGTTGGACATTTAAGTCACATACCATTTAAGACATTGAGGGAAGTCAAACCCTCAAGATCTATAGGTACTAGACCTTAAAAGAGCATAATCACTCAACCACTTTTTTGTCTGACAGATGGATCCCTAGTTTATAACTAGACGGGTCCCTATTTAGAGGGAACCGTGAGATCCGGGTCTACATAATAGCTTATGATCAACTTTCCTTCTAATTCAAACTCTCTTTGGTAGTCTAAACACTTTTACTTACTATTAAATGACTCCCTAGAATAGAACAACACTATAGTTGACCTTAGTGCATGCCAAAATTCTTAGTGGTCAAGAATTTAATTCATCAACTTAATGTCATCCCTTATAAACCAAGCATTCTTATGAGCTTAAACCATCATTCAAACCGCAAACCAAAAATCAGTAGCTAAGACATCTATTACATCCTCTCCTTCACAATGACTAAAGCATCTAGCAAGAACTCTTCATCCAAAAAGAATGCTCACATGGTTCATGAGATTTCCTCTACCGAGTCATCTCCCGTAAGAAGTCCAAATGCGTGAATCCCTCCTCAACAAACTCAATCAACCAAAGCTAGAAAAATCGCTAGGATTAGCATTCGACCTTTTGAGTTGGAAAATCCTTCTTCAAGCACTAAACCTAACACACCTAGCTCTAGTAAAACACCCAAGCCTTCATTTCTAGAACCTAGACTACATTCCTTTACCGAACCTCTTTCCCATCCAAATCTCTACTCTTTAGAACACTCACCACCAAGGACTTCCCACTCACCAACTTTCTCGTTAAATAAGGAACCACCTTCATCACCAAATAGTCCATCTTTGGAGACAAGGAATCACCAAAGATCTAACCATATAGAGGATTTTCCATCTCCACCACCAACTCGTGCATCATCACCCTCATTTTTAGTGGAACCACATCCTACGTTGCTCAACTCACCTTCACAAGTTCCACCATCCTTTGTGGAGCCTCCTCAAAACATCCCACTTCCTCCGGTTCCTAGTCATGACAATAATTGCTCTAATTGTCAACTCACCCAAGGACTTGTTCAAAAAGTACGAAATGAGGTGCATTTCATGTTTAATCATCTCCTTGAATGATTGGACCAAATCAACAAGTCTACTCATCCTTAGATTTAAAGCACATTGATGCTTTTTAGGTTTCCGTCACTCCTTAGAATTAGTAGAAAATGTATTACATGTTTTAGTCATTCTTTTAGTTTTAGAGATATGGATATCATTTCTCGCATTTTTATTAAATGAAATTACATGTTATATGCCATATGATCTTGAGAATATGTTTGGTGCCTTAATACATAACTCTTGTTGATGTTTATACCACTTTTTACATCCATATTGTTGTCTTAAGTATACAGGGAGACGTATCCCTCATTTTAGCTTAGATGGATCCCTCTAAGGGAGGAACCGTGGGATCCGTGCAACAGAAGACCTTTTTATTACTAACTTGAGTCTTATTTGCACGAAATTATCCATCATATACCTGTTTTCTAACCTTTGTTTTGTAGATTTTGAATATACACATGAAGACTTTGACACCCTTAGCTACGGGGAGTTTCTTGTAAAAGCAAAACATTGCAAAATCATTTGAAATACCTTCACATAGGATTACATTACTTGACGTCCTTCTCCCAAAGGAGGACTCGTCAAGGGGGAGCATGTTCGTCAAAAAGACGAAACCATTTGCAAACAAAATTGCAAAGCACTCGCTTAGTTTTTCTAATTACTTGAGGCCCTCACAAAGGGATGGACCGGTCAAGGGGGAGATAAGACGAGAATCCTTCTCTTCTCTTACTCTCTAGTTTTCATATTTTTCTCTTTTCACATGTTTTTCTTAAAACAATGTGTTAGTTTCTTTTCGACGCTCTTTTTGTTTCGACAAAAAGGGGGAGAAGAGAGTAAAAACTCCAATTCAAACTTTTACAAATTTTAGTTTTTCCTTAAAATAATCTAACATTTTGTCGTCAACAAAAAGAGGGAGATTGTTAATACAAATAAGCCGTAAAAACGTTTATTTATATTTTACGATCTTCTAATGTTTTGTCGATAACAAACGTAAAATCATTTTAATGAAACAAATAAAATACGTAAATGGTTTGAGCAAATAGTTTACTAATACAATTACGTTTTTATATAAAACACTAAACAAGTAATAGTGTTTTCATATTATAGTAATGCATATGTATAACAACTAGTGTTTACATAATGGGTATATATATACATACTTAGTATGTATTGTAATGGGTAAGAATCTAAGTACTTGACCCATTAACCAGACACATTGAATGTAGTTGGGTAAAACCCAAAGTCCATGACCCATACCCATGGAGCATAATCCATAACCCATGACCCATTGCATGACATCATGCATGAAGTCAAAATGGATATTATCCATAACCCATAGAGCTAACCTATTGACTAGATGCATTGCATCTTCTAGATACATTGTATCTATGTGGATACTTATGATCCAAAGTCCATAACCCATGACCCAAGATCCATGACCCACAACCCATTTAGGAGGAGCGTCCTACAGATCCCCAGGAATCAGGGTCGTCCCATTGATTTTGGAGGCCCTGTGTGTGACAACCCGTACTTTCAGGTCATTTCTCGAAACAATTCATGCTTCACTATTTCAACATTTATCGTAAACTAGGTTTACGTGTTCCAAATTCGCGTAACCTTTATGGTTTAGCGGCGAATTCATGATCATATCATCACGAACATTTCATATGGACTAAGTTTAGTCTACATTTCATTAGCATCATTTGCATCATGTTAGTTCATTCATGACATTGCATTTCACATTAAGCGAGTAAATTTTATATTAAATAAACGTTATCGCGTGAGTTATTATTTTGAACATTTAATCCGATACTTCCAAAATGATCCCGATATATTTTTATACTTACATTTAGTTTATAAAACTATATTTTGAGTTTACCTAGTGTTCTAAATTTATTTTGTATATAAATCGTTAAATTTATATTATTACAACGTTTTTCTTAAAAACTACACGATAATTATTATATCACTCAAATTTTACAAGAAATGTATTTTACAATTCTTATGATCTCAATATACTTTACTTTGATCCCTTAAAACTTATTTTAGTCCATACTACTCAAATTTCACAATTATGTACAAGTTACAACAATTTTACCTAACTATACATTTTACTTATACTTTTAACAACTTTACACAATATATAAAAGAGAAAAAAAAAATATTTTGAGAAACATTATCCCCCAAAATCCGGTCATGAGGGGGGTGATGCATTTAAGAGTGGTACAAAATTTTCAATTGTATAGATATATACACTATCTTAACTTCATTCACTCATTGATTCATTTCATTTACTCATAGTTGATAAAGGTGTTTTCTTTCTTGTTTCTCTCCACCAAACCGGTTCTTCAAGAGTGTTACAAGGGATCACAAAATTTTTTCAAGCTCAAGAGTTATAACAATCTAGATCACACTCTTATTAAGGTTTTGAAATAAAAACCTAGGGTGTTTAGGTTAAACCTTGGTTCTTTGCACCTCATCATAGTAGCTTGTAAGCATATTACTATCATTTTACATATTTCATCTTCATTTCATATTTATTTCTTCATATTTGGAGCAAACATGCAAGACTTATGTTGATTTATACCATTTTACTTTGATTTTTAGAGTTATATATATATAAGGTCATCCTATAATTATTCCCTTGGTATATATTGGTCTTGATGATGTTTAGGAACCCATGACACCCTAAGAAGGTGTATGGTAGGATTAGATTAGCTTTGGAGTTGATTTGAAGGGATTGGAATAGGTTTAGTACGAGAAAACTATTTTCGATAAGTATAAAAAGTGGTCTGTCCTTATTTTGTTTTTCTGGAAAATCCGACGGTAGGCACGAAATTTTGGCCTTGATATTTAGAAAATATACTTTAAAACGAATCCGTGGCCGCTTGAACGGATTAAAACGGAGTTATAACGAAGAAGTTATGAATTTTACAAGTTTAACGACGAAATATATTTTTTCTGAAATTTCAGCAAGGTATTTTGTTTTATTCGAGTCAAAACGAGCCTTAAGCTTTACAAATTATTTCGACTTATCAAAAATATATTAGTATACTTTGATACGAAGCTAAGGACGTATAATACGTGAAAACGGTTTGAAACGACTAAGATATATCGTTTTATAAATTGCCGTAACTATTATTTTAGAAAAACTATATTATTTTTACGAGACAAGTGTTACGGTAACTAAAACGACCATGTTGAAGGCTGTTTTTAACTATGATGTAGAACTTTTGTAACGAAATGTCTTCTAATAAAATCAAGATCACCAAGCATATTTTTCAAAACGACCAACCGTTTGTATAGCGGAGTTGTAATAAATTAATTACGGTTGCTTAAACTTTGCGAAACTCATTTTAAACAACATTTTGGACAAAATCACCATCTTTAACCTTTATTATCTTTATGTTCGAGACCTCTATGACGAAAACTTATGAACTGAAACTTCTAGATTTTGATACAAACTTTCCAAAACCGTCGAGTTCGTTTCCTAACGATCGACGTACACCATTTTACGACTAGTTTTTGAAGCCATTTTGTCACTTTCAAGAAATTTCCGACGACATTATTTTACTGACGAAAAGTTGAAATTTCACTATAAATCATTACGAAACCATTGTAGGATGACATTTTGGCGTAAATACTTGTAAAGTGATTTAAGAATGGTCAAGACGTCAAAAGAGTATTTTCGACGATAAGTATTATTTTCAAAACTCACAAATGGTATAAATAACATACGAAATGCATGCATATCATTACATCATAACTCATTACATATCATATCATTCGTAATAGGTCCAGATTAAAGTATCCGATATATCTCGATGTACTCACTCTTGTCATCATACCGGTTTATCAAGTGAGTTTTCATAGCCCGATTTATTCAAGTTTTACTTATTTCAAACCTACGGGGAGAATACATTGCACAACATTTTTATTACGATACCAAGTATGTTAAATTCATTTACATTGCTTAAGTTACCACGTTGCGATTAAATGTCCCCATTTCATATGCATGAGCCGTTAATTTCTAGAAGCGTGTGTGAGTGGATAGATCTATCGAGGTGGCGCCTCCATCCGGGTTGGTGAATCCCAACTAGTCATACGGATGCATTTCATTCATAAACATTATTAGAGTTGTTTGGCAAGACACTCTGTTGGGGCGAACATCGATCCGAGCTTCGGTATCATGCGCTTAAGCAATTGTAACATTTTATGTGACATGATTGTCATACCGATTTTTATGTGACATGATTGTCATACCATAACATTTTATGTGACATGATTGTCATACGATCTATACTTGTGTAGTCGTATAAAACATTTACCTAAACCTATGATTTCTCACCAACATTATTGTTGACCGTTTTAGCAATGTATTTTCGTGTAACTAAGGCATTATCATCATGGCATGGTTAAGGAACCACCTTTTGAGTCGCGTCGACTTACATCATTGTACATTATGGCATTTTCTTTCAAAACCATCGTTTGGACTTGTAATATATTTATATTTCCGCAAAACTTTATAAACTTTTGGGACCTATACTTTGTAACTCGATTATTTTATTAAATCAAACGATGTTCTTTTTAAACGACACTTTAGGTCGTTCAATATAAGCTGTGATTGTGATGCTATGACAATCAATCCCGTGAATTCCATTCCACGCAAAGCAGGTAATTTGGGGTGTGATGATTGGCATCGAGCTTGATTATAGAGAACTAGGTTGCATCATTGACCCTAGACTATAACTACATTATCATAGCATCTCATCATTTCATCATAAGTGCATGTTCACTTTACATGCGGTTTATACGTACATTTTCGAGTTATTTACTTTCATTTCATATCGATTGTCACATGGATGCCTTTAAATGCCCATTCCATTATTCTTTCTTCATACTCTAATGTGGAGAATTCCTTGTCATTCCCTATCACAATTTTCACATCAATTGACTCATCACCGATAACGTTGAATGCCGAGATAAACCTTTAAATAGGCAAAGTCACTCTCACTCCTTTGTTTCACCACTAACATGTCGAGTTACACTTTATTCACACATTAAGTCACTAAACCATCATACATTTGAAGCACTTACAACACCTCATAACCCATCTTTTCGAACCCGTCGATCATTTTGAAAAATAACCTCAAACTTACCACCTTCTATCACTTCTCTTTAGGCGCTTATTCTTAACATAGGATTTGACTACGTCTCATTTTCCTTTTATTTTGAAGAGTTATGGCGTAGAAGAAAGCTGCACTAGAAATGACACCACCGCTATCCAAAGGTATGTAGATGATAGTATAGCCGAGGCACTAAGGAAAGAGCGCAGCAAGAGTTTGCTATTACCGAGGCCATAGCAAACTGCCGAAACCATGAGACTTGCTTACATCAAAAGGTTTCAAGAGTTGATGTTCTTTGTCCGCTATGGTTTCGGACAATGAGAAACTATTGGAAAATTTCATTGGAGGACTTTCACAAAATATCCAAGGAGATGTAACTTCTTTCGATCCACAAACAATTGAAGAATCTACCCATGACTCAAATACTCATGGCTCAAGTTGTGAAAAGGAAAACATTATCAACAATAACTACCACAACAATAACAACAATCACACCATCAACAACAATAATAACCGCACAACAACGACAACAATCAAACCAACAACAACAAAAGGAAATGGGAAAAGCGACCAAGGAGGTTATAACAACAACAATCAAAACAAGAATACTAACCACCATCAACAACGAAAAAGAAGGTAAGAAGCTACTATGGTTTATGTTCTTTGCGCCAATAGAAGCGAGGTTATCTTGGAACACACCCACTATGTACTAGATGCAAGTTTCATCACTCGGGTCCTTGCCACCCAAGTGCCGCAAGTGCCAAAAATTAGGACACCTCGCCAGGGATTGTAGAGGTAAAACTATAATGACATGTTTCGAATGTGGGGAGCAAGGACACTATCGGAGCCAATGTCCCCAAAACCAAGATCAACAAGTTGAAGGTGCTCATAGGAATGCATACATGTTAGAAGGAGGCAAAGCTCAACAGATTTCAACAACGCGAAGATCGAAGAAGTTCGAAACTAATGGTCTTATTTTTTTTTTTATGTACTATGTTGTACTAAGTTTATGTTTTCCATCGTATCCGAATCTTTATAACTTAAGATGTACTACTTTTGCTAAACCACTCGTTGTAAAATATTCTCATCTATCGTACTTATTTTCTTTCCGATTTGTTATTACTTACGAGAATTTTACTTCTTTTTACTTTATCGACCATTTTAACGACACGGTTTAAATCCTTGTAAACATTGAGAGTTATAACAACTAAACCGAACGTCACGTCATCGTTCCTTAATTATACATAGCCTAGCTAACTATGTCTAATTCGGAGGATCACGTTATGTTGGGGCGGTTATTTATAAATCTTAGTGCAAGCAAAATTTTCACATGTTCCAAGTCAAAGTATTACTTATGAGAGATTCATCCGATATTTTCTCTACTACGATGTTTTATTCGCTCTCAATCATCGATAACCGTAACGACACTTCTCCATGTCTTCTTTCCTCGATATTCATCACAAACTCAAAAATTCGATAGACTAACACGAACCGAATTCGTGGACTGAATTCCTTTTTGATGGGCGAATGTGACAACCCGTACTTTCAGTCATTTCTCAAACAATTCATGCTTCACTATTTCAACATTTATCGTAAACTAGGTTTACGTGTTCCAAATCGCGTAACCTTTATGGTTTAGCGGCGAATTCATGATCATATCATCACGAACATTTCATATGGACTAAGTTTAGTCTACATTTCATTAGCATCATTTGCATCATGTTAGCTCATTCATGACATTGCATTTCACATTAAACGCAGAATTTTATATTAAATAAACGTTATCGCGTGAGTTATTATTTTGAACATTTAATCCGTTACTTCCAAAATGATCCCGATATATTTTATACTTACATTTAGTTTATAAAACTATATTTTGAGTTTACCTAGTGTTCTAAATTTATTTTGTATATAAATCGTTAAATTTATATTATTACGACGTTTTCTTAAAAACTACGATAATTATTATATCACTCAAATTTTACAAGAAATGTATTTTTACAATTTTATGATCTCAATATACTTTACTTTGATCTCTTAAAACTTATTTTAGTCCATACTACTCAAATTTCACAATTATGCACAAGTTACAACAATTTTACCTAACTATACATTTTACTTATACTTTTAACAACTTTACACAATATATAAAAGAAAAAAAATATATATATATATTTTGAGAAACATTATTCCCCAAAATCCGGTCATGAGGGGGGTGATGCATTTAAGAGTGGTACAAAATTTTCAATTGTATAGATATATACACTATCTTGACTTCATTCACTCATTGATTCATTTCATTTACTCATAGTTGGTAAAGGTGTTTTTTCTCTTGTTTCTCTCCTCCAAAACCGTTCATCAAGAGTGTTACAAGGGATCACAAAATTTTTCTCAAGCTCAAGTAGTCACAATCTAGATCACACTCTTATTAAGGTTTTGAAATAAAAACCTAGGGTGTTTAGGTTAAACCTTGGTTCTTTGCACCTCATCATAGTAGCTTGTAAGCATATTTCTATCATTTACATATTTCATCTTCATTTCATATTTATTTCTTCATATTTGGAGCAAACATGCAAGACTTATGTTGATTTATACCATTTTACATGATTTTTAGAGTTATATATATATAAAGGTCATCCTATAATTATTCCTTTGTATATATTGGTCTTGATGATGTTTAGGAACCCATGACACCCTAAGAAGGTGTATGGTAGGATTAGAATAGCTTTGGAGTTGATTTGAAGGGATTGGAATAGGTTTAGTACGAGAAAACTATTTTCGATAAGTATAAAAAGTGGTCTGTCCTTATTTTGTTTTTCTGGAAAATCCGACAGTAGGCACGAAATTTTGGCCTTGATATTTAGAAAATATACTTTAAAAGCGAATCCGTGGCGCTTGAGCGGATTAAAGCGGAGTTATAACGAAGAAGTTATGAATTTTCAAGTTTAACGACGAAATATATTTTTTCGAAATTTCAACAAGGTATTTTTATTTTGTTCGAGTCAAAACGAGCCTTAAGCTTTACAAATTATTTCGACTTATCAAAAATATATTAGTATACTTTGATACGAAGCTAAGGACGATAATACGTGAAAACGGTTTGAAACGACTAAGATATACGTTTTTATAAATTGCCGTAACTATTATTTTAGAAAACTATATTATTTTTACGAGACAAGTGTTACGGTAACTAAAACGACCATGTTGAAGGCTGTTTTTAACTATGATGTAGAACTTTTGTAACGAAATGTCTTCTAATAAAATCAAGATCACCAAGCATATTTTTCAAAACGACCAACCGTTTGTATAGCGGAGTTGTAATAAATTAATTACGGTTGCTTAAACTTTGCCGAAACTCATTTTTAAACAACATTTGGATAAAATCACCATCTTTAACCTTTATTATCTTTATGTTCGAGACCTCTATGACGAAAACTTATGAACTGAAACTTCTAGATTTTGATACAAACTTTCCAAAACCGTCGAATTCGTTTCCTAACGATCGACGTACACCATTTTACGACTAGTTTTTCGAAGCCATTTTTGTCACTTTCAAGAAATTTCCGACGACATTATTTTACGACGAAAAGTTGAAATTTCACAATAAATCATTACGAAACCATTGTAGGATGACATTTTGACGTAAATACTTGTAAAGTGATTTAATAATGGTCAAGACGTCAAAAGAGTATTTTCGACGATAAGTATTATTTTTCAAAACTCACAAATGGTATAAATAACATACGAAATGCATGCATATCATTACATCATAACTCATTACATATCATATCATTCGTAATAGGTCCAGATTAAAGTTTCCCGATATATCTCGATGTACTCACTCTTGTCATCATACCGGTTTATCAAGTGAGTTTTCATAGCCCGATTTATTCAAGTTTTACTTATTTCAAACCTACGGGAGAATACATTGCACAACATTTTTATTATGATACCAAGTATGTTAAATTCATTTACATTGCTTAAGTTACCACGTTGCCGTTAAATGTCCCCATTTCATATGCATGAGCCGTTAATTTCCTAGAAGCGTGTGTGAGTGGATAGATCTATCGAGGTGGCGCCTCCATCCGGGTTGGTGAATCCCAACTAGTCATACGGATGCATTTCATTCATAAACATTATTAGAGTTGTTTGGCAAGACACTCTGTTGGGCGAACATCGGTCGGAGCTTCGGTATCATGCGCTTGTAACATTTTATGTGACATGATTGTCAACAACATTTTATGTGACATGATTGTCATACCAAACATTTTATGTGACATGATTGTCATACACGATCTATACTTGTGTAGTCGTATAAAACATTTACCTAAACCTATGATTTCTCACCAACATTATTGTTGACCGTTTTAGCAATGTATTTTCGGTAACTAAGGCATTATCATCATGGCATGGTTAAGGAACCACCTTTTGAGTCATGGCGTCGACTTACATCATTGTACATTATGGCATTTTCATTCAAAACCATCGTTTGGACTTGTAATATATTTATATTTCCGGAAACTTTATAAACTTTTGGGACCTATACTTTGTAACTCGATTGTTTTATTAAATCAAACGATGTTCTTTTCCAAACGACACTTTAGGTCGTTCAATATAACTGTGATTGTGATGCTATGACGGTCAATCCCGAATTCCATTCATTGCAAAGCAGTGTAATTTGGGGTGTGACAACGTGCCATATTGACCTTTACTATAAGATCACATACGTACATGTTCGATATCAATATGTTATAATTACCAAGAAAACTCGTGAATATGAAGTATGCAATACATTTATATATTCCGTTTGAAAAAAATAAAAAAATAAAGATGCATAATAAGTTATAGAAAGTGAAAACAAATAACAACATTAAAACTTTTCAAATAGCATAAAAGTATTATACAATTTCAAATGTATGGTATTAGATTATAAGTCAATTTTTTCTCAAGCAAGGGTTGAAAGTGTTAATTTTGTTAAGTTGTTGGCACTTATTAAGAAGTACAAATAACTTATCCAAAAGTGAAAAGTATTATAAACAATGAGGGTTAAAGCTGTACAAAACAAAAGTTAATCATCTTCTTCCTCGTAAACTTTAGTTACCCCTGCTTCTACATACTTTTAAATCACATGAATCTAGCAATACTACCTTATATTCGATAAGAATCAAACGTAGTATAAATCTTATCACTTTATAATCAATTTAAAGCTAAAACTAAATTAAAACAGCCTTGAAGTATAAAAATTTTGAGGCCCCTCAAAAAGTGGAGGCCATGTGCGATAGAGCACCCTGCACTTGCTCGAATCCGGCCCTGCCAGGAATACACTGGACGGATCCCTCAAGCAAGGGATCCGTGGGACAGTAGTTAATTTTTGTCTATAAATAGTGAGCCATTTCTTCATTGTAAGTTGCCACTTTCACATATACTTTCTCTTAGTATTGTAAACTCTCTAACCTCAGATCCAAAGGATCTTTCTATGTAGTTTTGTGTTTGTGTGATTTTCTAGGTTCCACTTAAAGGCAAGATCACCACCTCTGGAAATCGAGCAAGCTCAAGTCCATGAGTTGCCAAGCTTCGTCATCATCAAGACTACTGAAGTTCTCTTGTTGATAAGTCTTTCCTCCTTTCTAGAAGTGTTGTGTTGAAGGCATTAGTGAAGGATGCCAAAAGGGTCAAGTCGAAGGCATTAGTGAAAGGTACCGAAGGTCCATGTCTAAGGCATTAGTGAAGGGTGCGAAAGGTCCATAATGAAGACATTAGTGAAAGGTGTCAAAAGATCGTGTCAAGGGCATTAGTGAAAGATGCCAAGGGTGTACAATCGATATGGTGCATCGATGTACAAACATAGATAAGTTGTGTCCAGGATATTGATATCCTTGATGATGTTGTAATAAGGTGGATCTCCTTTGGGATAGGTGTTGTGTAGTGTTGGGTTGTAGTTCCTCCTTTGTAATGGAAATCGGTATCTAGCCTTGTACCGGATAAAGTGTAGGCGACGCCAGATAGGTTTGGTTCTACCCGTGGAAGAACCGGTGTCTAGCCTTGTACCGGATAAAGAGTAGGCGACGCTTGTGAAGGCTTCTCCGCCACAAGGAGCTTGTGTTGTGTAGTGATAACGAAATCTCGAGTAGGTGACTCGGGGAGTGGAGTAGGGCAAGGAAGGTGTCCTTGTAGCCGAACCACTATAAATACTCGTGTCGTGGTTTTGTACTTCTAACCCTTTATCTTTGCATTGTTTATTTATATGCTTATCTATCAATGTTGGGTTCAATCCCAGATAGATCTTATGAGCCTTAGAGAAAGTATAGTTAACCTGTGTAATCACAAGAGAACTAAGGAGAACCTTTGCTAGAATTATGTTTACGCGGAATATAAACACAAGACTCAAGAAGATAATAAACACCGAATACTTGATCCTCTATGGATCTATATTAATTCACTAAACATGTTATTCAAGAACGTACATTAACCCTAGCACGTGGTTTCTTTTATACTACAAGAAACCCTAATTGAGCGACTTACTCATCACGTAAAAGATATGCATTATCTATTTCTAATTTAATTCATGCATATCCCAACTAAATACTAATAATACGAAACTACATATCCGCAGAAATAATAATAACTATCGCTGCAACCGCACTATCCGCAGAAACCATACTATCAGAAGAAACTATAAAGCTATCAGCAGGAACCTTTATCAGCAGGAACCCACTGTTACAATAATTCCTAACAATCCTCCCCTAAACTTGAATTTGACTATGTTAACTTCAAGTTTCCAGATAGATATTGAAGGTGTAAGAGGATTGAAGATAAACAAGAATCAAGCACAATAAAAATAACCAATGAGAACACCTAGAACCACCGAAACAACAATGAAGACCATGATTCCATCAAGAACTCCTAGAACAAGCAACACCAGAACCAAAGAAGAATAAAGAACTGAGTAGATTTGATAAGCCTTTACCAAGTAGCTACTCACTCTTGGGCTGGCTGGTTCTTGAGTGGAATCATGTCATCACCCTGGTGAACCAGTAACCAGTCCAATACTTAGAACATGAATCAATGGTGTGTTGGAGTACCCTAATAGTTTTTGGCAAACCATCACAGCCATCAACGGATTTGATTTGTCTTTACCTGAAGCCGTTAACTCAGGACTAGTCATGGTGTTCCACTACCTTTACCACAAGCCATGAACTTGTGGGCTAGCCAACTCTTCATCTATGAGGACATGGTGAGTTGAGCACCATACAACTTATTGGCAAGTTGTCAACCTTCCAACGGATTTGAGATCTCTTTACCAGAGCCGTTTGCTCATGGAGTAGCCAATGTTTGGTGTGTGAGACCAGGGTACATTGATAACCCTCTGATTTTTAGTAAATCAGCAACTATCAACGGATTTGAGAATACTTACTAGAGTCGTACCCCCATAGCAAGTTAACCCTTTGTCACTTAAGACATGGTGAGTTAAAACCATATAAGAAGGATAACTATACAACATGATCCTCAAAAATAAAAGTTAGTAAGCGAGTAATAATATGAACAAAAGATTTTTTTAAACATCAAATAAAATAAGAAATAAAGAATAAGAAATAAGAAATAAATATAACAACAAACCGGACTTCAAGATGAAGTATCGCAAAAGCAACAATGAGTTTATCCTTAACAATTTTGACCACCGCTCTGATTCACCATATCATTTCCAAGCGAGCGTTAGAAATCCAATTTCCTTTTAAAGATTTGCTCCATCAAAGATACGTATAAAGAATAGTCTTGATCGAAACATATACACATAAACCCCATACAGTGCGCACCACATGCACACTAGACAAAGGATATAATGTCCAACCATAAACCTTCCACGTATTCGACCTTCCCAAATCCTAAACCCTGCACCATCTTGATATTTGGAATCAAACAACACTTGAAGATCACCTAACAACATTAAACCAAAGACCAGTTGCGGATGAGATTCATAATGTTTTGACACCATGCCATAAAGTGCAATAAGATCTTGTCTATCAAGAAAATTAAGGATCTCGAGAAGGAAAGTAAAATGTCTCACGGACCCATCATGTCGATACATAGAGTTACATTCACCCAAACCACCAAGACCAGTAGGTGTGACTTCCCATCTTACAAATTTAGACCAAACTACTAACTCCTCATCAAAATCATCCTCCACAAAGTCCTTTATAAAAGAACTCTCATAAGCATGAAGATCAAAGGAACCCCCTTCTTTCTTGCTATACTCTTTTGTTTGCGCCCAGAAGTAGAAGAAGGAGAAGAAGTAGTAGATGCATCAACAGTTTGGACCATAGGAGTATCAACTTCCTCTTGTTCAAGAGAGACCACCGATGGATTTTGTGGAAAGACAGAGGGACACATGCTCTGCCTCATCAATCGAAACCTTTGGAGAACCGTCGGAAGGAATAGATGGAGCTATATCAAGCTGGTGTCTCCTCGAGAAACCGGAGCATCATCGAGCATCACCAATCTTTAATCTCTTAGATTAGGACCTTCCGGAAGAGATTGAGCGCGTTTCACCCTGGTATAAGGATTGAGACCATCCTTCTCCAACCTTGCGAGAATGGTGTTATACTCTTTAACCAACCGATCATCGTGCGAGATTTCACAAACGCCATATTATAAACAACAAAACTTGTATTCTTGACAAATTCTCTCATATGTTTCCTCCTGCTCACCAGAGAGAGGTTTGTCCTTTTTGCTTTAGCCTTGCTCACGATCACGCTTTCTTTCTCGATTCACTAGGGCCATAATGTCATCAACATAATTGTCGAATCAAAGGCACCACCCAATATAGATTGGGCAAGAGTTGGATTGTTAGAAACACCACCAGCCAGTTGATTCCAAGTGTCATCAAGAAATCTCATAGCAAGATCATCAAGTTATTTCCTTCTCGTGGTGTGATTTTAGAAGCCTAGAAGATCGACTTTGAAACTACGCATCATAAGTAGCCCGAGTTTTTGCGAGAATTTCCTTATCACGTTGTGAAATCTCATGAAGACTCAATAGCCTAGCTTGTTCAAATTCTTAAATGCATCGAGTCCATATCCTCATCTAGTACTTTACCTTTCCCTTATCAACTTGAGAAGCGTGCAAAGACTCATTCTCAATCGAATGATCCTTTGGATCGAGGAATGGACTTAGGAATCACGTAGCAAGAAATGAAGGATCGCTTATCTGCACAGCATGACGTGTCGAGAGTATCTAAAGCCTCGATTCCTTATCCTCACACACCTTGTCGGAAGGAACGTGTACATAATCGTGAGTAAATGTAAGGTTCATAAGAATCCACCATACTAGCTTTGAGGCCATTTGACTTAAATAATTCCTCTTCCTAACCTCGCCTCCTTTGAAACACTTGAACTTCGGATCCTTTGGAGCTAAAGTCTCTCCTAATGAAACAGATGCCAAGACATGAAGTGCCTCAAGATCAATATGTGTCCTCTCATTACCCTGTTCCTCCTCAGAATCAGACACCACAACTCTGCTCCTCCTATTATTAAGCCTCACCTCCAAATCTGTCACCCTTTTCAACAACTTAACCAAAGCACCACCAAGAGTCTGCTTGGTCTCTTTAAGCTCCTCCCTGGATTCTTGAAGCTTAATCTGCAAATCATCAACCTTCTTGATATACCTGTTGAGTAAACTAGACATATTCATTAGAACATTAGGATCCTCAGCTCCACCAGCAGGATCACCTATGGTATGTGGAGCTTCATTGGACCTTGGAGAGACATGAAAATCATCACCAAAAGTGGTGTCATCCTCAAAATAATGTCTAGGAGGACTAGCGGGTTGTACAAAAGGTTGGGCGTGATTGACCTCGGTCTCAGCAGAATTTGTTCTTGTGACTCGAGGCAACCACCGCTCCTCGGGAGCAACAATGACCGAGTGAGGTGGGGCAACATGTTGAGGTGGGTGGTTGTTGATCATCGGTGGCAATCGATGCAGAGGCACCAGCAAAGAACATTGACACTGTGCAACATAGAGGTAACAGAGGTCATGTTCACCAAAGAAAATTAGTTTTCATTGTTGCAAATAACTTAGCGCTAATTTAGTAATGACCCTTGGAGTTTTATCAGAGGTTTCAATGCCTAATATCATTTGAAGAAATCTAGGATACATAAGAAATTTATGTTTGGTATCCTTTATATTCTTAAGCATTTCCTCAAAAATATATCTTGAAAAATTATACTCTCTACCATGGGCCAAACAGATTATAGCATTTGCAATAGAACTAGAAAACTGATCCCAACCCCCAGATTTAGGACTCAAACACTGAAGCAAGGTATGAACTAAAAACCTCCACTTAGGGCAAAACTTATTTTTATACCAAATGATTTTCCCATCAAAGGGATACCCTAAGCTGGTTAGACCAGCAATAATCTCATCTCTATTGTTCTCAAAGAGACCACCTTCATCATCAAATTGTAACTGAGTCCTAATGAGAGACTCAATTATCACATACTCCTCTCCATCAATGGTAGCCACAATCTCCTTAGTAGAACCAGTAGGAGATCGCTCATGAGCAGTGGACCAAAATTGCTTGACAAGAGAGTCATAAACAACTGATGGAGAGAAAAAGAGAGCATACCTGATCTTGGAACACAGAAGAAAATCAATCATGGAGTCATACAAATCACTCCCTTTGCCATGTTCCAAGAAAGCAACTTTGTTGTGATCTCCTTTGTAATCGAGTGTTGCCATTGATATAAAGTGAGAAGATTGAAGATGAGCAGGATTCAAATTAAGAGGGAATTGTGGTGTGGGATATGTCCGATTGACTATTTAAATGAGTTACCCAAAATAGTCGTTTAAATTGACAACAGATTGAACAAATCTTTGACCAATTCGACTTTAAATAAATCTCGAATTAAATTCCCAAATTTTATCAAAATCAAGACAATGAATGTTGAAAACTCTCGACCTTGATGATCTTTAGCACTCGTGGATCGTTAGTGTTGCCTATGTAATCATAAGCAAACTAATAGACAATCTCTACAACCCGTATTCTATAGCGGAAAGTAAATACAAGTTGTTATAACTAAGAACACTTAGATCCTCTATGGATCTTTTATTAACCGAAACTCTATGTTTCGGATGAGTTTTCTATTACAAACTATGAGGTTCCTTTTATAGACAAGGAACCCTAAACTATTACCACTCAATCGACTAAACATGCAAGTATGCACTTAATGACTAAAACACTAGATAATATTGAGCAAGACAATAATACCCATGCTAACCTCGGCAAGACAAGAATAATGATGGGTTAGCATTTAAATAATACAACAGATGTCGATCCTAGTCGCCCCACCCTTCAAAGAAAACACAAGACGACTTTTACTCTTCAAGAGAATCTCTTCTTCAGAGATTCTCGCTTCTACTTCAAAGAGAATCCTTCTAAAGAATGACAAAGAAATCCTTCTTCGATAATTCCCAACAATCCTCCCTAAACCGAATTTGACTTGGTTAAGTTCCGCTTCCTACCTTGATAGATCTTAGAGACTTCAAGATTAGAGGATTGTTCTCAAACATCGAAGCAAAGAACCACTAATTATCTCATCTCTATGATGAGTAAACTTTGAAACGCCTGTGTCTTTGCAAAGAACACATGACATAATGTACATCAATACTTATCGCTTGCATACTATTCTCATCACATCCGTGTGTTAACACCCGAGAGAGGTGAATCATTGAAAATAATGGATTTGATGTCTCTTTACCAATAGCCATCACTACCGGAGTAGCCGATGTTTAAGTCCGAAAACTATGGTACATTGATAACCATCTCGATTTATGAGCAAATCAAGAACTATATAAACGGATTTGACTTGTCTTTACCGTAGCCGCTTGCTCGTGACTAGTCAATTCTTAGAATTGGTGAATTGATAACCAAATATGGATTCAGTTGCCTTTACCACAAGCCATATACTTGTGGCTAGCCAATTCTTGGATTCCAACAAGGAATAGACCATGGTGAATTGATGACCATACAACTCTCAAAGAATTAAGCATGGGTGGTTGCACCCTATGATTTTGAGCAAATCATTACAACTATCAACAGATTTGATGTGTCTTTACCAAAGTCAGTACTTTTGGACTAGCCAACTCTTTGATACACACAAGGTATATCCGTGAGTTAAAACCATCAACAAAATACAACAAACCCGCAAGAGAAAGTTAGTTTTTTTTTTTTTTTTTTTTTTTTTTTTTTTTAACTAACAAACAAACAAACAAAGAAAATCCTCCCCGAGGCATATGCCTCCCCGAGGTTTATGCCTCCCTTAAACTTTGCGCTATGGGTTAAGCATTCCAATATTGACCACAAGGTGTTGAAACCTTGGTCCATCAAAAGCTTTTGTTAACATGATCCGCCACATTATCATCTCAGATGAATTTTAGCCACATTTATCAAATGTTTTCATATGCATCTCTTATAAAGTGGTGTCTCGATTTCAATATGTTTGGTTCTACTGTGAAAACCGGATTTTGACAATGCATATGGTACTGATTATCAATAAAAGAGTTGTGTTCATGAAGTTATACCCATAATCCAAAGAGCTTGGTTTTGAATCCAAAGCACCGTCCACAAAGAGCTTGCAAAGAAGAACATACTACCTTCAAGAGTTGAGGTAGCCACAATCGTTTGTTTCTTGCACCGCCAAGAAATCAATCTCTTTCCAAGGAATTGACACCTCCAGCCAGGATCTCCTATCCAGATTTGCACCAAAGATAATCACCGCCACTATATGCTTCCAACTTAAAAGGAGACTTTTGGGTACCAAAGGCCTAAATGAGGTTGGCCTTTGAGGTACTTAAAGATCTTCTTGATCGCATTGAGATGGGAAGTAAGTGGAGTGACTTGATGTCGAGAGCACACACTCACAAAGAAAGGTAATATCGCCTTGAAGTCGTTAGATACATTAATGAACCAATCATTGATCCGATAAATGAACATTCACAGTAGATCCGGATCATTGTTGGCTTTTGTTTTGGAGCTTCATAAGGTGTTGTGGCGCCCGACACCTTCCATACCAAATTTCTTCAACATGTCCTCACATATTTATCCCGACCGATAAATATCCCATCTTGTTTCTCACGAACTTGGAGACCCAAAAGAAAGTAAGCTCCCCATAGCACTCATCCGAAATTCTCCTTCATCGATCCTCGAATTCCCTACACCAAGCTTCTTTAGTGGATCCGAAAATGATGTCATCCACATACACTTGCACAAGTATGATGTCCGCCGAGTTCTTCTTCGTAAAAGAGTCTTATCAATGGCACCTCTTCTCGTAGCCATGCTTCACAGAAATGATGAAAGCCTAGCATACCATGCCCTTGGTGCCCGATGAAGTCCATAGAGAGCTTTAACGACTTTGTAAACATGATTAGGATGATCCGGGTCTTCAAATCCTTTGGGTTGAGTGACATAAACTTCCTCTTCAATCTCACCATACGTAAAAGCACCTTTAACATCCATCCGATACAAAGATGAAGCCCATGTAGGATGCATAGGCCAAGAAAATTCGAATGGCCTCTACTCTAGCAACAGTGCAAACACTTCATCATAATCAATCCTTCCTCTTGCTCGTAACCTTGAGCTACTAATCTTGCTTTGTTTTAATAACCACACCCTTGCATCTCTTTTGTTCTTCGTAATCCATTTAGTTCCAATAGCATATTTGCCATCCGTAATGGTACCAAGATCCAAACTTGTTGGTTTTGGAACTGCTGCATTTCATCTTGCATTGCCTCAATCCAACTTGAGTCTTCAAGAGCTTGAGAGACACCGGTTGGTTCTACTTGAGAAAGAAAACACGCAAATGCACAATGCTTGAAGTCTGTGATTGTCTCTTTGTCGATTTGAGACATAAGAGAGAAAAGCAACTCGTCCAAATTTAGGACTAGAGATAGCCCTTCGAGTTCTAACAGAGCTAGAATGTCACCAATAATATTGGATTGAGGGTGAGTTATGTTGATTCTTTTAGTAGCAGTGGGGTTGACTTCAATGGTAGGTTCAAGATTAGACACGCTTGGTACAAAAGTTGTGTCATAGGAAGGTGAGGTGAAAATGCCGATTGGGTTGATGATTTCCAAGATCCAAGGACTTGGAAAGCGAGTATACGGGTCACCAAAGTCTCGTGGACACTCTAGTAGGAATAGGAGTAGTAATGCACGAGCTTTCAGCAGATTTGATGACGATGGGAGAGATCATCGTGTCGCAGAAATATGGTTTCCACCGACAATCTCATTTGCAAGCTCCCATTCACCTTCTCGCCTTCAAGCTTAGCCGCAAACTCTTGAGTCTCAAGCCTAGCAAGGTCCTCAAGATAGTGTGATTCATCTTCACTCTCACCAAGTATCTCTAGAAGAGTTACCGCAACATTGTTGGGGAGAAAGAAGGCACAAGAATAGGTTGTTCATCATCTTCAAATTCACTTCCGAGTCGAGATCCAAGGTACCGCATTGTTAGTGGGAGATTCTTGAGAGCCTGCACTTTGGTTAGCCATATGTCTAGTATAACCCGGATAATCGCTAGGTAGTCAAGGTCAAAAGACCACACATGACCCCGCCCTTGAACATTGGGCTTATCTTCCGTATCTCGTGTTCAAGGTCTCCTCTATCTTCTTGGCGATATAGTTGTACACTCTATAAGCCTTGCTATTAGTCGAATAACCCACAATATAACCATCATCGCCTTCTCATCGAACTTCCCCAACGGATCACCGGTGTTTAGAATGGTCACTTGACAACCAAAAGGTTTGAGGTAATGAATGACCGAACCTTCCCAAAGAGAAGTTCATATGGTGTTTTGAGGTGAGGTCTAGTAATGGAGACCCTCATACACATAGCAAGTCGTGCCAACAAATTCAAATTCAAAACATAGTGGGCAATTTAGAGTCTCGCAAGCATTGATCTTGCAGCCTCTATCAAGGTCCTATTCTTTCTTTCACCACCCCATTTTGTTGCGGGTTCTTGGATTGCTATAGTCCTCTTTATCCCTTTAGACCTACAGAGTTCTATTATAATGGCATTCTTGAACTCGTCCCATTATCACACCGAATTCCTTAACCTTCTTGTTCAACTGATTTTCAACGAGGGTGATGAAGTCTTTCAAGACCGGAGTTGTTTCATCTTTAGTCCTTAGAAAGAACACCCAACAAAATCGCTATATCCATCGCTGATAACCAAACAAAAGTACTTGTGATCAATGCTTCGACTTGAGTTGGACCAAATAGATCCATATGTAACACCAAGAGGCTCGAGATTATGCTCACCGCAGTGACGGCTTTGTAGGAGGCTCTGTGTTGCTTCCCTTTGTTGCATGCAACACAATTATGATCATTGGAGAAAACTTTGGTGGGTAGACCTTCAACAAGACCCCTTTAGAGTGTTTATGGTTTTGAAATTCACATGAGCCATTCTCCTATGCCATTTGTTAGACTCATCCAATGATGCTTTAGCCAAGAACAAGTGAGGTCACCTTCGTGGTGAACTTCATTGAGGTTGAATGTGTATAGATTGTGAGTTCGAGGAACTCTCAAGAGAATTGAAGTATCTTCCGAAGCTTGAACTCTTTAGAAAGCACAAGACATTCATCTTCGAGAAGAGTACCTTGTTCTTGGTGTCACAAATTTGTGAGACCGAGAACAAGTTGAAGTTCAAGTTCCCTAACATAGTACACATTCTCAAAGTTCAAGAGGGGTGTCTTGATGGTGCCTTTCCCAAGAATTCTACCATCACTTCCACCAAAGGTCACATTGCCTCCTTCTTCAATAGGAACAAAATTGTGCATCATATCTCTATTTCCGACATACTTCTTGAACAACCACTATCAACAATACCAATATCTTTATGCTTAAGAGGATGATCCTACGTAAACAAACATATATACAAAAGAATGTTAGTATATCGAGGAGGCTCAAGTCATTGCCGACTTGAACCCGCGCTTGTGGATCATTAGATTTAGGTTTAGCAAAAGAGTAAGATCCACCATTGTTCTTGGGTTTCCATTGATATTTAGGTCTCTTATTATTCCAAGAACAACTCACGAGGACTTGACAAAGCAGCCCCAACATCCTTTCCCATTTTTCATAGAGTCAACATATGCAGCCAATAACCATGTTTAAAATATGGGCTAATAGGTTGCACATAAGGTCTATCACCGATCTCCTCCAAGGAGAGTCAAGATAAGTAGCTTGGGGACATAAGGTGGAATATTCTTAACATTGGTCCACACCGGTCTAGGTTTCACGAGTAGCACATGCACCCAATCTTTGCTCATGAAAATCACAATCCTTAATTAAATGAAATTTACTTCCACAAACAAAACATGTCTTCCTTTTGGAAGATTGATTCAACAAAGAAGATGTTCTATTACATGTAGAAGTACTTAAACCGTAAACATTAAAGGAATTGTTTTTAATGCATATTTATCAAAGATTTAAAAGACAAGTCTTCGGGGAAACAGCTTGGAAGTGGATTCTCAAGCTATCCTAGAAGGCTTGTAGATAGACTTGGGTGCAGCTTGGGTGTAGGCTCAAAGTGAGGGCTTGGGAAGGTCCGACTTATCACTTGAATCACAGCCGTAAGTAGATCCTTGATCCGATGAATTGTCACCGCTGAGAAAGAGACAAAGTCATAAGATGAAGCATCGTTGTCCGCAAGTCTTTTGACTTTTGCCATACGATGGTGTGATCCATCAAAGTCAACAAGAATGGATGTGTCAAGGGCATGAATTCACCTCTAATAGGTCCAGTGGACAGATGTAAATCACCTTCCTTTTAAAATGTTCTAAGCCCGCAGTGTAGATTTACGCCCATCTTGCCTAGCTTCCAATCCTACATACTTTTGAAAACCTAAACCTATTCCCGAGTTCACCGATTGACTACTATAAAGTGCTCTAGCTAGATTGTCACCGATATTAACCATTGTTTATGTCTAGCTATTTCCTCAAGAAGTTTCTCTTTAAGCTCTAGGTTCTCAAAGAATAGCATCATCTTTTTCCTTTTCAAAGCTTTAAAGTTAATATTAGCAATATCTAGATCAAATTGAAGCACCTTAATCTTTTCTTCATAAGCTATCCGATTCTTTTGAAACCATACCTTTTGTCTTTCTAATGTTTTTAACGAAAGTTTATAAGCTTCATTATCAACATAGCATTCATTGTATCTAGGTTTCATAGTATCATAAGCTTCTTTAAGTTCATTGTATCTTTCACTACAACCAAATATACAGCTTGTGTACCGAGAAAGTCCCATGAAGGCAAATTGATCATGCCTATCTTCCGAAGTACATCCGCCAAGAATCCAAGCTTCTCAAGACGCAGCCTTCCTCATTCACAGTTCATGTGCACCCAGCTTGACCTGCTCATCCATGGTGACAAGAGTCAAGTGCTAGCTCCTTTCGATTCTCACGATATGAATGGTAGTTAGCTCCTCTCCACTCTTCCCTGCTTTTGCATTCCTCGAGAAATGACCCATCCGTGACAAGAGAAGCACTTGACCTTTCTCCGTCAAACGAAATGGATCCTTTCCTTGAATCCAAACTTCCTTCCCGCCTTCTCTCAAACCTCTTGATATTCATCGAAAGCATGGCCACCGCCATTTCAGCTTCATCTCCTCCATCTCAAGTGGGTCCACCGATCAAAGTCTTCATATACCGATGTCACCGAGTATCATAATCAAGAACAATGAATGAAGAACATCCTCCAATATACTACCGCTTTAGCTTGAGGATGTGATGGAGTGGGACGATAAGATGATGATGGTAAGTAAGATGGACTTGAAGCATGCATCATCATATTGGAGTGAGATGTCCCAACAAAGGTCGAATGACCGTAAGAGGATGCACGGTAGGGAGATCCGACATCGTGTTCAAGAGATCTGAGTTTGTTGTACACTCATCAAAAGTGAGCATGTCCAACCCACCTTTAGCCTTAAGAGCTATACTAACATGTAACCATGATGGAGGCAAAGATCGAGGAACTTTGAGTTGCAATCATCATTGTCGCTTTGCATTCACCGGTTTAGCCGACTCGTAATCTTGTGAAACCCGTCAGATCCCTTGTGGATACCTTCTTCTTCGTAGATATTGAACTCTTGGAAGTGTTGTCTCAAAGATGGACTTCCTCATTCTCCTGGACTCTTCATTTCCACCAAACCTTGCTTTAAGAGCCATCCAGATGTCCTTTGCATCAACCATGTGGTGAAAATCACCCAAGTGATCTTCGTGAATAGATTGAAGAAGGATGGTTCTTACTTTGTGCTCTCTTTGCACGCTAGAATCTCTTCAAGCAGCTTTGGGAGGAGCAATGGTAAACTTACCATCAAGATCCGGGATAGTCTTCTTCGATCGCTTCCATTCTTCACAATCTCCCATAGATTCCAATCAATATTGAGATCCAGCTCGCATCTTCATGGTCCATGATCATACTCTTCCTTTTCGTGATAAGGAAACTTACCATTACTCGCTGGAGAGACTAAGTTGTCGATAGAGGTGGTGTTTTTGATGTTGTTGTTGGTGACTTCGATTCATCATCGCCCGTGCATGGTGAATATGTTTTTGGTTGTATGGGGTGAGGTAAATAAGGTTCTCAAGATCGTAGAGACTCTCCCGAGGCTCGATACCACTTGTTGAAAACTCTCGCACCTTGATGATCTTTAGCACTCGTGGATCGTTAGTGTTGCCTATGTAATCATAAGCAAACTAATAGACAATCTCTACAACCCGTATTCTATAGCGGAAAGTAAATACAAGTTGTTATAACTAAGAACACTTAGATCCTCTATGGATCTTTTATTAACCGAAACTCTATGTTTCGATGAGTTTTCTATTACAAACTATGAGGTTCCTTTTATAGACAAGGAACCCTAAACTATTACCACTCAATCGACTAAACATGCAAGTATGCACTTAATGACTAAAACACTAGATAATATTGAGCAAGACAATAATACCCATGCTAACCTCGGCAAGACAAGAATAATGATGGGTTAGCATTTAAATAATACAACAGATGTCGATCCTAGTCGCCTTCCACCCTTCAAAGCAGAAACACAAGACGGCTTTTACTCTTCAAGAGAATCTCTTCTTCAACAGATTCTCGCTTCTACTCAGCAGAATCCTTCTAAAGAATGACAGCAGTAAATCCTTCTTCGATAATTCCCAACAATAAAGCCTATAAACCAACCCCTTGCATCAAGATAACCCTAATCACATAACCCTAATCAAGAAAAATAACTAACAACCAAATAACCATGAACAACTCGCCAAACCACCCTATTGAACTATCATCATCCGACAAAGGAACCAAACCGGCTTAACTACTTTCCTCCCGGTGCATCCAACAGTGTGACTTACATCTCTAGAGAGCCTCCTAGAAAGTCACTATTTGCATACACTTCTTCAGATGAAGATGTTCCCATTCCTCCTCCTCATGTGGAGTTTGAAGTATCCAGTGCTGAGCTCAATGCCATGAATGAAGACACTGATGATGAGGTTAATGATCCAACCTACAAACCACGCAACTTCAGGCCCCTCAATGTTGCTCCTCTTGCTATTCTACCACCAGGTGCTTCAGCCCAAACCCCAACCTCCACATCAAACCCCACCAAGAGAACCATCAGGATGGGTCCGTGCACAGGTGCAAAGTAGGAATGGATGGACAAAGGGGAAAAGAGCATCATAGGATGCCTGAGTGGGGAAACAGGAGGCCGGAGGAGGCCTTGAAGATTGAAGCCATAGTCTAGAGGAGTGTTGGGTCCGAGGAGTGTTGAGTCATGCTTGTTATGTAATGAGTCTTGTATCGTTTCACCGCATCTTTGAATGCGTGTTTTAATGAATAAAAGACTTTATCCTTGCTCTTTTGTTATCTGCTCCACCGATTGTTTGTTTGATACTTGATCCGCAAGATGGTTAGTAGAACACGTAACACACAACACAAATATATACATATAATATACAAAATATACAAAACTAAACAACTTAAATCCTCCCTTAAACCGTAACCTCCCCTTAGGCACAATCCTCCCCTCAAACACAACAATCAGGGGTTGATCATGCCTATATGGACAACCAAATATTGAAATCTTGGACCATCAAAAGCTTTTGTTAACAAATCAGCTACATTTTCATCTGTATGGATTTTAACCACTTGCATAAGGTGTTTCTCATTAGCATCTCTGATAAATTAGTGTCTTATTTCTATGTGTTTAGTTCTTTGATGAAAAACAGGACTTTTAACAATGCATATTGTACTTTGGTTGTCTATAAAGATTTTAGTGTTCATAAAATTGAACCCATAATCCAATAACCGATTTTGAATCCAAAGTACCGACCACAACAACTAGCAAAGAAGAACATATTCATTTTTCAAGAGAAGAGGTGGCCACTATGGTCTACTTCTGCATTGCCAAGAGATTAATCTCCTTCCCAAGAACCGACATCCCCAAAGGGTATATTTTCTATCAAAGTTGGCACCAAAGATAATCACCGCCACTATAAGCTTCCAACTCAAATGGAGATTCTTTAGGATACCAAAGACCCAGCTTTAGGTTGGCCTTTGAGATACTTGAAAATCTTCTTAATCGCAATAAATGGGAAGTTAAAGAAGTGACTGATGCTCGAACAAGCAATCGATCGCAAACATAATGTCGTGCCTAGAGGCATAAAGACATGAGGAACCAATCATAGATCCAGAGATGAACATTAACAACATGATTTGGTTCATTATTTGACTTAGCCTTTGAGCTTCATAGTAGGTGTAGTTGCATCCTAACTAGTTCCATATCAAACTTCGAGGATGTCATGCACATACTTCTCTTGATGAATGGAAATACCATCTGATATATGCTGCACTTGAAGGCCCAAAAAGAAAGTAAGCTCCCCCATTACACTCATCTCAAACTCACTTTTCATCAACTCTTCAAATTCCCTGCACCAAGCCTCTTTGGTAGAACCAAAGATAATGCCATCCACGTATACTTGCACAAGAATGATATCCCTGGAGCTCTTCTTGATAAAGAGAGTCTTATCCATAGCACCTCTCCTGTAGCCATGTTTCAGTAGGAATGAAGAGAGCCTAGCATACCAAGCTCTACGTGCCTGATGAAGTCCATAGAGTGCTTTAACCACTTTATAGACCATATCTGGATTGTGAGGGTCTACAAAACCCTTGGGCTGAGTGACATACACTTCTTATTCAATTTCACCATACAAAAAGGCACTTTTCACATCCATCTGATAGACCATAAAGGAAGAAAATGCTAAGAAGAGTCTGATGGCCTCTACTCTTGCAACAGGAGCAAAAACCTCATCATAGTCAATACCCTCTTCTTTTCTGTGACCTTGAGAAACCAACCTTGCCTTATTTCTTACCACAATCCCCCTAGCATCCCTCTTACATTTCAGAATCCACTTTGTCCCAATAGCATACTTGCCAGGAGGCAATTGAACAAGCTCCCACACATTTTGATTTAAGAAATGTTGCATTTCCTCTTGCATAGCAGCTACCCAATCATCATCTGCCAAAGCCTTTGCAACACTAGTTGGTTCAACTTGAGATAGGAAACAAGCAAACAGACAATGATGATAGTCTATATGATTGTTCCTATGTTGATCCCGAATGTAACTAAGAAATGCAGATTCACCAAAATTTGACCTCTTGACCGCTTCTAGTTTGCACATTGCCATGAGGATCACCAATGATAAGAGATTGTGGATGAACCGTGTTAATCCTCTTTGTAGAATGAGGACTAACATCAATGGATGTGGCCAGATTAGTAACTGTAGGACCAAAGTCATCATCATAGGAAAAAGAGCCAAATATGCCTGTTCTTGACAAATGATGAATGCCTTCCAAATCAAAGCTTGAATGTTGTGAATTGGCTAAGTCATATGGAGTTGGAAATCTGGTGGGAGAAACATTTAAGCCCAAAGTATCAGCAGATGGAGTATTGGAAGGAACCACATGTACAAAGATCACTAGCGTATGAACAGAACACGACCAAAGAAGATCAACATCAAGAAAGAATCGACCCATTACCGTAAGGATCACCCACATTAGAGGCAGGAACAAGTATACTACCAGCAGCATCAAAGTTCCTGCGGGCTTCAATAGTTGCATGTCTCAAGAGTTCCTCTGTTTCTTTGGAGAACCCATAACCAAACTTTTCAGCATCATCCTTTGCAGCATGCTCTTGGCGTTGAAGCTTCATAAGTTCTTCTGCATATCCCAGATCACTTGAAATTTCATGAGAAGCAGCTGTGTTCTTGTTACCTGAAAAGTGGTTAGTAGGAACAGATGGAACAACTATAATTCGTTCATCACACTCTGAATCAGACTCATCATCTGAGGAACCTGCAATGTTAGTTTGAGCATCTTGTGGTTCTCTAGGAAGATTAGATTTATAACGAGTATAACCCAAGTGATCAGCTAAATAGTCAAGATCAAAGTATCATTCTTGACCGCTCCCGAACATTTGGCTTGTCCTCCATAAACTTTATCTGTCTTTTCTATCCTTTTTGTGGAGATGTTGTACACCCTGTAAGCTTTGCTATGAGCTGAATAGCCTACTACAAATCCCTCATCAGCTTTCCCTTCAAACTTGCCCAAATGATCATTGGTGTTAAGGATGGTGACATGACAGCCAAAAGGCTTAAGGTGGTTTATGGTAGGAACCTCGTTAGACAAAAGTTCATAAGGTGTCTTGTTGTGAGGATTAGTTATCAACACCCTGTTCAATACATAACAAGCGTTGCTAATCGCCCCGCCTAGAACATGGTAGGTAACTTAGAATCAGAAGCATAGATCTTGCCGCTTCAATCATGGTTCTATTTTTCCTTTCAGCAACTCCATTTTGTTGTGGAGTCCTAGCAGTGCTGTAATCCCTTTTTATCCCCTTTGTAGCACAAAGCTCAATTAATTTGGCATTCTTGAACTCTGTCCCATTGTTACACCTAATGGCTTTAATCCTTTTATTCAACTGATTCTCTACCAGGGCAATAAAGTCTTGAAGAGTCTGAAATGTTTCATCTTTAGTCCCCAAGAAGAATGCCCAACAATACCTACTATAGTCATCAGTAACCACCAAACAATAGTACTTGTGATCAATGCTTCGATAGATGCAGACCAAAAGATCCATATGAAGAAGTCTGCAAGGGCTCAAAGGATAGTGCCGACAAAGAAGAATGGACTTATAGGAAGCCTTGTGTTGCTTTCCTTGTTACAAGCCACACAGCTTGTGTTCATTAGTAAAGACCTTGGAAGGAAGTCCATGAACTAACCCGAGTTTGGCCACTTTTGTTGATTGTTTTGAAATTAACATGAGCCATCCTTCTATGCCATTTATTAGATTCATCCAAGGATGCTTTTGCCACCAAACAAGCTAGATCACCAAGATATTGAACTTCATTGAGATTGAATGTATACGATTTTGTTTCCTTGGAACCTTCGTAACAACTTGACTATCATCGTAATCGGAAATCTTTTAAGAGAACAAGACATTCAAGATAGTGAACAACACAAAGTTTTTCTTGTCACAGATTGGGACACGTAAAATAGGTTGAAGTTTCTCAATTCTTCCACATAATACACATTCTCAAAGTCCATTTGGAAGTTCTAATAGTTCCCTCCTGCACTTTACCATCTCCTCCTCCAAAAGTAACAAGATGCCTCAAGAGATACAGTAATCATGAAGTTTGTCTCTGCTCCTCGCCATACCTCCTAGAACAACCACTATCAACAATGCCTAAATCTTTATTAGTATGAGGATCATCCTACCAGTTAAAAGATATAAAACAACATTAGTATACATGGAGACCCAAGCCATCACTGACTTGGGCCTGCCTTATGGATCATACTAGATAAACCTGCAGATTGATGAGATCCACCATTGTTCTTGGAACCCTTCATGAAAGATGGTCTATTGTGTGTCCAAGAGCAACCTGCTGAGGGCTTAACAGCAGTATCCCACTATGCCCCCCTTTTATGTAAAGGGTCATTATTAACAAAGTTCGTATCCATTTTGAAAATAAGTACTAGTAGGTCTCAGATAATGGCCTATAAACATTTCTTCTCCAACATGATGAAGATGATTTGTCGCTAAAACGGGTTACTAAGCGAGAACAGTCTACCAAGAAGAATCGGTCTACCAAAGATAATTGGTTCTCATTGTCCTCACATGTGTTCCGAGGGAACAAATGGAGGAATGTTGTTCACATCATTCCATATAGGTCTATATTTCTATTGATTAGTACAAACACCCATCCGCTTCTCATAAAATCACAATCTTTGATAAGATGAAATGTACTACCACAAACAAAACATGATTTCTTCTTAAAATGCTTGTTCAAAACAGAGTAGGCTTATCACAAACAAAATTATTCAAACCACAATCAAAATCATAATTGTTTTAACAAAATCAATGAACATGAAATGTTTCTAACATGAGTCAGTCTTTGAAGAAGATTCATAACAAAGAACTCTTGGGCGTGAAAGGGCTCGGGAGAGGCGATTGAGCGTTGTAGAATCTTCACTTGAATCACAACCGCATAGTCTTTAGACTGGTCTCAAGTCCTATCACCGAAGAACAAGAGACAAAAGTATTAGATTCATCGCTAGTGTCGATAAGTCATTGGACTTTTGACCATAGGTCAAATGTGATTCATCCGAGTCTCGAGTCTCAAGTTAAGTGGCCTAATAATACCATTTATGTAAGAAGGAACCTAATGCATTTCACCTTTTTATATATTTAATGTGTTTTCTATATTTATCTTCTTCATCATTGACAAGATTAAAACATCAGTATTCATTGGGGTCATACACCTCATCTCGGACCAATATAGTCCTCAAGCCCAACCCCATCTTAGTTTTAATGACATTGAACTATTCCACGCTTTATGACCTTAACATATTTTTCTTGTTAAATTTTAGCTTGTTCGAGGTGTTTTCCAAATCTCTTTCTAAAACTTTAATTTTCTCTTCAAGAGCCAATTGATTTTGTTGGTACCAGGCCTTTTGTTTTTCTAAAGATTTAACAGTTTTCTTATAGGCTTGGACCTGAATAAAATATTCTTTATATTGGCCATTAACATCATCAAATTCACTTTTAAGAGCATCATATTTAGCATTACAACCAAACATACAACTTTGTACCCGAGAAGTGATGCCCATTAGTGCAATCTCATCGCAGATGACAAGAATCAATCCAACTCGAGGATTGTCATCCTCGCCTTCATTCACATGCTCATCCCAACAACCCTAGACTCCAAAGACAAGAAGACCGAGGTTTCACCTCCTCGCCTCCTTGAGCTTGTATGCATTATACCTTCTTCTCGCCACCTCCTTCTTATCTCGGACATTCTCTAGCAAAGTGACCAAGTTGGTCGATTCAGCACTGATCTTCTTGATATGTGTCTAAATACACATATATTTGTATTATATAAACCCACAAAACAACCAAAAACACACAAATGACTCTCAAAATGATACAAATTCATAAAAATGTGTTTTATGTGATTCGTGTACAAAAGATTGAAAACAAGTGAAAATTGATCAATTTCACAACAATTGTCGCTTTTCATCCTCGGAGTTACATAAATTGTCAAAACTAGTCCCTAAATGTTCTAAATGAAAGAAAAGTCAACTTAAGTCCTTGGGAAATCAAAATGTTCACAAAACATCCCCGGATAAAAGTTTACACAAAATGGCAATTTTACCCTCAAGTTACAAAATTGGCAAAATGGTCCTCGGTATTCTAAACTTGAATTTTACAAATAATACCCTTGTACTATGCATGACTTAACAACTCGAACAATTTGATAACTTTTGGGAAATTACACTTTAGTCCTCAAATATCCAAATTTACATAAAAGGTCCTTAAAGTTTAAAAATGAAATAAATATAACTTTTGGTCCTTGTGTAATTGTTTAATGGCAGGTTTGGTCCTTTAAAGGAAGTTTGAAAAGTGACAAGATTGGTCCTTAATCTTTGGTGGAATTACATGTATGGTCCTTGTGACTAAATAATAAACCAAACCGGACCCTCTTTATTAACTTAACCCAAATCCAATCCACTAAACCCAGCCAGCCCAACATAACCCAAGCCCAAGTCAACCCAACCCCAGTCAAACCCACCTACGCGCCTAATATACCAGTGCTACTGTAGCACTGTCTCTCCCACCACTGCATACCTGAAACTAGGTGGTTTTCACCACCACTTGGCTTCAACCTCCACCTCACCAACACCTTTCCAACTCACCCCCCTCCTCCTATACCAGCCCACATCCATTTAATGCATCCCCACCATGTAACTTTTACTGTGCACTCACAAATCTCTCGCTTTTGCTTTCCAAATCTTACCCTCCAACCTACTATCTAAAATGTCCCTCCACCAACACATCCCTCCAAGAAGCTTTAATTGCTCAGACTTACCCCTAGCCACGTGTTATCATTTTGGCGCCAAAATCCAATTCAAAGGTCGAGATACATTTGACTCAATCAATGGCTATTATTGTTGGTGGATTTGTTCAAAAGCAAGTGAAGAGTATCAAAAGTCACTATAAAAGAAGGAGAAGAAGCGTAGGAATGACTACTCTTGCCTTAGGCAATTGTCACTTAGACTTAGCTTAATCATAATGTAACTTTAATGCTTTCCTTTAATTATTGTCATTTACAGCTTTAAAATAGTGTAATAATCTCAAAATAGTGTAATGGAACCTCTGTTTTCAGTTTTAATGCAAGTCTCTTTTATAATTTCATGTTTTCATAATTTCTTTAATATCATGTCACTTACTTTTCTGTTGATTATAGTTGATTATATGGACTCTTTAGATCACATAAGCTCCTGACAAAGCTTGTGTAAGCTTTTAGAAACCTTTAATCAGTTATAGTTTTTAAAACCAAAAATCATAAAAAAATAGAGAAAATACAATGAAAAATCAAAAATCAATGTTCTTGGGTGATTTCGCTGGAGCATGGTTCATACCGGATTGCCATGGTATTAGAGTCCCATGGAGGACAATAGGTTATGGTTTTGATCCTTGGTTCCAATGTCTCAAGATTTTCACCTTGTAAGTCCAATTCTTACAATTTTTGCTTCTATAGTTTAAATTATCTATCTGTCTTGATTTCTTGTTTTCTATGTTTAAATGTTGTTTGTTTAGGATATTATATCTTAATATAAGTTTGTTATGTTTTGGAATTCGATATGCTTAAATGTCCATTTTGACTCTGTGAACTTTATTTTTGATAATCATGGTTTAATCTAGTGTGACTACTTGATTAAACTTATTAAAAGTCCTAATTTAACAAATGAAAGCTTTTAGATTTGATAAAATGGGTTTATACAAACTTTTGGAATGAAAATCTTATTTTAAGTTAATTATAGGTATGTTTGGGCATTACTTGATTCAAGGGTGTTTAGATGAGTCTAGGGTGTTGTTTTGGTTGCTATTTGATACATGGAGTTCCTTAAGGTCGACAAACCATTAAGCCTATTATGTATTCAAGCAAAAGTCAAAATTCATTTCCTTGATCCTCATTTGAACACTGTGAAGATTTGTATGGCCATACTCACCATTTGTGTTTAAATATTGTTCATACTTGTTTATTTCATGTTTTGTATCATAATATAGCTTATTCAACATTAAATTCAGATCAAAGTTGATCAAAGTCAACTTTGATCATAAACTTAAAAGTCAATTTTCATTTGGGTCGTTTGATTAAAATAGATCTTTTAGTGTGAGTTTAATATCGTATTTTAGCTTAAAAGCTCTTAGGTTATTAAAGTTTGGTTGCTAAAGAAAATACAAAATATTAGTTTACCAATTCTTAGCTTTTAAAGTGCTTATTTACTAGCTTATTTTGAGTCCTTGTCTCGAAAAACATGCTCGTGCACGTTTTGGTTGTCTAATTCACGAGCTTGCAAAAGCTTGTGGATTTGGCCCAAGCTTGTGTATTTTACTGTTTTGTGTAGCCTTTATGGTCTTTTATCTATGTGTATGGTTATTTTTCAGTATTTAGCTTATTTACCTAGCTTAATCTCCCACACCTTTTTTGTCCCATCTCATCCACTACACTGAAGCAAACAGTGTAGTGGAGTAGTTTTCAATAGCTCATAAAAAGCTCCTTATTGAGCTTGAGCTTGTGACTCTTGGCTTTTCAAAAAGCCAAGCAGTCCATATCAATGCTTCAATTTAAGTTGAGCTCTTATTAGCTTATTTGATAAGTCCTATAAGGCTTCCTGTTTGCTCACTCACAACAAATAACTGTGAACACAGTTATTTTACACCATTTCCTAGAAGCCTTTATAAGCTCTTTAGAGGTCATAAGCTTGTGAAGCTTGGTTTTAGGAAGCATAGCAACCCAAATCTATGACCCAAGATTTAAATTCCATTTTGCGCCTTGTTAAGTATGGTCAAGCAATAAGCTTTTGTGTGTCCCATAACCGAGCATATTAAGTGTTCAAGGTAATTATAGCATCTTCATAAGCCAATAAAAAGCTACTCAATGGGTCCCAACTTATGCAATTTAGTTTTTGAGAAGCCAACCAAGCTGCCTCAAGGATCCAAGTGTCATTTTTCCATTTGAAGCTTATTTGACAGGGCTGCAAGTGCTTTTTAATTGTCCCAAAACTCAAGATTCACCGACTCACTGAGTCAAAACAAAGGATCCGAGCCCATTTTCATAAGCTTCCTACAAGCTCACTAGTGGACCCCACTAGGTGAGCTTGGGCTTTTGGACAGCCCAACCAAAGACTTCTTGCAACCTCAATCGTTATTTTAACTTTTGAAGCTTATTTCATCGCCTTAATTGTGCCAAACAAAAGATCAGCAGGGTGTTTGGATCTCGCATGAACCGAGAAGAGCTTATGAGCTTATTATAGCTTATTAGTGATTCTCGCTTGACATGCTTGTTTATATTTGTCTATTGGACTTGTATTTAGCATAGTTTACCTTTTGTTTTAGTTGTATAGCTTATTTCAAGCTTATTTCAAACTTGAGTTCCAACGGTCAAGCCAAATGCTTAACTCGTTGGACTCATAAGTTTGTAATCCGCTTATTTTAGGTTTGTAAAGTTCTATTTTCATTAAATATGTATAATATCTGTTTATATTCAGCTTTCATAAAAGCGTAAAAGCCAAAACAAGCTTTTGCTATAAGTCCTAGTTTATGTGATGCTTTTGGCTTAAAAGTTAATCGTTATGGAAATAAGCTCCACAGAGCTTATTTCCAAGTTTTATAAAAGTTTTCTTTATTAAAGTTAGTTATTTTAGCTTATTATAAAGTTTTGCAAAAGAAAATCCAAAATAAAAATAAAAGTGCAAAAGAGTGGAGGGTGCTCGAACCCCGAGACCTCCACCCCTGTGAAGGATGATAGTGAGTGTACAGAACCATAAGCCCTTGGGTCTTTCTTGTTATGAAATGCAAAATCATATACATAAGGGTGTTTGGCGAGTTATGGTTATAAGCTCTTTTGAGCTTATTTCCACTTTATTTTACAAGGTAACCACCACATTTTCTATTTTCTTAAATCAGAATAGTATAAAGTATTTTTATAAAAGTTTCATATTTTTCTAATAAGTTTAAGTATTTTTAAACATTTAATTAGTGTTTTATAGTATTTAAATCATAATAAAAATATAAAAGTCAAAAAATATAAATCTTTTTGTAAAATTTTCTTTATCAAATAGTATGTAAGAAAATTAGTTTTACACTCTTTGGCCTTTTATTTTATAAATTTTACGTTTTTGCTTCTATGCAATGCTGTAATTTTGTAAATATCGCTGCTTTTCATTTTAGATTACTTTTAAGTAATTTGAGTTTATGTTTTAGTTAAGATAGGTTATTTAAGTAATTTTGTTTTATAAATCATAAACGCTCATCAATTTTAAAAATAGTGATAGCGTTTATTTAATAGATTTTAACTTTTATCTCTTTTAATTTGCATTTAAGTCGCCTAGACATGCAAATCTCTACCGTAGTTATAGATCGCTTGTTTTATACGTTTACATTTTAGTTAAACGTATGTTTGTATATCTTTTACGTTTTAGGTTTCGATTGTACGCTTTTAAATTAAACTAGCTGCGATGAGTAGCTATTACTATTCACATTCGGTGTTAGTCAATCGATTCCTAATCTTTCTATACTATATTCAATAATTCACAAGTCATTGTACCGAACATCATGCCTCACCAGACATAAACGATCCAAGGATATTTTAAATTCTTGGTAAACTTGCATTTTTCTCCCGGGCGTCTAGCTTTTAGTATCAGCCATTCACAAGTGGCTGGAAATAAAGTTAGCTAGTTCGGGAGAAATCACTTCTTCCTGTCAAACCTGGCTGATTCTCTTTCCTTGTAGCCAAACTTCCTCCCAGAGCCCTGCTCAAACCTGTTGACCTTCACAGCAAGCATGGTCATCTGCCATTTGAGATCCATCTCCTCCAAATCCCATTTATCCACTTGTTCAAAATCTTCATAGGCCAACTGTTGTTGGTCTTCAGTTTCAGCAACAAAAGAGTGAAGCACCTCCTCTATCACAGAATTGGATTTTGATTTTCTTGTAGAAGAAGTGTGTGTTTTGGTTGCTGCTAATGAAGAAGTGGGACTTTCAGCATAAGACACCATTGTGTTAGCACTTGTAGCACTAACAAAAGCTGAGTGTGTTGGAGATGGAGAATAAGATGAATGACCCTTGATATCAATTTCAAGGGATCTAATCTTATTGTAAAAGTCATCAAAGCTTAAGTAGTCAAGGCCTCCCTTCGCCTTGAGTGTGAGAGAAACATGCCTCTAGGAAGAAGGTAAAGCACGAAGGAACTTGAGATTACATTCCTCATTGTCAGGTTTGGACTTCATCTGATTTAGTTGGCTGAGGATTTTCTCGAACTCGCTATAACCCTTGTGAATGCCTTCCTCTTCAGAAATCGAAAACTCCTGAAAGTTCTGCTTGAGCATTGACTTCCTCATCTTTTTAGACTCTTCGTTACCTCCAAACCTTGCTTTTATTGCTCTCCGCATTTCTAGCATCATCAAGATAATAAAAGTCACCATATGCTCATCTCGAAGAGCTTGAAGCAAGGTAGTCCTTGCCTTTGTTTCCTCCAAGTGCAAGTCGCTCAGATTACCTATTGTCGAAGAATTATCACATTCCCATCGTAATCTCTTCCAAGAGCCTTCTTCTGCTTCCTTTTAGAACAATGTTCCGTAGATTGATGTCCATGTTGGAGATATAATTTTCCATCTTCATAGCCCATATGTCATATTCGTCCTTCTTTAGGTAGGGAAATTTTGCATTGGTGTTGGACATGGTGGTAACTACCTGCTGAATAGTGGATTGGGTGTTTGATGGCTCAGGTTGTTCTTCATTTTCTGAATCTGAATGTTTTGATGATGTCATTGTTTTGATTTTGAGAAAGAGAGTAAGACTGTCTTCTAAGAAAGATTCTCACCAGGCTCTGATACCACTTGTTGGGCTCAATCCCAGATAGATCTTATGAGCCTTAGAGAAAGTATAGTTAACATGTGTAATCACAAGAGAACTAAGGAGAACCTTTGCTAGAATTATGTTTACGCGGAATATAAACACAAGACTCAAGAAGACAATAAACACCGAATACTTGATCCTTTATGGATCTATATTAATTCACTAAAAATGTTATTCAAGAACGACATTAACTCCTAGCACCGGTTTCTTTTATACTACAAGAAACCCTAATCGAGCGACTTACTCATCACGTAAAAGATATGCATTATCTATTCCTAATTTAACTCATGCATATAACAACTAAATACTAATAATACGAAACTACATATCCGCAGAATAATAATAACTATCGGTGGCAACTCCACTATCCGCAGAAACCATACTATCAGAAGAAACTATAAAGCTATCAGCAGGAACCTTTATCAGCAGGAACCCACTGTTACAATAATTCCTAACAATCAACATCCAACACACACATTCAATAGATTGACATAAGTCGATCTAAATATATTAAAGCGAAGTTTTAATCAGTAAAACTATTCAACCCCCTTTTAGTTTTCCACAAAGCTTATTTAAAAGATACTGATGATTGATGAATTTCTACGTTATACAATGATAGGTTTTTCTTAGATCCTTTATTGCCTCTTCCCATTTTATATCGACAATTGTTGGCCATTCTTTACCTTTTACTTGGATATACTTGGTATAATTCTTTAAGTCGATCCGTAACGCTACATCGTATGTCATATTAAGAATATATATATATATATATATATATATATATATATATATGTGTGTGTGTGTGTGTGTGTGTATATATATATATATATATATAAAATATATATATATATATATATATATATATATATATATATATATGTGTGTGTGTGTGTGTGTGTATATATATATATATATATATATATATATATATATATATATATATATATATATATATATATATATATATATATATATATATATATATATATATATATATATACATATATATATATATATATATATATATATATATATATATATATATATATATATATATATATATATATATATATATATATATATATATATATATATATATATATATACCAACCCATTTCAACAGCTTGGTCGGTGATTTCAATCTTAAAAGCGTAGCTTCACCCACAAACTTGTTTAACTCTTGTGGGAATTTTGAATATCATCAACTTGTTCAGTTAACAAACATAGCAAGTAATTAAGTTTGTGAATAATGATTTATGTTTTATTGGTTTTTGTGTTGTTTTGATGAACCACATGTTCTTGTTCATCTAACAGTTCTTAAACATTCTTATTTATTAAATGAGAAATTTCTTTGTCAAACATAATGAATGATGCTCTCCCACTTTTATTAGTGGCGCGTACTTGACTTTGAAGCTTTATTAAATGACAAAAAACTTATCAAAGTTAAATATTTAATGTAAAACTTGATAAATTATAAGAACATGATAAATAAAATACCGTGGTATCTCATATTGTGTGTTAATTTTGCATTTGTTGCACCACATTAGTGCAAGTGACTATAAGATGTATTCATATTCAAATTTAAAATACGACTCAACTTATTCTTACGCTTCCAAAGTTTCCATCAATCATATTGCACAATGATGATGACACCTCCAGTTGTGTCTTCATCAGTTATATAAGCCTCAATCCTCCTTGCAAAGTCACCCCTAGAATGTTAAATCTTAAATCTTAAATTGTATACTCCATTCGTGTATCATTTTCGATATCCTTACAATGTATTTAATATTATATTTATAGAGATATAAAACTCAAAGGAAAATAAACAAAATATGCTATAAAGGAAACCAAAAGAACCTATAGTTAAAAAGTCAATTTAATTGATAATATAGGAGTAAAAATCGATGTTTAAAAGCTCTATAGTTATAGAAATATAAAACTTGAAGTAAAAAAAACACAACTAGACTAGGAATCAAATCAAAATAATGTTTTGGATCACTACAGTTTAAGGTCGTTGTGCTATTGTCGGTCGTTGTAGTTTCAAGGTTGATTATTGTATTTTTAGTGTTGAATTTGTTGATATTATTATTTAGTGTGAATTTAATAATATCTTTTACACTATCTTTACTTAGTTATATATAGATGCTTTTGAAAAGGAGATAACATTTATTGGGTGTTTATCTGAGCTTATGTTTAGGGTTTGAGTTTACATTTCATAAGCAATTGATGACCTATAAATAAGCCCATAAGCCCTTAATCAGTAATTAGGTTTTGTTAGTCGATACTTTGTATTAAGTTCAAGCCCACGTTCTAGATTGTTCCTTATAGCCCTTTATATGTTCATGTCGACTGATGAATATGATATACATACTTTACGAGTTTACATGGTATCAGAGCATAAACAATCTTATTCACACGTTGCTTTTTCAAGCTCACATTCCTAATAATTACTGGGTTGAAACACTTAATATGGACATTTACTTGTTAAATATTTTACCTTCGAGTGCCATTAATAATGACATGCCTTATACCCGCCTTTTTGGAACCGAACCCGATTATAGCCTTCACATACTTTTGGGTGTTTGTGTTACCCTCAACTTGACGCCTTGACCCTCCATTTTTTTGGACACACATCCAATCACCGTGGCTACCATTGTCTTGAATTAAACACCAATAAAATCATTATTTCCCGTCATGTCACATTTGACGAAACGGTCTTTCCATTTGATTCTATGACACCTACCTCACCTCCCTCATATACCTTTTTGGATGAGCCGACTAATGTCATTTCTAATATTATTTGATCTATACCCATTACACCTACTATACAACATACACCAAGTACCAGTTCTCCGATTAGTTCTCCCACCAGTTCTCCATATACCACAATCGTCGCCCAACAAACACTATCACCATTCCAGCCCATACCTCCTGTTACCCAAGCAGCCGACCCTCAACCCAACGACCCAACTATAACCGCACCTATTGTTAATCCAAACCCGTGTTTTGTTCATCCCATGGTCACACATTTTCGTGTCAGGACTAGTTGTCTTACTCAACGTCTTAGTCTTCTTGTGTCAACTATTTATCCTTTACCAAAGTCATATAATGATGCATTTAATGATCTAAATTGACAAAATGCTATGAATGATGACTATAATGCACTTATTAAAAGGAAAACTTAGACTCTTGTGCCCTGACCCACTGACACAAATATTGTTCATTGTATGTGGTTGTTTCGCCATATGTATTTAGCAGATGACACTCTTAGTCGCTACAAGGCTCGTCGTGTAGCAAATGGTAGTACATAGTTAGAGGTTATTGATGTGGATGTAACCTTTAGTCAGGTTGTCAAACCGGGTACTATTTAGACGGTTTTTAGTTTGGCTACTTCTCGACATTGGCCTGTTCATCAGCTAGATGTCAAGAATGCTTTCTTACATGGTGATCTATCTGAGACGGTTTACATGCATCAGCCTCTTGGGTTTCGAGATTCTGCACACCTTGATTATTTTTTTTTTATTACAGAGCTCTCTTTATGGTCTTAAGCAGGCCTCGCGGGATTGGTTTCAGTGGTTTACAACTTATATTACTCGAGTTGGTTTTGCTCACAGTAGATGCGACTCATCATTATTAATTTACCGATAAGGGACTGACACAACTTATTTATTATTGTATGTTGATGATATTGTTCTTACTGCTTCTTTTGAGCTCTTGTTACAACAAATTATTGCTTCCTTACATCCGGAGTTTTCGATGACAAATATCGGTTCATTTAATTATTTTTTGGGTATTTATATTACACGGGTTTCTTCGGGGATGTTCTTATCTTAGCGTTAATATGCTACTGAGATTCTTGAGCAGGCTTATATGGTTAACTGCAATCCCAGTCGGACTCCTGTAGATACTGACTCTAATCTGGGTGATGATGGTGATCTGGTCTCTGATACGACATTATATCAGAGTCTTGCGGGTGCTTTTCAGTACCTTACCTTCACTCGTTCAGATATTTCTTATGCAATGTAGCAGGTTTGTCTACATATGCATGATCCACGAGAGCCTCACTTTTCGGCTCTTAAGAGGATTTTGAGATATGTTCGTAGTACTTTGGATCATGGGTTACAACTCTTTTTCATCATTTACTACATCTTGGTTGTGTATTCGGATGCGGATTGGGCGGGATGCCCTACTACTCGGAGATCGACTCCTTGTTATTGTGTATTTCTTGGCAACAACTTACTTAACCTTCAACCCACGCTTTCTCGCTCTAGTGCTAAGGCAGAGTATTGTGGTGTTGCCAATCTAGTTGATGAGACTTGTTGGTTGCGTAATCTACTTCGTGAGTTGCATACTCCTTTGTCTTCCGCTACACTTGTCTACTTTGATAATGTTAGTGTTGTGTATTTGTCTTCCAATCCGGTTCAACATCAACGTACAAAGCATACTGGTTAGGTTCGAGTTCTGCATATTCCATCTCGTTATCAGTATGCGGATATTTTCACTAAAAGGTTACCTACAACTTTTTTTGAAGAGTTCCGTACCGGCCAGTTTAAGCGTTCGGTGTCCTCCCGCTCAAACTGTAAGGGAGTGTTAGTCGATACTTTGTATTGGGCTCAAGCCCAAGTTCTAAATTGTTCCTTATATCCCTTTATATGTACATGTCGATTGATGAATAAGATATACAGACTTTACGAGTTTACAAGTTCATCTATTATAGTTGGTGAAGTAATTTTACAAAAAGATACATGAACATTTTTTTATTGTAATTGTTATATGAGGGTATCAAGGTTTTCATTCTTATAATATCCTTACATAATGATACTACTCATAAAAAAAGTTACAAATTTTGGCTGATCAAAACCCTTCATATAAGCTTAATCACACACTTGATTCAACAAATATTTGTTATAATTATATAAGTTAACTACTTCATAAAATCCCCTTAATATAAGCTTAAGCAAACACCACATAAATTCTAGCTAGCTAGATGTCAAACACTTGTTCTCTCACAAATGTAAGTACTATTCAGAAACCCCTTCTTTTATTATTGACAATTTCACATTTTCTTGCTTCTTGTCCGCTGCGAAAGGCTACAAAGAAGCAAGTTCAAATGATTCAAGTGTGAAAAATCTGTTTCGCTCACTTATCTACAAGAATCCTGAGGTATCCTTTATTTATGTTTGACATGAAATGATTATGTTCACGGGACTTCTCCACCAACTCCAAATCATAATCCATAACAATTGAACAAAGAAACCTATAGGAAATACATGGTCATTGGTTTTCTCTTCTCACGCACAAAATGAATACAAAAACGAAGGATGATTGATACCAAAATGCATTAGACCAAAGTTAATGTCAAGACGATTTATTGCAACACACCAAACACAAATATTAACCTTTCTAAGAACTCATCAATCCCATCTGAGTGGGTAAATGGGTGGGTGGGTGGGTGGGTGTGGTGCTTGTTTGTGGGGGGAAGTGGGTGAGTTGTTACAAATCTTGCTTTGAATTTAATGAATTCATGTATTCATTAGACATGAGAAACGCAAGAAATGCATTTAAGAAACAATATATCTATACTACTTATAAAGAGTGAATGTCTATTCTTGAAATATTGAGTCTTGAACACTTAAATTGATATAATTTGTCTAAATTATCTTTAAGTATCTCTTAATACACTTTAAGCTTAATCAATATTAAACTTGACAACTTTTTAAAAACATATACTATATTAATTTTAGAAAACACGCGTTTTATATTTCAGAAAACACACGTTTTACATCAAAGATCGAACCAGATAGCGACTTTACAAGTATAATTATTTGTCGCTATACACCGCCGCTTTACGCGGATATATTTTAATAGAAGTTGTGATTGAGTGCTTAATCTTGGGCCAAGTTTCATAAACATGACAAGTTCAATTGCAATGTATGAGAATCAAGATATACAATACGTGTATAAATTTAGGTAAATTATACACAGGACCCTAAAAGTACCGTGATATAACAAACCTAATCTAGCATTAAGATCACTCGTAACAGAGGGTTGGACGGCCCGGGCGTATGCATCAAGGTCCGTCCTTCACTATTAAAGTGACCTCTAGAGACGCATCACGTAAGCTAATAAAAAGGAAGAATCGGTCTTCCCATTGCGGTTTGCTTGGCACCAAAAGACACCCCAATGGTTGAAAATATTAACGTTTGGTCATTTAATAATAATTATTATAAATTTATTTATAAATTTTGCCTTATTAATACCTCAATACTTCTTTATTTTTATACACATTTTCAAACTTAATCATTATTTACATACTATAATCTTCTCAACTCAAACAACGTCTAAAAAAACTCTCAAAACCAAAACACCCAAAACCCTACACCAACAAAATATTTCAACACCGGATTCCAATTTTCGTTTTGGTCACTCACTGCCCATTAATTTTCAACCTGCAAGTTTTTTATATCAACCACAATAACAACAACTTTTTTTATCAAAATAATTCATTTCAACCTCCGTTTAACCAACCAATGTACCAACAATAACAAATAATAGACAGAGACGGTGTTAGAAATGAAGTGACAAATAAATAAGAAATATAATTTAAACTTTAGTTTAGATGTTTAATTTTTATTGTAATGTTTTTAATATTATTTGAATTATTAATGTAATGTTTTTTAGTTATTAATGAAATTCAAATTTTATTGTTTAAAAAATGAAAATGGCAAAAGAAAAAAAGTTGTTGATTATGTTGTCTTATTCAACCAAGCTGGTTGTAAAAAGAGAATTATAAGTTAAAGCAAATCTGACAATAATGGTCGCGTTCATGAGTTCTCCTTACTACACTTTGTCCAAGAGTGCTAGATAATGTAATATGCATCTTATACCGCCCATCAGGTTAGCTTTGGCTTATAACATTCGTATGATGCACAACAACAAAGACACCATTTCTTATAACATACGTTAAAACACACACTTCACTTTACATTAACAAAAGAAGAAAATTAAAACAAAAACAAAATCGATAATACCCGTTATGGGCTTGGTAGTGCGGCAATGTTGCGAGGTCCAGTATGCATAGTGGCGATATAGGCAGCGTTTTGTGTCTATAACGGAAGCCGGCACCCTTACCACACCAACCGCTCTAACCATTTTATAGTGCATACGTGATAGGATATCGGATATCCATCTCAAGATGTGCACAATGGTATTAAAATGAAGAGTAATATGAAGAGAAAATTAGCTGCAAAAAGAAAATCACAAAAGAGCGTATGATTTTGACGGTGTATTTGATAAAGGTTATCTCTCTTCTCTTGTACTAAGCCAATCAAATGCATACACTTCATTTTGTGGATTTCTTTTGTGAGAATTTTTGTGTGATTGTATTACTTCTCTAAAATTAGATGCCAATTAGAGATGCTTATAAGACTATCCGTACTTCCGTATTGGATGGTGAGTGGGTCACCATACCCCTAACTCACGATCAAATTACCAAAACGGATGTCTCACTAACGATCAAATTTATGTGTTTATGGTGAGTTACTCACCACTACCTAGATATATCTAATACAAGATAAATCGGAGCTAAAAGATGAAACAAATACAAGATCTAAGATAGACAAACAAGTGAAGCCACTTAATAATACTCCGTAATTAAACATACTAAAGATAGAAATTGACGTTGTAAGTTTGTAACAGGATCTTCAGAAATACTCCATAATAATTAAGTTATGATTAATCAACGGAGTTTTGACAATCTAGCATCTTCGGTAACAAGGTGGTCTATCTCTTTAGGAAGATATTTGATTTCCATATACTCCACTTTATTATTCTCTATGGCAACATCGGCCAGCTTATCAGCACATTTGTTGGCACCTTTTCTAACATGGTTGATTTTTATTTTGTTCTTCTCAATTAGCCGCCTACACTTCTCGATGATGCCGTACCAAATATTTTTGACGATTGGACTGTTGCTACATTCTTTGTACGGTTTAATGAGCCACAAATAAGCAGGTTCGCTGTCGGTTTCAAGAATAGCTTCTTTGCAGCGAAGTTTATCCAAAAACTCCAAGCCTTTCAGAATTCCATGAAACTCAGCAGTTAGACTATCAGTCACACCTATGTACCCGGTAAAACCTCGACGCCAATCGCAATTATGATCTCGGAGAATTCCCCCATACCCACCGGGACCACGTTCAACAGAATCTCCATACTTATTATTGTAAACCTCTTCAGGACGACATGTACCATCGGTGTTCAATTTTAAACGACCTTGAGGTGGAGGAGACCAAGTGTTATCGCTTGTTTGAGACAATCCTTCAGACACGTAAGAGGGTTCAGCTATCATCTTCAACTTCATCTTCATTGCACTTTCGTTTTCTTGGGTATCTGTGTTGTCGGAAAGCATTCTAGAGATACCCCAAACAGCAACGCCCACAGCAGCAATTGTAGCGGCTGCCCCGACCACAGTACTTGACTTTTGCTTGCGTTCCTCTTCCTCTTGGTTAGTCCCATTAGTTCTAGAGGTGCTTTCGGCAGCACCCATGGTTATGTTTCTTAAATTTTAGGGCTAAAAGTTACAAATGGTATGTCAAAGAAGGTGCTTAGAAACTAAAACCTAATGTGGCCTATATAATGGCATAGAAATTGAGTACCGACACGCACAAATTATTTCCTAATTCCACTCCACACTTTTCCTTCCCACCAAGTCTTTGCCTTTATCCTATTCTAATTTTGTTTTTATTAGAATTGATATATCACATTTTTGATTAATGCATCATGACTCGCATTCATACGCTATCTTGCATCATCTTTGAACGCACAAATGATGGGATTAATCAAAAACGTGACATAATATCACCCCTTTTGTTAAGGGTTATCCTATTCTAATTTACCACTAGAGCATGGGGTATGGACAATTGTAGCTACGCCAATTCCTACGTGGCCATCTCATGCCAACGTTTTGCTCCTCGCCACGACACCATCTTTGGTTCGTCAGTTGTGGTTCGCTTAATTCAACCACGGAAACACGACAAAAGGTTTTGCAGTGTTTGTGTTTGTTTCTTTTGTGTTTGTGGTGGGTGGGGCCCAAGTGAAGAGGTTTGAGTAAGTTGTGATTGGGGTATTTTTTAGTTGGAGTGATGTCTTGCGTGGAGTTCAATAAAGAAGTTTTGCAAGAACCCACGACACACACTCGCTTCAAAGTAATGTGCAATTTGGTCAAAATAGATGTTTAGTCCTTATTTCCCGAAAGCGCAGCAAACGTCCGTGTGAGAAACTTATCAGTGATGCTTATATGTTACGTTTGTGTTGTTTTTATGAATCTGTCTATGTAATAAATATAGATGATTTTTAACTAAGTAAAGAAAATACATAATGTTGAAGGCGAAGAAGACAAAATTAGCCATTTAACTTCGGTCATAGACTAAGTTTGCTACTCAAAGTTCCTCAGAGATATTAGTTGCACTTTCAAAAAATTTAAAGCTGGACATGTAATTTGACTAAACTATAAGAACGATGTTTGCAATTTACTCTTTACCACTAGTACAAATTATGAATAACTGTCGACAATCTAAAATAGACATTGATTTGATAGGGAGATAATTTAACGAGAATAGAAAATAAAATAAGAAGATTGACAAAAATTTATAGTCACACATTTTAAATGAAATTCATGAAAAATGAACTTTTTTTTCTTTTTATTAAATTGCATATGCGATGATCGTTATTTTTCATTTTTCTCATTTTACTTTTATTTCTTATTTGATCATAACTTTAAGAGATCAAGTCAGAAGAAAAACTAAAATGAAAAAAAATAAGAAAGAATTCTAGTCACATGTTTTAAATATGGGTGAGAATTATAAAGGCAGATGCATTTATTTTTGTAAGTGCATATAAGTGTGGTTGTAATTTATTTTCTCTCTTCTTATTTTAATTATTTTTCTCATTTGATCCTAACTTTGTCTCATTTGATATGATGGAAGTTATACAAACCCCTCTTTTTTTTATAAAGGACACCCTCCTCCATTTTTATTTTTTTTTAAATATTGTTTATATCAAAAAACTATAAATCTGAAAGTACGGAACATAAAATATAAAGTTTAATAAATTGACAGCTTAAAACCATGTAAATCACGAACGTAAACTAACAAAAAACTATATAAAATAAATGTGAGACGAAAGACATCTTTTACTAAAACCCCCTTATGTCACATCATAGAGGGAGGTTGTATAGTATGACCCATTTGATATCTGAAATATGAAGAATAGTTCAATCATGAACTATTGTGGTGGACTCAAATAAAAAAATTCAATTAAATCATATATTCTAATTAATTATTATTATTATTATTATTATTATTATTATTTTTTTTTTTTTTTTTATGAAACATCGCTTTATTAGAAGAATCTAGGATTTACAAGAATTAGTAGAGGAAATTGAGATCTTAACCTGGGCCTAATCACTTTATTATTATTATTATTATTATTATTATTATTATTATTGTTTATTTTTTCTATTTTTTTATCAAACCAACACTTCATTAGAAAACCAAAGGATATTAAAATAAGTTGGTGGGAAGCCGAGACACTAGTTGGGCTCCCACTCTTTTCTGAATACAAAACTTAGTGCATGAAAATAAAGGCACCACTTGGGATTATTTGAGTGGCTAAAGAATGGTCGATATGAGAAAGTGTATCCAAAGCCTCCGTGTCAAGCTCCCCAAATGTTGAAAAAACAAATGGTATGAACTTATTACCGTTGTCTTCACATGCAGACACATATTTCTTTTTCTTCTTCTCCACTGCGTTATATAAGGCTACTCCCGGGGCCCACGAAGATGCATCAATCTGAAAAAGAGATCACGGTCATCCAAACACGCATCCCGGCCTGGATCCAATTGAATAATAACCGTCTGTTTGGACGAAGCTCTTTCGACCATGAGAGAAACCCCATTTGAGCCTCCTTCCGCACCATGATCCCCACCTTGGAGCATATATCAACCAGAATATTACGCACCAAGTTATGCCTGAACTTCACACCCACTTTACTTGAACAGTGTACTGCATGATCTCCCCATTGGTTCATACGATGCACATTATAGCTCGGGCAAGGACTACTTTCAGAAAACATAGGTATAGAAAGCATATAACACAGTACCGAACAAAATTGGCAATGGTTCATTGATAACATCAAATAGTCCTGAATATTTAGTGTCAATTTCCCCCGATAATGCTCGTTATTTATATCATTTATATGGATTTACGCTTGTTTTCCATTGTTTTTCACTTTCAGGTTGGAGCTAAAGAGACGCGGAAATGGAAACATATCTAAAGATTTATCACGGTATGCTATTTTGAAGAAGTTACTGGCGTAACTCATCTCTCGCATTCTGCCGTAACTATTGCGTGACTCGATGCCAACTTATCGGAAGATTACAGTAACTCCTTCCGAGAGGTTACGACGTAACTACATTAAGTCAAAACAGTTCCGCGCCGATACTTACGTCGTAGCTGCCTGCATCACTTCACGGCGTAACCGAGTTTATTGAAGACTACGGCGTAACCACTCGTTAGGTTACTGCCGTAACCGGCGAGATATAGTGCATTTTACTGAAGGAATAGAAGGTTACTGGTAACTCCTATATTGGTTCTGCAGTAACCAAGACCCGCCTATAAATACCCTACGAATTCCAAAGATTTCTAATCATCCCATTCCACACAACACTCGACGAGCGTGGGAAAAAGCTCAAGGCGGGTCTTGGGGAGCATTCAGGAGTGTTTCCAGGAGAAGTCACTCCATTACGATAAGCATTAGCGTTTATATTTCTTTACTTTCAATTCATGTATTTCGTACCTTTGAATATTGAATTGATTTGCATGATTAATATGAGCTAAGCATCTTTTGGTGCTAACTAGTTATGATTCCTTAATTGTTTTGTTTACGTTTACCTTTACTTCGTACAATTATTTCTAAGTGTATGCATGCATAGTTCATTGGTAGTCACCCTTGGTTCGGTAGTTTTGAATGGCGGTGAGGCCATTGCCTAGGAGATATGACCAACCCAACCCTAGGTGAGCGGATTTGAGACGAGAAGGGTAAGATATGACCAATGACTACCCTTTCTACTTGCGATTTGACCAGCTCGATCACCTATCGTTTGGATGAACTTAAGAACCGGGGTGTAGTGTCTAAGTTCCTAACGGCCGGGCACTCATTATTATGAATCTAGCATGGTGGTACTTAATGACTTGGCTTAGGGGACCGAGAACAACAGGACTTATGATGGTGCTACTGATTTCTCCTGTGGTGGCATCTTTCTTCGATAGGTTTGGTGAATTGACCAAATGTTGTCCTCTCGAATTTGACCCCACTGAGTAATTAGAAGTAAGTAGACGTAGACATAACTAGCTAGGATGATTAATTAGGTTAGCACCACTTCTCTCTATTGATTTCTCTTTGCCATTTATTTGCTTTATTCTATTCTGCATTAGTAGTTTAATTAATTAAATCCCTATCGAAACCATTATTATTCTGTGACACTAGACTTAGTAATAATCCAACACACATAGCTCTTGGGACGACCTCGGCTTTACCATTTACTCCACTACACACGACCGGGTACACTGCCCGTTAGTGCACTAGGTAGACCATAGGTATGCAGACACTATAAATTTAAGACACAGTCAAGAAACCTGCATCATTCATCCTCTCATCCAACCCATCAATAGGTATGGTGAATAGGAAATCTTGTGCATCGAGTAGCGAATGCTACTTGAGAATAGCCACTTGTCTTAGACTTAACGAATACTTGGAAACAATATCTTTCTCAATGACACCAAATTTACGGATTATTATTATTATTATTATTATTATTATTATTATTATTATTATTATTATTATTATTATTATTATTATTATTATTATTATTATTATTATTATTATTATTTTGACAATAAATTTACTGGATGCAAGAATTACATGTAACTTATTTTAACTATCTAAATAATAACAGTGTTTTTCATTATACGATTGTGATAATAAATATTTTATTGAGCAACTTTTTTTCATCGTTCACAATATCTAGTTGATTTATATAAAGCTGAGTTTTATGGATACGGGTGTTAAAAAAATATGTGAAACCGACAAACCGAGTCGACCCGCTCAATCCGAAAATGTAAAAAGCGATAACTAAGAAATCGAATCCTAAAAATATCAGAAATCGATAAACACTCTTATCGCGGTTTGATTTCGGTTTTTATTTTTTCATATCAGCGATTACCCGAATCGAAGCGTTTTTTATATACATGTAGTTTTAAACAAATTGATGCTGGATTACAAATATGTGCAATATGATAAAAATATAGAGAAAAATAATTTATAATTATTATTTGTATTTCTTAAATTTTAGTTGTTGTGTTTGAATAGTTTGTCTAATATGATTTATAATTTGTATTATTTAATTCTTAGTTTTAAGTATTTTTGTGATATTTAATACAGTAATTGTGTTTAAGTAGGTTGTACAATATGTTTGATACTATGTATTTCTTATGTAGGGGTGTTTTAATAACTTCATTAATTGTATTTATTTACCACATTAATTGTTCGTTTAAAAGTAAGAAAAAGAGTGTTGTTGTGTTGTAAATTGTTGTACATTAAACTTATAAATTTGTAAATATAAAAATTAAGATTGAGGAGAGAGTGTTTTATGTTTTGTACATTAAACTTTAAGATTTGTAAGTTTTAAAATTAAGATTGATGAGAGAGATTCCTTTGTGCATTAGAAATAGTATAGATATCTACAGACAAATCTCTGTTATTCGTTTTATAAAGAACAAAAATGGTTATTCAGTTTTGTTTCTTTAGGAAAATTATATTTTTTAAGAACCATAAACCATGCCTATTACACCATCGTTATAAGTATTTAATTATCTTTCATTAGAGGACACGATCATACAATTTCGACATACATATTCCATTTTGGTTTTTTTCGGTATAGTATTTTGCTTGAGATATATATAGCAATAATATGTAATTTCGAACACTCAACTTGGTGTCGTAAAATGACTATAAGTATTTGTATAAAACTTAAAATGATTCATTGTTTTTTATATTGAAAAAAACACATCTTTAATTTTTCAACCATATATCACACATAATTTTTGAACTTTCAAATCGATACAGTATATTTATAAAAGTGTGAGAAAGTAGAATTTTTTTAATCATAGTCAAACTCCCTTAAATTATCATATATGATATAATACTAATTTGTATGTCCGAACAATTAACATTATGTCAAAAAATTAGCATAAATATTAACTCGTAGGATCGTACGAGTTCACGTGTTTACTAGCTAAAAACGTGTAGGATCGTGGTAGGATCGCATATGTGGTAGGATCGTAAGTAAGATCGTGGGATCGCACGTAAGATCGTAGGATCGTCACGCGATCCGAGTTCACTTTTATTTTTCTTTTTTTTTTTCATTCACTTGCTTAGTCCAAAAAACAAACGTGTGTTTTACTAATGTCTAAAAAGTAAACCACTGTTGTTTCATTTTCTAATAGATTATAGTCTAAAAGTGTTTAATAATTTAATTTACTTTACTTCATTGTGATTAAACGAATCAAAGGGTATGTTTTGGAATGCCACTAATGAAGTGTTTGTTTCCTTGAAATCATGTAGATGGCTCGTATGTTTTGAGGCTAAATCGTTAATTTAACGATTGAAACTTGATTTTTGTGTGTTTTATTATTACTTTGGTGTTTGAAATTTGAACTTTATCATTTTCAAGAGGATATTATATGAATTTATCTTTGACTTTGAGTAGAAATATAAAACAGTTTGACTCGTTTATCATTTATTTTCAAACTATGACAAATTGGTAGGATCGTAGGATCACGATCCGATCTTACGATGTCGATCTTGTAAAGACAAAAACAATCCCACACGGGATCGCGATCTTGACAGCCTTGGTATAGAGTTATAAAAGTTTCTTTATTTTTTGTATTAAAAAATATATATCATTAGCTTTCAAACCATATATCATACATAATATTGAAAATTCTAAATCCATACGGGTTAGTTATAAAAGTTGGAGAAATTAGAAGAAAAGATTTGATGTTTCAACTTATTTGATATATCACACGTGATATAACATTTATATGTAAACTCGAACAACCAAGATGTTGTAAAATAAGCATAACTTTAAAAATTTGTCTAATATGTTGGATCGAGTCTGCTATAATACCAACTCTTTTGAAGGTTTGAGCATTGACGATTTGTGATTTTTTGTAATTGACAATCTATCGTCTCTACATCATTTGACAAATTATTTATTTCATTTTACCACTAGGTTGTCTCAGTTTCTATATGCTCTGTGACTTGTTTCTTCAAACACACTGTTGAAGCAAAATCTTGTCTCCGTCCAGTCTTAGCGGTCCGGTAGAGAGTTGGTCGTCTCCTGCACAAGGCATGAACACGTTAGCCTCGCCTCGAGTGTTATTCCGAGACCAAGCTCCGGTGTGAGGATGAGTAAAGGGTAATAAATGTAGTAGAAATGTAGGTGTAAAAACTTAATGCAAAGTAATAAATGTGTTGGGGTATTTATACTACTGACTTCCTATTCATGTTACTATTCTCCCACTGTTCACCCATTGTTCCACGTGCCTATAAGCATTGTACTTAGTAGGTCACGTGGCAGGAGATCCCCTAAAACCTGCTGACATGGTCGGTGGTTGTTATTCTTTGACCGGTCATCAGAATGATCTTCCGGCCTGTGGGTTCGGCCGGATGTTGGATCGTCCGGCACATGCGTCAACATGTCCCCCCAGTGTTATATTATTGGCAAGAAGCCGATGATGTAACACTTAGTATAGTTCAACCTGTCAAGAGAAAAAATGTGTTTGTACCATGACGGTCAAACTAGCTTTGTTGATGAGAATGGGCCGGTTAGTTGGGCCTGGTGGCCTTTTGGGCTTTTCCCGCGCTTGCTATTGCTTCACCTTCTGTCGTGTACGACCCACGTAAGCCCACGTCATCACTATCTCGGTGATTGGACGCGCTTGTCGATCGACTAGGTTTCCTTAGTATATATATCCCCTTTCTCCTCATTCGGCTTTCACTTTTACACATACAACCTGTTTTCATCTCTCAGGTCTTCTTCACTTCTTTTTTAGGTTTGTCTTGCCCTTTCTCTCGTTAATATCGTAAATTGTCTCGGCATCTTTTAGAAATGGCCGATATTGGAACCGAGGGAACATTCTGTTAGAGAAAATATTTCCGTCATGAGACCGAAGAAACCAATGAAGAGATCGTACAACCGGTCGTTCCTAAGTTTGATATGCATATACATACTTCTAGGTTAACACAATGCGAGTTAGGCGAGATAGTAGTCGAGTATGGTATTCCCAATCGATCTACGTCCGGTCTTACCACCGGACGATATGACTATGGATCGATTCTTGGGAGGATGAGATCACGTATCTACCTAAGCGGTTAGAGATAGGGGGTGAGAATTCCTTTCTCGACTTTTTTTTCTTTGAACGTGATCAAACATTTTAGGGTGCACATTTCTCGCCTAGTCCCGCTAGGATTGAGCCGGTGATGCTTTTCGAGATTAGATGTTCTGACCTCAATATCTGACCCGTGGTCTCACTCTTCCGGGCGTTCTACCGGTTGTGTAAACAAGGACATTGGTTTTCCTTTGAGAACCGGACGGGTAAAGGTTCGTACAAGTGTTTTAAGGAGGTTCTATCCGGTCTAAAACACTGGAAGGAAAAAATTTTCTTGATCGACAGGCGGGCCATCCCAATCGCTATGGCATGGAGACACAAGGATTCGAAAATCACGGATACTTTTCCCACCGGCTTTTCCCCAACAGACGCTGAGAGACTTAGTGAGAATCTTGTTAAGTTGCGCAGCCCGACGATGAGTCTTTTATGGATGTGCCATCTATCCTCGGTTTTCAAGAATCCTGAGTTCGAGCCCATTCTAAAAGATGCCCGGGGTCATGGTAATTACTTGTTTTAGTCTTGTCATCCAGGATTGACATTTGTCTCCCAGTTCGTCCTTTGAAGTTTCTAATCAACTTGTTTTTGTTGTTGCATTCTTTCTTTCGATTGTTAACATGTCGAATATCTTGAGCTTCGGACCGGAAGGAGCGATGGTGAGCAAAGGTCCGCCATTGAGCCGAGCAGGAGATCCCAAAGAACTTCCGACCCTCTCGGCGTGGGTGAACCTCCTCCCAAAGATCCCACGACTCGGAGGTCGAAGAAGCAAATCTTGAGGTCGTTTCTCGAGGAGAAAAAGAGAAAGAAGCCTGCCCGGCAAGCGAAGAAGAGGAACGCCGGAGGGGACTTCCCAAGCACATGGCAAGAAAGTCACGCCGCCAATTTGTTGAGCACATCTCTTCTGGGAACCTATTGATGACCGGACCCTTTGAATCGAGATCGTCCCGAGGATGTCGAGGCAGTCTGAATGTTGATGCGAGTTAGGGACCCCGAACATCGCCGCCGGGGATGGAGGAGACAATGTTGCCAATGAAGGGATGGGCGATAATGCTGCTGGCGGTGGTGAGCATCCGCAACAAATGCACACCACTCCGGTTAGGGAAGCGGGTCAAACGCCACCAGTCGAGGAAGGTACGTATAAATTGTTAGGCTGTTAATACTTTTGATTTCTTCCCACTTATTATGTTGTGTCCTTCAGGTCATTCGGCCCACCACTCCCTCACGAGGCGGATTGATAAAGTCAACCTGGACTCCGGTATGTTTTGGCCCTTCGCTTATTTCATATTATTTATTTATTATTATTTTACGCGTATGCCTGATTATTTTCTTAACTCCCTTTATTTATTATGTAGATGAAGCCACGAATGTCTTCATCCCTCCTTGGGCCCTTCGAGATAATGTTCGGATAAATTCTTATCGGTCCTGCAAGGAGCTCCTTGATAATCTTCCTACTCCGACCGAACAAGAGGCTCTAGAACAAATGAACAACATTGAGCTTACTCGCCGGGCCTATGAAGAATTTGGAAAAAGTGTGATAGCCCAAGGCGAGTTGCTAAAGAGGTTCACCGGTATGTCGTCTACATTGTGGGAGCTCTCCCAGACTCATGAAGGTTGTCAAGGGTTGGCGGATAGATTGAAAGCCACCGAAGGTGAAAACGAGAGGTTATCTGGGGAATTGAAGAAACTGGAGACCGAGTATGAAGTTGTCTTAGGCAAGGGGAAGAACCTGGAGGATGAGGTGGACAGGCCGAAAGGATCAGGAAATGAGCTAAATGCCAAAGATCAGGCCTTAGAATCGTTGAAGGTGGAGAAAGGGAACTTGGCGGTAGTTGGCCCGGTCGGAGGTAATAAAACAGAATGCCGATCCGCTTTCTTCTTAGGTTGTTAAATCGACTATTCGGCGGTGTGGAATACAAGAGTATGGCTAAAGTTCTGACTGACCTATCATTTGGGTTAAATATTGGGGCGGATGTAGGTAGAAAAGGAGGTGATCGTGAGGCTTTGAAGGGTATTGCCAATGTCAGCGAGGATGCTCTAAATTATGGAAAGGCAGTTCAACAACCTTTTTGTGGCAAAGTATCCCTATATCCGAGCTAAGCAGTTCCTATCGGCTACCCTTAGGCGATCTGCTGAGCATGGAACCCAGAGTTCCCCGCAAAGACCTGTCGGTCCCTCTTACCGACCTCCAATCGTCACTAGTCAATTTGGTACTCAGCCATCCGAAATCCAGTGACTAATGCTTGAAGCTCTTGTGTCCTATGCTTGTAAACAATAGTTTGAACAATTATAATTGTAATAATTAACACTCTACTATACATGATTCATGCTCATCACTTTTTGAGGCGTAATCAAGTATTTAACTTAGATACATCTTTGTGTGTTGTGCATTTGTCTTTTTGTCTCATTTCACATTGATAAACTTCCTTTAGGTTTTCTAAAGGGCATCTGCGCGTGGCCGTGCATCCGTATATTGAGCAACCTAACATTTTAGGGCATCCATTATTCGGACATCCGGCAAGAGTGCTCGGGCATCCATCACTGGCATCAGGTAATTTGTTTCGGGCATCCGGGTGTTATCCGGGTATATATCTAGCAATCATACTCGACGGGGGCGGTAGTCGAATAGCCATGTATCATATTGTCTTTCGGAAAATTGTCTTCCTTACCATAGGAAAACTTTCATCATTAAACTAACATACATAGATAGGTCGGTTACATAATGATCATGGGATTCTTATCACAATAACAATTATAAAAGCAGGTTTCTTAAGTTTATGGCGTGCCGAGTCCGAGGAACCTCCTTTTCTTCCATCGTCGTAACTTATAAGAGCCATTACGATTCGCTCCTATCACCCGGTAGGGGCCTTCCCAATGGGTCCCAACTTTCCTTGATTTTCCACCGGTGGCCGTTCTTCCGGTACACCAAGTCTCCTACTTTAAAATTCACCGGTTTGACCCTCGGTTGTATCTTGCTCAACTGTGTTTTGTACTGGCTACTCGTATGGCGGCACCTTCCTTTTTTCTTGCAGGAGGTCCAAGTTCAAGCGCTGCTCCTCTTCATTAAGATCCTCCGGAACATCATAGTTCGGTAAGTAGGCATCCCATTTCCGCGGTACCACGGCCTCACTTCCATATGTTAAAGCGAGCGGGGTCTCCCGTTGCTTGTTTTAAGTGTTGTTCGGTGTGCCCATAAGGCGTTAGGTAGTTCATCCACCCATCGGTTCTCTCGTCCTAATCTTGTCTTTATCCCTCCATCGGACTTTTGTTGGCTCGATTCTACTAATCCGTTGGCTGCGGATGTGCTACGGCGGTGTTATCTGCTTAATTTTTAGCCCTTCGCACCATTTTTGAGCGGGTCGTTGACAAAATTAGTACCATTATCGGTGACTATGATACATTGAGGCCATACCGCATCGATATTCTCGTAGACAAATTTTATGAGCGTCTTTTCCGTCGTTTTGCTAGCGGCTTTGCTTCATCCATTTTGTGAAATAATCTATTGCCACGATCACATATTTGAGGCGACTGGTGCTTACGGAAGGGCCCAACATATCCATTCCCCAGTTGGTAGAAAGGCCATGGGGCCATGATGGAGGTTAGTAATGTTTTGGGAAGTTTGGGTACTGGAGCATGTGTCAGCAGAATCACACTTCCTAATTTCTTCTCGTGTGTCTCGGTGCATAGTGGGCGATAATATCCTTGCCTCATAAGCTTCGCCACTATGGTTCTTGGTGGGAGTGCATCCCGGCATCCCTATTGCACCTCCGTGATATGTAATTTGCTTGCAGCGGACCCACACATCTCAACATTGGCACTAGGTATCCCTTTTGAAACGAACTCCTCCTTCCATAGTATATTGCGGAATTTTCATCCAGTAGACTCACAGCCTCATTAGGGTCATCCGCCAACCCCTCTTCCAAACATCGATGATCGGCGTCATCCGGTTATCCGCCTCTTCCTCCACACACGGTTTCAATTCTCCGTTCTCCTCCGAAGGTTTTCGGGACTTCCACTAATACTTTTTTAGTGAGATGGTCAAAAGCCACGATGCTAGTTTGCTCAGTATATCTGCCTTTTGGTTTTGAGCCCTTGGTATATTGCGGATTTTGAAGCTTTGGAATCCCACCATGTGTTCTTTCGCTTGAGCCAAGTATTTTTGCATGCTTTCTTTGGTAGTCAAATTCTCCGTTGATCGGCTAGCAACCAATTTGGAATCAACTCGCACATCAAACTTCTAATTTCTAGCTTCTTTGCAATTCGGTCCGGACGGATGCCTCATATTCGGCCTCGTTATTGGTCTTTGGGAAAGTTGAGCGCGAGCATAAGTGAGCTCCTCCTTCTCCGGGACCGAGGACCGGACTGCCAGGCTCCTTTGCTATTGGATGCCCCATCCATGTCAAAGACCCATTCTCCTTCCTCTCCTACTTCCATTATATTTGCGTCCTTTCCTAGGCGGCCTAGGTGTCCGGATTCGACTTGCGCTTCCGTGAGGAAGTCCGCCATACGACCTTTGACCGCATTTCTAGGAGCATACGTGATGTTGTAAGCCCCTAGCTCTACGGCATGCCCAAGCTTTCTGGCTTCCGAAACTTGTACAATATCTGCTTAACGGGTTGGTCGGTGATGACCCGAATGGGATGGGCCTCAAAATATCTTCGCGGTCTTCGTGATGCATGTAACAGACATAAAGCTAACTTTTTCATCGGAGCATAGTTCCTTTCCGCTTCGTGCAAGGTTCGACTTCGTAATGTACCCAAGCCTCGCCTCCCGTCCCTTTCTACCACTAGGCCCTTGATGAGTGTGTAAATACTCATCATTTTTGTTAAATCGACTCGATAACGTTTAAAAATGCTCGAAATGCATCAAAATCGAAAATATCTCAAAATTGCATTTTATATGTTTCACATGCAAAATGTTTAAAATCGGATGAAAATGAGCTAAGTTTGCATAATTGGCGGTTCAGGTCCCCAAGTTTCAAAAGTTGTCGAAATAGTCCCGAGCACTTACTTGAAAAGAAAAATCACCAAAGGTCCTTTTAAAATCATAAGTTGTCAAAATTAGTCCTTTGGTGAAAAATATCAAAAGTTTTGAGAAATTACAAGTTTGGTCCTCCAAGTTTCAAATTTGGCAAAAATAGTCCTTGGAATTTTGAAAATGTCAAGTTTGGTCCTTATACTATTGGAGCTTGTCAGTTTTGGTCCCTTGGAGCAACTTTGCAAATATGGCAGCCTTGGTCCCTTGATTTTCAGAAATTGCACAATAAGTCCTTGATTGTTAAACCTTTAATACCACTTGGACCTTGTCAAAACCCATTGTGACCCTAAGCCCATTATGACCCTCATTTTGACCCTCCTTTTAATATTACCTTGGTCAAATCTCGATCAAACAAACACACCCCGCCAAAAGTCTTCTCCTTCACCAAACGCTCTGCAATACTTCACCTCCCATCCCCCCAGCTCACCTTCACACTCCCCTTATCCTTCCACCTCAACAACCCTCCAAGAAACATTAAATGCTTCTTCAATCTCACACTCAAAACCCCCCAACTGGCTTATATATGTTTTGGCGCCAAAATGCATCAAACGGCCAAGATCACTCCAAGTCATCCAATGGCCTCAAATTAAAGTGGGATTAGCTCAGAATGGAGAGAGAAGCCAGTTGGTATAAAGAAGGAGGCAAAAGATAGAGAGTAGTAGTAGTTCTTAGTGTAAAAATTTCTTTTATGTCGTTTTTTTTATAAATGTTTTAGTTGAAGCAAGAAATTTGTAATATCAGTTCTTATGAATCAAACTTTAGTTGTTTTATCATTGTAATGTGTTTTCAATCATCAATTCAAAGTTTTAGTTTGGTTTCAGGTGTTATGCTTATTGTTTAAAATTTCAGTTTCAAGTTCCTATGTTCAAGCCTCAAATAGCTCATTTCTAAGTTCAAGCAGGCTTATATAAGCTTCTTATAGCTTTTTGTAAGCTTACATTCAAGTTTTAAGCAATTTTGGTTTTTGGTCAACTAAAGTCAAACTGAGCTCAATTTGAAATGGAAATGGATATGGGTGATGCAGTGCTGGATTTGGGTTGATTCTGAGTTCAATGGGTTGATATATATAGGATAGAGGTTCTTTGGTTAACTGATTTCAAGCCATTGTGGCTAGGACCAGTTGTAAGTGATTTTCAAGTTTCATTGCTTAATCTGTATTTGTGGTCATCAGTAGTTTAAATTTGCTTATTCAGTGGTAATTAGGATAGTTAAACTCAGTTTGATCAATAATATATGCTAGTTTAGTGGTTAGCCTAGTTAAACTTGCAAATCAGTCATAGATAAGGGTGTTTGGATCTGTTGGTTTAGCTGTGTTTGAGGTTTGTTCAAGAGTTAAGACTTGTTGTTTTAGGCTTGTGTAGTTCTACTTGACTCATACCTATCTTAATTTTGCATCTGCAAACCATAAAAGTCAAAATCACAATAGATCTGTCTTAATTGCTTGTTGTTGGGATTTTGGAAAAACAAAATTTGTTTTGTGCTTAGATATCATAGAAATAGATTGCATTAGTTTCATTTCACCATAAAACATCATATTCGGTTGGTAAATCAAGATCAAAGTTCAAATAAGTCAACTTCTTCATAAGCTGTTAAAAAAGTCAAAAGTGTAAAAACTGTTTTCACCCAATCTAGAGATTTATCATGGATTCATTTACGGTCAAAATCGGTAAAACTTGGGACTTTAAAACTTCAATGGTCTAGTTTATTTATATCATTTTGTAGATTTTTGTCAATTTTTATAAGCTCTAAAACAACTTGTGGATTGGGTCTCATTTCCCACTGGCACAAACTTCGATAATCGAGTGTACACGGAGTTTTGCGAGGTTTGCATGAGCTCATAAGAGCTTACCAAGGTCAGTTTTTGGTTTATAAGCACCGGCCGGTCTTCTTTAGGTTCCTTCTTTTGGTTTTAAGTTTAGCTTATCTGAGTAGCTTATTTTATACCTGTAAAGTAGTTGCCTAAAACTGTTTTTATCACTTGAGCCAAATCATCAAATCATGGCAGTGGGCACTTAAGAGGTTTAGATTAGTTGTAGTTAGTTGCTTTCAAGTAGTTTTAGCTTATCCTAGCTTCTGTGTTAATTTGGTGTGCATTTGTGACCTTTTGGCTTATTTCAAGTGCTTATTCATAAGCACTTTGCTTTGCAGTTTCATATTCTTGCACACAGCCCTCTGTTTTTATATTTTTCTTAGATTCATAATATTATTTTAGACTTATCTTGAATTTTTCAGATTTTTCTAGGACAGTTTGGTATTTTTCTTTATTTAAAACAGTTTTTAAGCCTTTTTAATTAGCATTTAATACAATTAATTCAGAAAGGTTTCAAAAAAAAAAAAAAAAACAACCTTCCAATAATGGCCATAGTATTTCCTTTTACGTTCTCGGTTTCGGCATAACCATGGGTGCTTTGAATATTGAGGGCAATATTCATTTCTAAGTGTGGGGAATTCCGCGAATTTTATCATGTAATTATACCGCCTAATTCCCCATTTTTGGCTAAAATTTTTTTTGGAGTAAGTGTTTCAGACTTACTCATTTGATTATCGATCCGCCATGTCTAATAAACAAAAGGATTGGCTAATCCAGAGCAAACGGCTCTTGGTAAAGATATCTCAAATCCGTTGACGACTTGCAATTTGCCCAAATTGTATGGTATTCACCACCATATCCTTAAAAGTGAAGAGTTGGCTAGCCCCATGATTTATGGCTTGTGGTAAAGGCGATGGAAAAACCATAATTGGTAATCGGCTCACCAAAGATAATATTGATAATTTATCTAAGAGTTGGCTAGTCGAGCAAACGGCTTCCGGTAAAGACAAATCAAATCCGTTGGAAGGCGGTGGTTTGCTCAAAATCACATGGTTATCGGTGTACCATAGTTCTTACTTGAACTGAAACATTTGGCTACTCGAGTAATGGCTTTTGGTAAAGAGATTCAAATCCATTAAGTTTTTCTCAAAAGATTGCTAGGGACTAGCAATAGTTTAGTGTGGGATTGATGAGTGTGTAAATACTCATCATTTTATGTTAAATCCGAATCTAAAACGTTTAAAAATGCTCGAATGCATCAAAATACCGAAAATATCTCAAAATTGCATTTTATATGTTTCGGATGCAAAATGTTTAAAATCGATGAATAATGAGCTAAGTTTGCATAATTGGCGCTTCAGTCCCCAAGTTTCAAAAGTTGTCGAAATAGTCCCCGAGCACTTACTTGAAAGAAAATCACCAAAGGTCCTTTTAAAATCATAAGTTGTCAAAATTAGTCCTTTGGTGAAAAATATCAAAAGTTTTAAGAAATTACAAGTTTGGTCCTCCAAGTTTCAAATTTGGCAAAAATAGTCCTTGGAATTTTGAAAATGTCAAGTTTGGTCCTTATACTATTGGAGCTTGTCAGTTTTGGTCCCTTGGAGCAACTTTGCAAATATGGTAGCCTTGGTCCCTTGATTTTCAGAAATTGCACAATAAGTCCTTGATTGTTAAACCTTTAATACCCTTCGACCCTTGTCAAAACCCATTGTGACCCCTGCCAAGCCCATTGTGACCCCTCCATTTTGACCCTCCCTTTTAATATTACCTTGGTCAAATCTCAGTCAAACAAACACACCCCGCCAAAGTCTTCTCCTTCACCAAACGCTCTGCAACACTTCACCTCCCATCCCCCCAGCTCACCTTCACACTCCCCTTATCCTTCCACCTCAACAACTCTCCAAGAAACATTAAATGCTTCTTCAATCTCACACTCAAAACCCCCCAACTGGCTTATATATGTTTTGGCGCCAAAATGCATCAAACGGCCAAGATCACTCCAAGTCATCCAATGGCCTCAAATTAAAGTGGGATTAGCTCAGAATGGAGAGAGAAGCCAGTTGGTATAAAGAAGGAGGCAAAAGATAGAGAGTAGTAGTAGTTCTTAGTGTAAAAATTTCTTTTATGTCGTTTTTTTTATAAATGTTTTAATTGAAGCAAGAAATTTGTAATATCGCCTTATGAATCAAACTTTAGTTGTTTTATCATTGTAATGTGTTTTCAATCATCAATTCAAAGTTTTAGTTTGGTTTCGGTGTTATGCTTATCGCTTAAAATTTCGCTTCAAGTTCCTATGTTCAAGCCTCAAATAGCTCATTTCTAAGTTCAAGCAGTTATATAAGCTTCTATAGCTTTTTGTAAGCTTACATTCAAGTTTTAAGCAATTTTGGTTTTGGTCAACTAAAGTCAAACCGAGCTCAATTTGAAATGGAAATAGATACGGGTGATGCAATCTTTGGATTTGGGTTGATTCTCGAGTTCAATGGGTTGATATATATAGGATAGAGGTTCTTGGTTAATCGATTTCAAGCCATTGTGGCTAGGACCGGTTGTAAGTGATTTTCAAGTTTCATTGCTTAATCTGATTTGTGGTCATCGTGGTTTAAATTTGCTTATTCAAAGGGTAATTAGGATAGTTAAACCCGGTTTGATCAATAATATATGCTAGTTTAGTGGTTAGCCTAGTTAAACTTGCAAATCGGTCCATAGATAAGGTGTTTGGATCTGTTGGTTTAACTGTGTTTGAGGTTTGTTCAAGAGTTAAGACTTGTTGTTTTAGGCTTGTGTAGTTCTACTTGACTCATACCTATCTTAATTTTGCATCTGCAAACCATAAAAGTCAAAATCACAATAGATCTGTCTTAATTGCTTGACTGTTGGGATTTTGGAAAAACAAAAATTTGTTTTGTGCTTAGATATCATAGAAATAGATTGCATTAGTTTCATTTCACCATAAAACATCATATTCAGTTGGTAAATCAAGATCAAAGTTCAAATAAGTCAACTTCACCATAATCATTAAAAAGTCGAAAGTGTAAAAACTGTTTTCACCCAATCTAGAGATTTATCATGGATTCATTTACGGGTCAAAATCAAGAAAACTTGGGACTTTAAAACTTCAACCGGTCTAGTTTATTTATATCATTTTTGTAGATTTTTGTCAATTTTTATAAGCTCTAAAAGCGACTTGTGGATTGGGTCTCATTTCTCAGGCACAAACTCAAGATAATCGAGTGTACACGAGTGTTTTGTGCAGGGCTTGCACAGAGCTCATAAGAGCTTACCAAGGTCTGGTTTTTGGTTTATAAGCACCTGGCCAGGTCTTCTTTAGGTTCCTTCTTTTGGTTTTAAGTTTAGCTTATCTGAGTAGCTTATTTTATACCTGTAAAGTAGTTGCCTAAAACTGTTTTTATCACTTGAGCCAAATCATCAAATCATGGCAGTGGGCACTTAAGAGGTTTAGATTAGTTGTAGTTAGTTGCTTTTAAGTAGTTTTAGCTTATCCTAGCTTTTGTGTTAATTTGGTGTGCATTTGTGACCTTTTGGCTTATTTCAAGTGCTTATTCATAAGCACTTTGCTTTGCAGTTTCATATTCTTGCACACAGCCCTCTGTTTTTATATTTTTCTTAGATTCATAATATTATTTTAGACTTATCTTGAATTTTCTGATTTTTCTAGGACAGGTTTGGTATTTTTCTTTATTTAAAAGCAGCTTTTAAGCCTTTTTAATTAGCATTTAATACAATTAATTGAGAAAAGTTTCAAAAAATAATTTTCATTTTCTTAGGTTAAGATAAATATAAAAGTAAAAAAATATTTTTCCAGATTTTTCTTAGTTAAATTTGTATTTTTAAGCAATTTAAGTAGTTTCAAATAGTTTTTAATTCATAGAAAATACAAAAATATTCAGAAAAATACAAAATTAGTTTTGAAAATTCTCTTTTGTTATTTTAGATTTTTCCAAGTCATAATTTCATTTTTCTAGCTTAATTTCATATTTTCTTGTATTTTAGTCTATTATTAAATAAGTAAAAATAGTTTTTAATTAATAATAATTAGATAAATAGTTTTAAAAATAATTTTATTTTTCTAAAAATTTTCTTTTATCATTAGGTTTGTAAAAATATCATTTTCTTATTTTTAGGATTTATATTGCTTTAGTTTCACATTTTCTGTTGTACGTCACGTAGTTTTTAAATTTAAGTTTTATAAAAGAAAAATCAAAAACATCATTTTGCAAATAGTGATAGCGTTTATTTAATATATTTTATCTTTTTAATTTCTTTTAATTTGCATTTAAGCCCCTTTAGTTTATATACTTTTCCTTTAGGTATAATTGTTCATTATCACACATCTTTTCCGTTCAAATCATCTCGATCACTATCCGTTTGGTGATTCATCGCATAGCTCATTTGGGACATAACGACAGGGAAACACTATACTCTCGATCTTCATTGCATTTGTTTCGGTCTGTTTAAGTTTATTCACGGTTGGCCATTCGCGAGTGGCCGCCACCGTGATAAAACTTGATGGTTTCGATCGATCAAAGCGCACTAACGGCTCCTTTTGATCTTTGCTAAGTAAGTGGATAACTGTTCCTTGACCTCGGGGTGGTTAACGAAGGTAATTCTAGTATCGGGTTCTTCATCTCACGGAAAGGCGCCTCGGCTTCCCGTCGCGATATTCGTCCTTATTACTCCTTTGTGATATTTTTCAAAGTTTCAAGAAAGACAAGGATCTCTCTGGCGATTTTGACAAGAATATGTTCAAGGCCGCTGGTTTCCCACTCGGACTTTGCATTTCTTTCAACGTTCACGGAGATTTCATCTCCATGATGGCCTTCGCCTTCGAGGATTCGCCGCTTATACCTTCTGGAGGTTACCATGTGCAGGAATTTCTTCTTCCGCACCGAAGGAACATTTCCGGGTTCGACTTCATGTTGATCCTTACGAGGTTGTCAAATGTTTCCGCTATGTGCGCTATCATATCTCTCTCCGTCCGGATTTTTATGACCATATCATCGACATACGCTTCCAAGTTTCTCCTGTCTGCGATTGGAATGCGAGTCTACCGGCACGACATGTTGCCCCGCATTCTTGATCAGAAGGGCATTTTGGTGTAACAAAGATCGTCCGCATGTTCTCGTATAGAATCTTGTTTTCTCCTCGTCCTCTCGTCCATCTCGAACTTGGTGGTATCCTTTATGCATCCGAAAACACTTATATTTATATCCATAACGGATTCAATCTTCCAATCGATTTACGGTAAGGATAATAGTCTTTTAGGCGGGAGGAATTGATTTTGAAGTTAATGCACATCAGCCAACTTCCGTCACATTTCTTTACTAGTACCGGATTGGAAATCCATGTGGGGTATCTGACCGGACGAACTATTCCGGCTTTAACCCACTCTTCAACCTCTCTTGTAATCACTAGGTTTTTCTCTCGGGAGAACATCCTCCTTTTTTGGGCGATCGGTGTGTCTGATACGTTCACGTTAAGAGAGTGCTGGACGAAGCGCCTTGGTACCCCGGTCATATCCGTTGGCTCCCAAGCGAATACTACTTTATTTTTTTCGGCGACTCGATGATTTGCCTCTTTACTCCGGAGAACCACTGCTCCCTGTTGTCACACGCTATTCGGGGTATGCGGCATTAACCAATATGTCTTCCGTCGGTCTAAAACCTTGAACTTCCCGGTTCGCCGTCTCCATCTCGCTTTCTAGGGAAAAACCGTCCTTGGGGTCCTGGCTTTCCTCAAATCTTCTACACTCCATGACAACTGCCCTTTTGGTGACCAAAGTGGCTACCCCTCCGGGAGTGGGAAACTTCATCATGGCGTGGATGGTTGAGGGTATAGCCCTTAACTCTCTTAGACCCGTACGTCCTAGAATCACGTTGTAAGGTGACGGAGATCTTACGACCGTGAATTTCATCATGACAGTTCTGTACAAACCATGGTCCCCGAAGCATACCTCCAGCTCAATCTTCCCTAGAGGTTGGATGACTTCCCCGGAGAATCCCACTAGTGGTGAATTACTTTCTTGCAACCTGGATTGAATGGATGGACTGAAGTTGTTAAAGCAGTGCTCGTACATCACGGACCGGCACCTTCGCCGTCATAAATACTCGCGGACGAAGTAACCTTGATTCGCCTCAAAATCGGTGGTTCCTCCGATAGATCTTAGTGGCTATCGTGGGAAATATATAGGATCGTTGACCACCTGCGTCAGAGATGTCGAGCCTTCCTTTGCGGTCTTCAACATAATGATTAACCATGTTGATCACTTTTCCTTTTCCATTATTGCCCTCGGCCTTTCTCGTCCCCTTTGTTGAACATTTTCACCAAATGATCCAATTTTCCGACTCCGATCTGTTTCCAACTCTGTTTCTTAATTGATAACAATCGTTGGTCGGTGTCCTTTCTCCCATGATATTCGAGAATCATCCTCATTTTCTTTGCTTGGTTTTCCTGTAGCGGTGGTGGTGAGGCGGTGTTCAAATGATGCTTCGGTAGCAAGATTTCCTTAGGTGTTTGGAAAGGACGGAGAGCATGACCACGTGATTATCGGGCTTGCTAAGATCGTTTCGTTGGAAGTCGTTTGGGCCGAAGCGTCCGCTTCGAGGGCCACATACGGAGAGAACACCTCCACATATCTAGAGTCACCTCTTTCCTGAGCTCTCTATCATTCCTTCTCCGTCAGGACCCTGAGGTTCTTATCCCTGCGACTGAGGTTTCTCTCCGGGACCACTCGCTTGCTTTCACCCCCGGCATCTCGGTGTTCTTATAAGCCTCTTCGCTCGAATGTAATCGTCCACCCTAGTCATCATTTCTTTCACGGATTTGGGACTGATCGAAAACTTTTAGACAAGTCGAGGCACCGGAGTGAGCACTCATATGGCCCGATATTTTCATGAGCTCGGGAACTCCGGAATCCGGCTAGCTTCGTCGGTCCATCGCTCTTTGAATCCCGGAGTGTCTCGTTTGCTGCTAACAATCCGAGTGATTTAAGTGGGATCCTTGAGTTCTTTTGTCGTAGAGCAAACCTTGTGGTGAATTGTTCGCTTCGATTCACCCAACCGTCAATACTTCCGGTGTTCCAAGTCTTGAACCACCTTGTCTTGCTCCATCCATGGTGCATTGGAACATTTTGCACCATCCGCATTGGCCATTCTCCTTGATTATTTGCTCCAACGAAGCGGTTGATGTGGTCATCCGGATCGGCCGAGCCGTCGTCTGACTTCAAGTTAGCGGGCATTATGCACTGGGACCGTGAACTCTACTATCCTTCTTGTAAAGGGTGGCGCCAATTCCTTATAAGGTTTGATGAGATCGTCTTTTGTTTTGGCGCGGTGTTTTCCTCCGTCCATCATCGTCGTCGTGAAAGTGAGCCGCGTCGGTTTGATAACACCGCTCACCGTCGCGTTGTACTTTCTAAAGAGAGCTCCAACGATGCCATCGGCTTGTATTTGCTCCGAATCCCGGAGGTATGAGTATGAGGACCCCACTTCCCTATATGTTACGGAGGAGAGGTGTATTCGGATGGAGGTGGTGGTCCCGCTCACGTCATTCGATCCTCACGGTAGAATGAATCGAGGTCCACGGATGGCGCCAATTTGTTGAAGCAAAATCTTGTCTCGTCCCGTCTTAACGGTCCGGTAGAGTTGGTCGCTCTCTGCACAAGGCACGAACACGCTTAGCCTCGCCTGGTGTTATTCGAGACCAAGCTCGGTGTGAGGATGAGTAAAGGGTAATAAATGTAGTAGAAATGTAGGTGTAAAACTTAATGCAAGTAATAAATGTGTTGGGGTATTTATACTACCCCAACTTCCTATTCATATTCTTATTCTCCCATCGTTCAAGAATCGCTCCATTGCCCATAATCATTGTACTTAGTAGGTCACGTGGCAGGAGATCCCCTAAAATCTGCTGACATGGTCAGTGGTTGTTATTCTTTGACCGGTCATCAGAATGATCGTCCGGCCTGTGGGTTCGGCCGGATGTTGGATCGTCCGGCACATGCGTCAACACACACCAACTTTGCTAGGCTTTTAATAATAAAGCAAACCTATGATTATCATGTCCAACTTGCTCCATTATTGATACGTACAAATTATTTTCTAATTCCACTCGACACCTTTCTTTCCCACATTTTTTCTTTTGAACTATACCTTTCTTTCCCACTAAGTTTTTGCTTTTCTATTATTCTAGTAAAGAAAAGTAACTCCCAACATCTCTTTGTACGATGTATCAAGAAGATTTAGATGTATACAGCCTTATCCCTACTTAAAATAAAGGAGGCTGCTTTTGATTTTAAAAAAGTTAAAAAGTGACCTCCGGCCTTATAAAAGGTAAGGATCAAACCCTTAACCTCTATCTTTAACGGCAAAAATGTTAACCATTTGATATTTTTTTTTTCTTTTCCTTTTAAAATAACAAATTTTATAACCTACATCACCATCTCATAATTGCTATCTCGCATGTCTCTGACAAAACTTGAGCCTACAACCTTTAAGTTAATAAGCCACTCAGATACGGCTTGCTAGATTTGATTTGTTCCTTCAAACACACCAACTTTGCTAGGCTTTTAAGGCTAGCCCCAGTGGACTCAATCTTTATGTCGATCACTTGATTTTTTGGAAAATGCCGATCGATCACCTTGATGTGGAACATGTCGATCACTTGATTTTTTGTTTAAGTCGATCGTGTGTACGATCGAAACAAACACACATAAAAATAACACACAACTTTCTTAATTAATTTTATTAAAGGTCGCTTCTTATCAGCACCTAATCGCCGAAGGTGTGGGAGAGAAACCGACGTGAGAGAAAATAAGGGATTGAACCCTTAGGGCTAACGGAGTGGCATCGGCTGGGCAATGGGTTCGTGAACCGAGGCAACACCGGCTCCGCCGAGCTCGGGTTCGCTGCGGGTTGTTTTTATGAGTTCGAGCAGCGTTGCTACCGTGATTCATGTGTCTTGTTTTGTATTTTTGTCCTTTTTTGTTTTGTTTTGCAGTTACAGGAAGAACCAAGGAAGAAGAAGGGTACAAGGAAGAAGAAGGGTATCGAGGAAGAAGGGTGGTACATTGCAGGTACAAAATACAAAAAAAAAAAAAAAAAAAAAAGAATTGGTCTAGGGTACCACCTCGCCTGAGTTAGGGTAGTGTTAGGGTAGTAGACGTGTAGTTTTGAGTTGAAGGTTTTATTGGATAGAGGTGACGCAAGACCCCAGGGAGACAGGGTAAGAATATCCACTCCTCCCCTTACTGGGGTAGCGTAATAATAAAGCAAACCTATGATTATCATTTCCAACTTGCTCCATTATTGATACGTACGAATTATTTTCTAATTCCACACGACACCTTTCTTTCCCACTAAGTTTTTGCTTTTCTATTAGTCTAGTAAAGTAAAGTTACTCCAAACAACTCTTTTTAGTTTTTACGGTGTATGAGGAACCTAAGTTGTTTTCCAACCATGCATCCTTCTTTGAATTTGGAGAATATTTCGAAATAATGTTTCAAACCTTTATATTTGAAAAAATCAATATTCATCCTTAAACCTGATTGTTATTATCATTTGATTTTTTATTAGACGATTAATTGTTCAATTAATTTCCATATAAATATATCTGATGTTGAAGCTTGGAGAATATGACTTAAGATGACTTTCTTAAAAGTATGAATGTAACTCAAATATGCTATTTTAACTTTCAAATTTGATGATTTAAGAAATAATTTATGGGTTGGGTTATTTTGACCCCCCTATTTTTTTAGATTGACCCCCCTCTATTATTTTTGAAATTTTTTTATTTTATTTTTATAATTTTATTTATATCAAAAAACTATAAACCCGAAAACGTGTTGTATTGAAAAAGTGTGTTGATCGAAAAAGTGGAGAGACAAAAAGAATGTTCCTACGATTTGACCCCATACTGGATGGTTTCAATAAGATAACGCAGGATGATTTATGCTGACTCAAAGTATTTAGACACTCAAAATAATTGTGTTTGGACATTTATACCCCGGGGATGAAAATGTAAGTGTAATCTATGAGGTATAAACGTTCAAATACAATTAATTTAAGTGTCACTCAATCATCTTTAAAAGTCAGATAAATCATCTCTATCTAATAAAGCAAAGTAGCAAGCCTAGCTATGATTATCATGTCCAACTTGCTCCATTATTGATACGTACGAAATATTTTCTAATTCCACTGAACACCTTTCTTTCCCACTAAGTTTTTGCTTTTCTACTATGCCAAGTTATTCATACTATACTACTATTTTATTCATAGTGCTACTTTTTTTTTTTTTTTTTTTTTTTTTTTTTTAATCAAAAAGCTATAAACTGAAAATACTTGAATCAGAATATAAAGTTTAATAAATCAAACGCTTAAAACTCGCCGTAATACTAACAAAAGCTAACAAAAACCGCACTTGAAAAAAAGTAAGAGGACAAAAGGAATCTTCCTTCGACGAGATATAGCCTGATGAATAATGTATCCCTTCTACTATTCTAATTCACTTAAATTACCACTAGTACAAAATATGAATAAAGGTGGATAAAATTTGTCTAAGTATGGAGTACTATTTAAAAAGGGGTAGACTCGTCTTTCTTTTACAAGGGGCACCCTTTTTCTTTTTTGCGTTTTTTTTGTTTTTTCTTTTTCTTTTATATTTATAATTTTGTTTTATCAAAAAAATTATAAACCTGAAAGTACGGAACACAAAATATAAAGTTTAATAAGTCAAACGTTTAAAAATGTCTAAAATACGGAATAGAAACTGACAAAAAACTGTGTTTTACTGGAAATAAAAGGACAAAAAGAATCTTTAACAAAAACCCCCTTATGTCACATCATAAAAAAGGTTTGTATAGTATGACCTTTAATGGTCAAGTTCAAAAGGTTTGAGTGATCAAAGTTGCAATCATGGCCTCGTGGGTATGGAAAAATATTTTTCCTGGCTCAAAGTAATTTCAATAATCTTTTCAGAAGAAACGAGCTGAGACACTAAAATTATAAAACTATAACATTTGTCATAAAACTTATGTGGTCCGTTTCTTTTATTGGTTCCGGGTAGAATAATCTACCGGACCCGGAACATCTCTCACTTATCTCTCACGTTCTCTCTCTTTGATCGGCACTCCGCCAACAAAAAAAACCGATCGGCGAACCCAGCCCGATCCGACACCGAAAGATCTATAGTGATTTGTGTGAGTGAAAGCACAGTATCATCTACATGAATAGATTATATAAATGAGCTACAGTCTCTTTGTGAGAGGGATAAATGTTTTTATTGTGTTGTGTGGTTGTATCTTTGTCATTTGTTACTCGGTACTACTCTTTTTTTTTTCTCAGCCACATTTTGGTTATTTGGTATGGTTTAAAGTTTTTTTTTTATCATTCAATCAATTAGGTTGGTGTTTTTTTGGTATTCTGGATTTGGTTTATTTCATGATATAATCGAGGTTTCATGACATAGTTGTTAGTTTTTGTTTATCTTCTTGATTTGTTGTAGTTCATCAGATGATATAGGTTGGTGTTTTTTATCTTTTGGGTTTGGTTTATTTTATCATATAATCGAGGTTTCATGACATAGTTGATATTTTTTGTTTATCTTCTTGATTTGTTGTAGTTCATCAGAAGATTGATGTTGTTGTGTGTGGAGTTCTTCAGTTTTTTTAATTTAGGTTTTTGCATCTTTAAGTTGCATGTTTGCTGCTTATAGTGTTATAGTTAGCACCTTTGTGATTTATCACTTTAGGGTTTTAAATACCTTGATGCGTTCCTGTTAATTTTATGTGAAATCACTGCAGTAGGATATTTAAAGATAGTGTAAAAGGTGTTTATATTCAGTTTAATGGATGTTTAAAAATTGGGATGGTGAGTGAACAATATGCAAAGTTGGTAGGATAGTTGTTTGTGTTTACTTGAAGTTATGAATGCTGATAACTGGTTTCAGACCTTTTTTTTTTGTTGTCTGTTTTATAGGCTTATCAATGGAATTATTTTGGCAAAGCAACAAAACATGAGTTGTTGTTGCAGCAGATGTCTGCTATTTGTTCTGTGTTGGCCACAAATTTGTCGCCTCCTATGTGAGCCTATATTTGAAAACCTGAGGCCATGAATGTGTGGGCAATGATGATTAGTCTGTGTTATAACTATTTCATGAGTATGCTCGCGCATTCCCGTATCTTGGCGGGGTAACCAAGAATGGTATGTGGTTACAGCCATGGTGGGTGCGTAGAATGGCTCAAGGAATTGCAGATCTGAGCCTCAAAAGGTTGACATCTGGCATAATGTAGTCGGTGTCATCAGCCACACGGGCTTTAATAGTCCATTGGCCATTGTTGCAGTTCTAATTGAAATTATAATATTTCAAAGTAACATTGAGTCTATTGGACTATTAAAGTCCGTGTGACTGCTGCAGCAGGACACAGGCATTACAACAATCCAAAAGCCGATGGTGAGATCTGTTTCCAATATCTTCTTAAAGCTATGTGTTTGGTTTACATGTATTGACCTCTATTGGTATGAACCACAAGTGAATACAAGCATAATGAGGTTTTCATGGGAGGCTGAGAACCGACTTAAGTACCTTGGGTTGCATTTGGGTTATTTGCCATACTTACTATACAATATTGATTGCAATAGGCAATGTCTCAGAAATTTGGCATGAGCGTTCCCGTATCTTAACGGGGTAACCACGGCTGTTATGTGGTTGCAGCCATGACGGGCACATAGAGTGGCTCAAGATATTGTAAATCTGAGCCTCATTTAGGATGTTAACAGAATAATGCAATTTTTCATTCTTTTTACTCATAAACTAATGACAACTCTTTTTTTAAGCAGGTATTGGAGTAGACAAATATGTTGGTCGGTCTTCGGCCAACAAAATTTACACTTCTTATTGATGTGATCTCATCTTTTTCGTTGGTCGAACACTGATCAACACTTATGGTTCGTTGTTTTAGGCCTATGATAAGTATATCACAAATACAAAATCAGCTGCAAATTTACACAGAAGGCATCCGTGTATCTGAATTTTTATACTGTTTCTTTGTCTTTGGCAATAAACTGTGTATTCATGATTAAATGTAGCATCTAACATCGTTACACAATATTGGCAAATGAAGAACGTGACGTACTTTAAAGTACAAAGTTTCTAGCAACCACCATTTTTTATTTTTTTCCCTTTTTCTAGTCTTTTCTTTTTTCTTAAATTTAAATTTTCAAAAGAAACATATATGTTTGTCGGCTTGATTATTTCTTCTTTAAAGTCAACCACGTTCTTCATTTAAAAATATTGACATACGATGTTCAACGCAGTTACCCATTCTGAATTCCCATACAATTTCTTTTGTTTTTTCAACAATCTAGCAAAATCGGTGCGAGCATTTGCAAAAAGGGAGTTGAAATGACAAAAGGATTTGTAAGGTTCAGAAGGGTTAACTATGTTGCTTTATACCTGTTACGTCAAAACTGTTGATTGCAATGTTTATTGCAGAAGGCAATGATGATATGTATTCATGTTAACTATTTCTTGAGTGTGCATCGCGCATTCACGTATCTTGGCAGGGTAACCAGCAACATTATGTGGTTGCAGCCATGGCGGGTGCGTAGACTTGCTCAAAGAATTGCAAATCTGAGCCTCATTAAAAAAGATATTGTGTTATGGCTCAATTTTTTTTCTTTTCTGGAAAAAAAAGGTGTAACAAAATACTGGTATGTGATGTAACGTAGTCTGCAGTATCCGTTACAATGGCTTCCATCGGCCATTGTTGTAGTTCTAATTGAAATTATGATGCTTTAAGCGATATTGAGCCTCTGGGACTATTAAAGCCCATGTGACTACAACATCAGAACACATCCATCGCAACAGTGTAAAATGACATGGTAAGATCTTTTTTTAGTATCTTCTTAACATTCACTGTTTGGTTTGCATGTATTAACCTGAATTAGTAGTGAAACGCAGGTGTGTGCGAACAGAGTGGGGTGTTTAAAAGAGGCTGAGAAGTGGCTTAAGTATCGTCAATTGTGTATTGGTAATTAAATGCAGCATCTAACATCGTTTAGCAATATTAGCAAATGAAGAATGTGGTGCACTTTAAAGTCCACCTCGTTCTTCTTTCTTAAATATTGACATATGATATTTAGCATAGTTACCCATTCTGAGTTCCCATACAATTCCTTTTCTTTTTCAAACAATCTAGCAGATCGCTTGGTGCAAGCCTTTGCAAAAAGGGAGTTGAAACGATAAAAGGATTTGTGGAAAACTAGAAAGGGAGGGGGGTTAAATAGTTTTACCGATTAAAACTTGGTTTTAAACTATTTAGATCGACTTATGTCAATCTATTTGAACGTGTGTGTTGGATGTTGATAGACAAGCGCATAGATGAATAAAAGCTAAGATAAAGAGTAAGATGCACAAAACCACAACGCGAGTATTTATAGTGGTTTGGCTACAAGGACACCTTCCTTGCCCTACTCCACTACCCGAGTCACCTACTCGAGAGTTCGTAATCACTACACGACACAACTCCTTATGGCGGAGAAGCCTTCACAACGTCGCCTACTCATTTTCCGGTACAAGGCTAGACACCGGGTTCTTCCACAAGGTAGAACCACACCTATCACAACGTCGCCTACACTTTATCCGGTACAAGGCTAGATACCGAGTTCAATTACAAAGGAGAAACTACTACCCAATATTACACATCACCTATCCCAAAGGAGACCCACTCCTTATTACAACATCATCAAGGATATCAATATCCTTGGATACAACCTATCTCTATTTGTACATCGATACACCATATCGATTGTACACCCTTGGCATCTTTTACTAATGCCTTAGACTTGACTCTTTTGGCGTCCTTCACTAATGCCTATGACATGGACGTTCGACACCTTTCATTAATGCCTTCGCCTTGACTCCTTTGGCATCCTTCACTAATGCCTTTGACACGGACGTTAAGCACCTTTCACTAATGCCTTCGTCTTGACCCGTTTGGCATCTTTCGATAATGCCTTTAATACAATACTTCTAATGAGGAAGAAAGAATTATCAATAAGAGAACCTCAGTAGTCATGATGATGACGAAGCATGGCAAATCATGGACTTGAGCTTGCTCGACTTCAAGAGGTGGTGATCTCGCCTTTAAGAGGAACCTAGAGAATCACACAAAAACAAACACAAACTACATAGAAAGATCCTTTGGATCTGAGGTTAGAAAGTTTACAATACTAGGTGAAAGTATGTGTAGGAGTTACTTCCTAAAATGAAGAAATGACTCACTATTTATAGAAGAAAATAAGCTACTGTTCCACGGATCCCTTACTTGAGGGATCGGTCCAGTGTAAACTGAGGGAACCGTGGGACGCTCCTCTTTGCCCATGGGTTTTTGGTCATGGGTCATGGGTCCTAGACTTTGGACCACGGGTATCCAAGTAGATACAATATATCTAGAAGATGCAATGCATCTAGTCCATGAGTCATGGGTTAAATCCATGGGTCATGGATAATACCCATTTATGACTTATGCATGATGTCATGCAATGGGTTATGGGTTATGCTCCATGGGTATGGGTCATGGACTTTGGTTTTACCCAACTACATTCAATGTATTTAGTCAATGGGTAAAATACTTAAACTTCTACCCATTTATATTACCCATTATAATACATACTAATTATGTATATATCTACCCAATATGTAAACACTAGTTGTTGTACATATGCATTACTAAATCATAAAAGCACTATTACTTGCTTAGTGTTTTATATGAAAAATGTAAGTGTGTTAGTAAACTATTTGCTCAAACTATTTACGTATTTTATTTGTTTCGTTAAAATGATTTTACGTTTGTTATCGACAAAACATTTGAAGATCGTAAAATATAAATAAACCTTTTTACGGCTTATTTATATTAACAATATCCCCCTTTTTGTTGATGACAAAACATAAGATTACTTTAAGAAAAAACTAAAATTCGTAAAATTTTGAATTGGAGTTTTTACTCTCTTCTCCCCCTTTTTGTCGAAACAAAAAGAGCGTCGAAAAGAAACTAACAATACTAAATTAGTGCATTGCAACTATGTTTGTAAAAGTTTGAATTGCAACTAACAATACTAAAAATACTAAAATTCGTAAAAGTACTAAAAATACTAAAATTCGTAAAAGTACTAAAAATACTAACAATACTAAATATACTAAAATTCGTAAAAGTTTGAATTGCAACTAACAATACTAAAAAGAGCGTCGAAAAGAAACTAACAAAACAAACAAAACAAAAAGAAACTAAAAAAAAATATAAAGTGCAAGTGACGGGAAGTGTTCTCGTCTTAGCTCCCCCTTGACGAGTCCATCCCTTTGTGAGGGCGTCAAGTAAGAAACAATACTAAATTAGTGCATTGCAACTATGTTTGCAAATGTTTTCGTCTTTGTGACGACTATGCTCCCCCTTGATGATTGCAACTTTGCAAGAAGGACGTCATGTAATGTAACCCTAATGTGAATTATATTGCAAATGAATTTTCAATGTATTGCTTAACACGAAACTCCCCTAGCTTAGGGTATCAAAGTCTTCATGTGTAAATTGAAAATCTACAAAACAAATGTTAGAAAACAAGTATATAATGCATAATTTCAGGAAAATAAGACTCAAGTCAGTAGTAAACAAGTCTTCTGTTGCACGGATCCCACGGTTCCCTCTTAATATGGATCCGTCTAGGCAAAACTGAGGGATCCGTCTGTCTGAAAGCTTAAGACAGCAATGGTGATGTAACAAGTGATGTTAACATCAAAATGAGATATGTATTAAAGCATCAAACATATACTCAAAACAATATGGCATATAACATGTAACTTCATTCAATAAAAATACGAGAAGTGATCTACACATCTCTAAAACTAAGAGAATGATTTAAACATGAAATATGATTCCTAAACTATCTAAATTAAGCTTAAAACTAGGACACCACTTGAATCCTTAAGCTCAAGGTTGTTTGGGTTTGTTGATCTCGTCGAAACGTTCGAGGAGGTGATAGAACATGAAACTTTGATCTTCACGTACTTCATGTATCAAGCTTTCAACATGTTGACAATGATAACAATCTTTGTCATGGTTCGGAAATGGTGGTGGTAGAAAGGAAATGGCTTGATGTGGAGGATCAAGTGAAGAGGGTTGAGGATCCTCAAAAGAAGGTGGGATTGGCGTAGGCACATTCGATGATGGCTCAACTAAGGTTGATGGTGGAGGTAGAGAGGTGTCAACTTCCATGTGGTCGGGTGGTTGACTTTGATGATTCCTCATAATCCAAAATGGACTATTTGAGGGTGATGGAGAAAAGGATGTCGGGGCTAGTGTTGATTCAACACCTTGATTTTGTTGCGCTATTCTTTCCAATGAGAATGTTGGCAATGGTGGAGGATGAGATGGCCTAGGAGGCAAGTCCTCTAGATTGTAGAGGTGTGGTGATGAGAGTGGAGTGGTGAATGATATGGCTCTAGGCACTAAGGGTAATGGTTTAGTGGTAATAGGAGTGTTTGGTTTAGGGGGTATGGTGGTGTTTGGCATTGGTAGTTTTGTGGGAACAATCCTTTTGGGGATTGGTTTGATAGGTGGAGGGGAGATCCTACCATTTGTAGATTTAACGGGAGATGATTCGGTTGAAGAAATTTCGTGAACAACACGAGCAAGTTTCTTGGGTGGTCCTTTGGTGGATGAGTTACCACTAGGAGCTTTCCTCATGATGAGATGATGATAACGCTACACGCGTCGTTCGGGGTCAAAGGAACTTCCTTTTAAATCGAGCAAGTTTTTCAACACCCTAGGCGGTGAACCTAATCGTTGTAGTGTAGTATTAGGGTAAGCCACGGTATTGATATCGTTCTCTAGGGGAATAGGAATGCTAGTGAGAAGTTACTACGCTAAGGTTGGGGTTGAGGAAGATTATTTTTTATCTTTTTATAATTTTTTAAGGAAAGGAAAGGTACGAATCTCGGGGTTTGGATTTGGGGGTTGGTATTGCTACCAATTACTCTACTTATCTAATTATCTAATCTAAGGTGTATGTAGTCTATGTCTAATTATTGTGTGCTCGTATGATAGTTTAAAGATGTGTTTACTTAGGTTTTACTACTCCTTAATTATCTCCTATTGGTGGTTGAATTGTCACGTCCTTATTCTTAGTTAGTTGCGTGTCTAAAGTTGTAGGTATGCTTTCTCCCTAACTCTTTGAACTTACCAAAGGGTCTCGTCTACAAAACCCACTAGGGATAATAAACTCTTACTCTAAGGCACTCTTTGGATGGTTTAGCTTACAACTACTCAAGGAGTTATATTCTAAGGTTCACAAAGATTTAATCAAGCATTAAGTACACAACGAATGACCTATCACATTACTAGATCATTAATCAACTAAGATAAAAGACAACCAATCAATATTCAATAATTAATTATCATATTCCCTAAGCAAACACACAAGTAAATTAGCCGGACATGGAAAACATGCAAGTATACACACAAATAAGCAAAGACATAATTATATTAATGAAGTAAAACACTTATCTTGGTGTAAGATAGGGTTTGGAACCCTAAAATCTTGTACAAGACAGCCTTGGTTGGTTTAGGTTTTTACTCCAAAAGACTACACACAAATCTTGAAAATTAGTATTCTATATATAAGATTACATCTGCGACGGCGCCACCTTATGTTTTGTGACGCCGTGTCGCCGCTATTAGGGTTTCGTCTTGGCCACGTTAGACTTGCGACGGCGTCACCTTATGCTTGTGACGCCGTCCTCTTCACTTCCGGCCGTCTCGGATTGCATCTAGGCCGTCCGAGTTGCGACGGCCTACTCTTTTATAACTTGACGTCGTCACTTGAAAATAGGAGTTTTGGCTTCGTCCCGTCACAAAATCCTCCGACGGCGTCACAGTATAAGCCGTGACGCGTCACCTTATGTTTTCAAGACTTTGAGTGTCTCGATTCGACTTTGGCCATTTTCTTCGTATATTCGCCTTTTCGTCCAAATAAGTGCCATTCCAAATTTTGCCTTCAAGAGACCTAAAAAGTGAAAAGGAACGATATTAAGCAATAATGGATACAAAAGTGATCAAATAAGGGCTTAAACGACCCTCAAAAGGTACCTTTAAAACCTTATCAAATATCCCTACACTTGGTATTTGCTTGTCCTCAAGCAAATGTGCTTTTAGCCAATTAATTTATAAGTTAGGGGTCATGAAGCATTGGTTTAAAACAGTCCACAACACATATAAGCCCCGAAAAGTCATAACAAACACGGAATTACATACTAGCACCTCACATGGGGTGTTTGGATACTCACATATCTCTCGGTGTATATAAAATATAACAAATTGGAAATGGAAGATAAACACTCATTAACCGGTCCTAGTACATAGATTACCATAGGCTTGAGAATAGATCAAACCTCCATCGCTTTGGCGTAAGCACCTAGGAAAGACTATCAAAGAGGTCTTTAAAGGGTTGTAACGTTAGGCTTACGGTAGGGAAACAAAGGGTTTGGTGGGATAGGCTATTTAGTGGTGGTAAGTCAAAAATCTCTATGTTAAATGCATACGAAGAATGGCGTTGCTAAGCCAAGACTCGACACTCTAGACTCTAGCTAACTGAAATAAACAAACATAAATTTAAAGGATAAATGTAGGATGGTAGCCCGTATATATATATATATATATATTCACTCTATTTATTTATTTTTTCTTTTCTCTTTTTCTCTTTTTTTTTCTCTTTTTTTTTTTAATCATACACTTTTACTCTACCATCCTCTACGGTAACATCAAAATGATAGGGTTTATAGGCACATCCCTACACTTGAGTTTTATTACTCTAACACTAATTTGACCCGAATTGAAAAGATCAAAACACTTGGGGTACATTATTATGCAAACAAAGGGAATTTGAATTTAACGTTCCCTTCCGTCATTTCATAAACTTTAACTTTTCCCATGAATCCCAATCGTCCCAAAACTGTATACAAAGGATATGACTCGACTTAGCAACTCATGCAAGCAACCAGATAATTGAACTAAGGGTTTAGGTGATAACAATAATGCACTAAAAGTGAGTGCATATAGGGTAGGCTAAGGCGATTTGGGTGTTGATGAGTGTCCAAATACTCATCATTTTTGTATAATCTAAACTGCAAAATCATCTGAAAACGCTCAGAAACACATCAAAATGATCAAAATATCACAAATTAGTGTTTTATGTGTTTTAAATGCAAAATATCAAAATCGGATGAAAAATGATTCAAGTTTGCAAAATTGGCGCTTTAGTCCCCAAGTTTTAAAAGTTGTCAAATCTAGTCCCTGGAATTCAAAAATGTGGAAATTTATCATTCAAGGTCCCTGAAGTATTCTAAGTTGTTTAAAATGATCCTTGAATGATTCTTTGGTCAATTGGCAAGAAAGGTCCCTAAACTTTGGAAAATTGCAAATTTAGTCCTTGGACCTTTAAAAAATGGATTTTATGCAAAAAGGATACTTGTTCTATCAAAAGTTGTCAAGTTTGGTCCTTGTGAGAGCATTGGAAAAATATCACTTTCAGTCCTTGAAGTTTGGTCGAATTACATTTTTAGTCCTTGTATACTAAGCTAAAACCAAACGGATCCTTTAAATATCACAAAGCCCAAATCCAAAAACAAGCCCAACCCCCTTTGGCTGACCCTTGAGCCAGGCCACAATACATTGTGAACCCCAGCCAAACCAATTGTGACCTCCCTGTGTTATTAAGCTCGGTCAAACAAAAGTCAAACCCACTCACCCCGCCCAAATACCACTAACACTGTAGACTCTCCTCCTCAACCTCTGAAACATCAAAACCAGAGTGGTTTTCCACAATTTTCAACTCCCCCTCCATGCTATGTCCCCTCCTCCTCCACTAACAACAAAAACCTTAATTGATTGAACCAAACTCCCAATTAAAGCTAAAACACCTTCAATTGAAATATTTGGCGCCAAAAGCAAGGTGTATGGTTCGATTAATTTGAGTGATCCAAGGGCTCAAGTGTGGTGGGATAGATTCAGTACATCAAGGAATGCTAAAAGTCTATAAAGGAAAGAAGATGCATTGTATCACACTATCTAGTGTAATTTTATTTTCCTTAGTCGTTTTCTTTAACTTAAGCTTTTCAATGTATGTTTTCATTTCTAAGTACTTTGTTTAAGTTTCTAAAGTGTATCTGAATCTTTCTTAATAATCAATTTCAAGTTTTCATTATCAATTTCAGTTTATGCAGTTTCATTTAAAAAAATCTCATATTATGGAAATGTTGTTTGTAGAGGTTATAATGGACTGAGTAAGCCACATAAGCTCCTAGAAAGCTATTTCAAGCTTTTAGAAACTCTAAAATTCGGTTTAGAAGAAAATCGAAAATCATCAAAATACCAAATAAATAGATCAAAAATCAAAAATCACTTGGAGATGGTGTACACAATGGGCGAGGTAAATCATGGATGGCCTTGGTTTAGTAGCTTAGTGGTAAGCTAATAAGGGTGTTCATTGGTCCCGGTTCTCGCTTTTAAGCTTGGAAGCTTTTGTAAGCTCTTTTGATCATCTTGGCATCTTCTTGTTGTACTTGTTCATAAGCTTTAAATTCATTTGCTTTATGTTATTCAATCTTGGTTAAGTGTTATTAATCATTAAAATCGATCTCTTGTTCTTTTAAATTAGTAATTAGCAAAACTCTAGTTTTAACAATATAAACGCATCTTGGTCAATTCTTAGTTTGAAGTTGTAATGGGTGTTGTTTAAGGATTCATTAGTCCTATAAAGAGATTATACAAGGTTGTAAATCGGTTTCATGGTTTAAAATTGTGTTTTGTTTTGAAAAGTTCCATAACAATCATCATAAGTGTTGTTTGGTTTATTTAGTTTAACTGTGCTCAAGAGTACTCAAGTTGTTGTTCATGCTTGCTCTGTGTCTCTTTAGTGCCTTATAACTCATTTCAGTCAAGAAATCAAGTCCTTGTTAGCTCAAAAGTCAAAATACCATATAATCTCATTTATGTGGCTTACTGTTGGAAATTTAAGTTCCATGGTCATGATTTGGTGTTAGAAAGTTGTTAAAATTGTTCAAATCAGTCTTAGTATAACTTAAAACAACATATTCAGTGATTTAGATCAACTCAAAGTTCATTTTGGTCAACTTAGTAGAGTAATTAAAAAGTCAAAATTTTCAATGGGTCGTTTTTGAATAAACTTTGGAATTTCATTGTGTGTTCAATAGTGAGTTTTAGTTTATAAGCTCTTGGGGTATTAGAGTCTAGTTGCTTAACAAAAATACAAAAATACTAGATCTCCTTGAATCAGCTTTTAAAGTACTTTTTAGTTAGCTTGTTGTGGGGTACCTGTTTGAATAACTGTCCTGTGCACAGTTAATGGTTCCATGTTAATAAGCTTGCATTGAGCTTATTAGTGCTTCAAATCTTGTGTTCTCTGGTTCTTTGGAAAGCCAACCTGGTCCTCTTGGATTGTCAAGTCTAATATTTCACTTTGGAACTTGTTTGCTAGAAATGACAAGCCTCAAGCTTGTCCCATTTCATCATTATCAAAAGTGCTTATCTCGCTTAATCATAGCTTATCGGTGTGCTTCTTTGTATATTTTAGCCTCATTTCAGTTTCTCTAGCTTGTTTGCATCTGTTTTGAGCTTTTGTTTCATCTGTCAAGCTTGTTTAGCTTATTTTCACCAAACAAGCTCTTAAGTCCATTGTTGGATCAATAAGCCATCAAAGCGCTTATTTGTGATTTGTAAATTTTTGTCTTTATTAAAGTTTCATAATATCATTATTAAAGTAGTTTTCAAAAGAAAATACGAGAAAAGTCCAATTAAAAATCGTTGATAGTGTTTATTTAATATTTCTTAGCTTTTTGATTTTCTTTTCATCTTATTAATTAGCAAATCTTGTTTTCTATTTTTCTCGGGTTTCGTCATCATATAGGATTTTTAGAAAAAGTTTCAGATTTTCTCTATCTTTTAGTATTTATTATAATTTTAAATAGTTAATAAATAATAAATAATTAGTAATAAATAATTAAAAGCATAAAAATATCTTTTCTGTTTCAAAATTAGTTTTATCATATTTTAGATTTTCAAAGTTAACATTTTATTTTTCCAAGTTTATTTTATATTTTCTAGTAATTAAGTGTATTTTAAATAGTTATTAATTAGTAATAATTAAATAAAAAGTGTGAAAATATATTTTTAATTTTAAAATTAGTTTTATAGTATTTTAGATTTTTCAGAATCATAAGTTTATTTTTCTAGCCTTATTTTGTATTTTCTTCTAATTTAGAGTATTTATTAAATAGTTAAAATAGTTTTAATTAATAATAATTAATTAAATAGTGTTAAAAATAATTTTATTTTTCTAATAATTTTCTTTTATTTTAGGATTCCAAAATGTCATTTTATATTTTTAGGTTTTTATTTCTCAAATTCATTTATTTATTTTGTACGTATCGTAGTTTTAAAACTTACGTTTACGTTTCTTTGATCGATTGTTGTGCTTTCCAAATCAGTACTCCATTCCATTCCAATCAATCGAGAGTGTAATTTCTAATCAAACGTTTACGATCACCGCCTTAGTGATCATTCCATCATCTGAATCGCTTTACACACCATTGAGTCTCCTTGGGACTTAACGACCCGAATTCACTATATTTCTCGATCTTCAATGTATTTGTGTTTAAGCTGTTTTAAGTCTGTTTGACTTGACGGTTTAGCACAGATCAAATTTTAGGCCACGTGCCGGGAGGCTTTAGCGTGTGTTTAGCCATTTCGGATCCATTGTTGCACATACCCATCATTTGTAAAAAGTTTTGTAAAGTTATAAAAATCAAAAAGTCATTAACACTTTTCCTAAAGTGTTAAAACTCCAAAAATATAAAACAACAAAACAATCGAAACGTTTTCTATTTTGTATTCTCTTTTAAGGTGATTCTTGAAGAGATACGATTTGGTTAAGCGGACGATAACAAAAATCTTGTCAAAAGTTTTAAACCCATACGCACAAATCTTACCTACGTCTTTTCGGTGGTACTTAATTAAATACATAAAATCAACCACCGCAAATCAAGGCGATGCACTACCTAGCGGGGTGCGACCATTAATAAGTTCCCAACATCGATTTAAAACTTGCCTTTGTGTCACTTGTGATTTGGTGTACCTTTTTCAAAGAAGCCATTTCATTTGTGATTATTGGTTAAGTTCACTTGTGTTTTGCCTCATATTGTTTTGAAAATTGATTTTATACATAGTGCATGCGCACTCGTTCTTCCAATTCTACAAGTCCAATTTACGAACTTGAAACATTCCTCGTGAGCGTAGAGGACGTTCACCTCCTTCACCGTGATCGAGAACGCCTACCACCACCACCTCCGTCGAAATGGCGGAAGACAAACCCATGAATGAGCTTCTCCAAGCACCCATCGAGGGTTACGGAGATGCCATTATTGTTCCAACCATCGTGGGCGACACTTTCGAGCTCAAACCGGGTTGCTCAATCTAGTAACCCAAAGCCAATTCTATGGTTTTGAGCGGGATGATCCTCATGCACACATTCGATGGTTTAACAAGATTGCATCTACCATCAAGTACAAGAATGTCCCACATGAAGCTATCAAGCTTCTTCCATTCCCATTTTCTAGAGGACAAGCCCGAAATTGGCTTGAGAAACAACCCCTCGTTCTATAGAGACATGGGAAGATCTTGTCACCAAGTTCGTTAACGAGTTCTATCCTCCATCCCGAACCACAAGTCTTAAGAATGAGATAATGAAATTTTCTCGAGATTTGATGAATCGTTCGGGAGGCATGGGATCGTTACAAAGAGTTGCCATGAGTGTCCGCATCACGGTTTTACCGAGTTAATGCAAATGGATACTTTCTACAATGGTCTCAATCGACAAATCAAGACTCTTTGAATGCCTCCGCGGAGGTAATTTCTTGAGCAAGACCACCAAAGAAACCTTGCGGATCATTGAGAACAAATCTCAGTCCGTCCTTTCGAGCTAAGACATATCGCCTAATCTTGGACCTTCTTCTTCTTCATCCCGGTGAGTACATCTAGCACCGATGCTAAGATTGATAAACTCACGAGACATTGTTCGAGCTTTGGTTCTTGCTAACCGAAGAAAGTCTCCTTCACTCGAGACTCCAACACATCTTTGAAGTGAAGAAAGTTGAGAGTTGTGTCACTTGTGGTGGTCCTCATGCTTACTACAATTGTACTGCCACCGATGGTAGTCCTTTTGAAGCCAATGCTTTAGCCGGTAGTTCACAGCAAGGAGGTACTCAATACCGTCCTCAAAATGAACCACACTACCGTGCTAACACTAATCAGGCACCACCCGGTTTTAATCCAAATCACAACATGCACAACCGGAACCAAAACCAACCTAGAATGAACCAAGGTTATCAAAACCAAGGTAATTTCTATCCTGGACCCAATCAAGGTTTCCAACATCAGGGGAACCTTCATCAAAACAATTTCAATCGAGGGAATCAATTTCATGGGAATATGAATCCTAATCAAGGAATTTTGGTCATAATCAAAACATACGACCTCAAATTATCCCTCCAGCTCCTCCGTCATTACTCCTCGGGACCATCATCGATGAGTTCTCAAGCGCTTCATGAAATCCCAAGATGAAATGAGCAGGGTTGTTGGTCGGTCAGTTAACGATCCGAAGAAGTCTTTAAATGATCGACCCTCGGGCTCGGTACTTTACCGAGCAACACGATCGCTAATCCGAGGGGCGATGCCAAGGCGATCACAACCCGAGTGGTGTTTCATACTGGACTGCTTGTTCCTACTACCTCTTCTTCTTCTTCTCTCCCTAAGGTAGTGGAAAGTGAACCGAGGACACACAATGGACCTCACGACTCCAATGCCTCCTCCACCGTGCCAATGAGTCAAGTTACCAAGGATACTACGGACAAAGTGCATAATTCAAGCCCACGGCATACAAGACACGCCCTACCTTCTGAGTCCAACCTCAAGTGGTCCGAAACCCAAGTCAAATCAAGGAGTTGTTTTGAACCTCCCGTAGCTCTGTTGAGAATCGAATCCAAATCTTCTATTCCTTACCCATCGCGTTTGAATGAGCAAAGCTCATGAGAAAGCTAGTCATCAAATGGATAAATTTTTCCAAATTTTCCAAGAGTTACATTTGACATAAGCTTTATGGATGCTATCATCTTCGATGCCCAAGTTTGCATCAACTCTCAAACACATGTTAAGCAATAAGGAAAAGTCGTTTGAAATGGCAAAGACTCCTCTAAACGAGAACCGCCGCAGCTTATCCCAAGAAGCTTCTGAAAGCTTGGAGATCCCGGGAAATTTCTCTTACCTTGTGTATTCCTCAGAATGGTTGAATGCTTTGCCCTAGCGATCTTGGTGCAAGCATTAATCTTATGCCATATTCGGTGTGGAAGAAACTTTTCTTCCGAACTCACTCCTACATGCATGACTCTCGAGCTTGCGATCGTTCCATATCCCGTCCTCTTGGCATTGCCGAGGACGATTTGTAAAGTAGGAAAGTTCCATTTCGGTGACTTCGTGGTTGTTGATTTTGATGCCGATCATCGGGTTCCTCTCATTGTTGGTAGAGGATTCCTAAGAACGGGCCGTGCTCTCATAGATGTATTTGAGCGAAATCACATTGCGTGTTGGTAATGAAGTCGTCACCTTCAACCTTGACCAAACTTCGAGGTACTCCGCAAACTATGATTACGAATCGGTCAACCGAATAGATATCATTGATGTTGCTTCCGACGAGTACTCTCAAGAAGTTCTTGGTTATGCTCATAATTCGTGAGTGGGGATACCACCACATCTTCTCACCTATCATAGCCAATTTACTCCTTCTCTCACCCGTTTGAGGCGACTTCATCTTAGATGAGATTGAAGCATACTTGGCTAGTGATTCTGCACTGGGAAATTGATCACGCTCCAATTGATATTGAGGGGACATACTTCTTATTGAGAAGTTGCTTAATGGTGATCCTTCATCAACCCCTCATCCTAGTGATTCAATCCCAGTTGAGATTAATCTGAAGGGAGATATTCTTCTTGAGAAGTTGTTAAATCAGGATACTTCTCTTCTTCTCCCTCCCATCAAGCTTCATAATAAGGAAGTCAATTCAGTTGAGAAAACTGAAGAATTTCCTGAGGTTGAGCTTAAGGACTTACCTCCTCATCTCGAGTACGCATTCCTTGAGGGTGATGATAAATTACCCGTCATTATTGCTCGAGATTTGAGTAAAGATGAAAAATCCGCTCTCATAAAAATCCACGAAGTCACACAAGCAAGCAATTGCTTGGAAACTCTCCGACATCAAAGGTATAAACCCCGAGTTTTGTACTCATAAAATCTTGATGGAGGATGACTTCAAACCAAAGAGCTCAACATCGAGACGAGTGAATCCAAAATCCATGATGTTATTAAACAAGAGGTTATCAAACTTCTTGATGCAGGATTGATTTACCCGATCTCGCAGGTCCTTGGGTCACCCAATTCATTGTGTTTGAAAAGGGTGGCATTATCATATCACAAATGAAGATAACGAGTTAATACCAACTCGATTGGTAACGAGGATGGCGTGTTTGCATCGACTATCGTAAGTTGAATGATGCCACCCGAAAGACCATTTTCCTCTACCCTTCATGGACCGGATGCTTGAGAGATTAGCGGGGAATGAGTACTATTGCTTCCTTGATGGTTTCTCGGGTTACTTTCAGATCCCTATTGATCCACGGGATCAAGAGAAGACCACATTCACTTGCCCATACGGAACTTTTGCCTACAAACGTATGCCTTTTGGCTTATGTAATGCTCCCGCACGCTCCAACGATGTATGATGGCCATTTTCCACGACATGATCGGGGAAACAATGGAAGTGTTTATGGATGACTTCTCGGTCATTGGGGATTCTTTTCAATCATGTCTCTCCCATTTAGATAAAATGCTTCAAAGGTGTGAAGACACCAATCTTTGTCTAAACTAGGAGAAAAGTCACTTTATGGTCAAAGAAGGCATAGTCCTTGGCCATAAGATTTCTAAGAACGGGATTGAGGTAGTGATCCGGTCCGAACCGTCAAGTCTAAAAGACTTAAAACTGCTCAGACACAAATGCAATGAAGATCAGAGAATACAGGGGATTCCCGGGTCGTTAAGTCCCAAGGAGACTCAATGGTGTGTATAACACTAATTCAGATGATAGAATGATCACTAATGATAGCGATCAGAAAGGATTTGATTGAATATTACACTACTGAAAAAGTTAATAAATAACAGCGACTTAAATGCAAATTAAGAAAATTAAAAAGTTAAAATCTATTAAATAAACGCTATCACTATTTTTACAATGATGAACGTTTATGATAAAATAACTTAACTAAACTATATTAACTAAAACGTAAACTCAAATTACTTAAAAACGTGACTTAAAATGAAAACGTACGTTATGTACAAAAATTACGCTGGAGCGCAAGATAAAACGTAAAATTTATGAAATAAAGGTCCTACGAATGTGAAAACAATTTTATTACGTACTATATGATAAAAGAAAATTTTAGGAAAAAGCCGGGTATTTTTTCGACTTTTAAATTATTTATTATGATTTAAAACTAATTTAATCTAATTAATTTATAAAAATACTAAATGATTTTAGAAAATCAAATTTTCACTAAAAATACTTTAAGCTATGTCGATTTTAAGAAAATAGAAAAGAGTACACTACTTTATGAAATAAGCGCTTAAAAAGCCAAAGAATCAAATAAGCTTAAAATCATTAAATGTACTTAAATATTAAGTAGTGCAAATATAAACCTGAAAAGACCCTAGGCGCTTGGTGTTGAGCGTGTTGTTGTGTGTTTGAGCAAGAGGTCGGGGTCGAATCCCACCCCTGCACCTTTTTGCAAACTATTTTTTTTTTTTTTTTTTTCTTTTTGAAACTTAATTATAGGATGAAAATAAGACTTTTTTGTGAAAAGATTTTTTACCAAGCCAACAGAATAAGCAGTTTGCTACTGCTTATTCACAACAGTTTTGACAGTGGCCAAAACAAACACCCCTTTACCAGTTTTTAAGCATAAAAAAGCATACAATAAGCAATCCAAACATGGGAATAAGCACTCTAACTGATTACTGTACTTAAAGTAAGCTGTAAGGACAGAAAATTAGCTAATCCTAAAAGGGAAATAAGCAGTTTTGAGGGAAGTCTTAAGCTAAAAGGGAAATGAGCATCAATGGGACAATAAGCTATTCTATCAAGCTAAGTAAGCACTAATAAGCAAAAATATAAACTCACCTAACCTATGGGACCTAATAAGCACCTAAGCAGTCTAAATAAGCTAATGGGGTTCTAAAATAAGCTAAAACTAAGGGTCGCTACAAGAATGAGATGGTGAGCAGTGCTAGCGCTGGCTTTGAGCAGATTTTGAGGCAATTTTAAGCTAACCTACACTATCCTAAGTGACAAATAAGCTATTGAAATATCAAGATGGGTATGTAGGATGCAAGAAAAAGCAGTTTTGAAAAGATTTAAAGCACAAATAAGCTAGAAAAGAAGGGCTGCAAATGGTCACAGTGGGCTGCAATGGCTGCAAAACAGAAACAGGTGTGGTTTGGGACAGATTTGAATGTAATTTTAACCAAGTTCCACTATTCCTAAAAGCAAACTAACTACTCTTAGATCTAGGTGGGCATGAAGTGATGCAAGAAAATGATTTGGAAGAGTTTTAGATCACAAATAAGCTTGGAAAAGGTGTTCAAACAATGACTATGGTCATTGCTTTTGACAAGAGACGTAAAAGAGAATGAGTTTTTTTTTTTTTTTTTATATAAACCAAACTTTGCAAACATTTGTAAAAACAGATTAAGACCTTGTTGAAACTTACTAAAACCTTAAACCACTTTGACTTTGAGAGTCAAAGTGGGTAAAAAAAAACAATTTTTGACAACAAATAAGCTTAAACCAAACACCCTTTAAGATTCATGAAAATGCATAAACACTCAAATCCTTACCGAGATTAAATTTACCTGATCTCATAAGCATAAAACTTAACCAAAACACAAATCTAAACCAGAAATTGACCATAAATTGTTTGCCTTTTAAACTTTGACAAAATTTGACTTTTGTTGACCATGAAGCAAAGTTACTTGGAATTGATTTTTGAGCTTATAAAAAGACTTAAATAACTTAAATATACTAAGTTGAGTTTAAAATTAAGCTTCAAGAGCTTATCAATGAGAATTGGAAAATGGGATTTTCATCAAGAAACACAAAATACTAATTTTAGCTAAACTTGAGAATTGATTATTAAAGCGATTACAAAGATAAAGTAGCTTACTTGTATTACATAAAAGATGAGATTACAACATTTGAACTTAAAACTGAAACATTAATATAAAAACGACATTAAGAAAAAAACTACAAAACTAACTACGCTTTTGCTTCTTTCTTCTCTCTTTTATACTCCAAATGCTTCCCTCGACTTTCTCGAGCATATCCCACCAATAATACTAGCCATTGATCAAGAAGCCTTTTGGCCATTGATTGAATTTTGGCGCCAAATTCCTTTTAACAATTTGGAGGGTTGAGTGAAGGGGTTGAAGGATCATTAAATGTTTTTGTAGTTGTGTTGAGGTGGGGGACAAGGAGATGAGGGAATGAGGTGGAGGTGTGGGAGATGGAGTGAAAGGGTTAACAGCTGGAGAATGTGGACTAAATGGCGCCAAGGGTATGTTTGACCAAGGCTTTGATCAAGCGGGATTATTAAAAGGGAGGGTTCAAAATAGGAGGGTCCAAAAGGAATGGCAGTCCATTTGGTTTGACAAGGTCCAAGGGTGGTTAAAGGGTTTTAAATATCAAGGACCTTATTGCAATTCTCGAAAATTAAGGGACCTTTTCTCGCTAATTCATCAAAGTTGTTCCAAGGACCATTAATGACAAGTTTCAAAAGTACAGGACCAAATCATCATTTTCCAATTTTCCGGGCCATTTCGCCAAATTTCAAACTTGAAGGACCATTTTGTAATTTTCTCAAAACTTTTATATTTTTCACCAAAGGACTAAATTTGACAACTTATGAATTTAAAAGGACCTTTGGTGACTTTACTTTTGAAATTATGGCTCGTGGACTATTTTGACAATTTTAGAAACTTTGGGATCAAACGCAATTTTGCAAATTTGATATGTTTTTCATCCGATTTTGATATTTTGCATTTAAAACACATAAAACACCGATTTGTGATATTTTTATCATTTTGATGCGTTTTGAGTGTTTTCGTATGATTTTGCGCTTTATATTGTAGAAAAATGATGAGTATTTAGACACTCATCAATCCCCACATCGAGATATTGCTAGTCCCTAGCAATGATTTGAGAAAACATAATGGATTTTAAACTCTTTACCAAAAGCCATTACTTCGGAGTAGCCAAATGTTTCAGTTCAAGTAAGAACCATGGTACATCGATAACCAAATGATTTTGAGCAAATCATAAGTCAGAACGGATTTGATTTGTCTTTACCGTGGCCGCACTTTCGGACTAGCCAACTCTTAGATAAATTATCGAATTATCTTTGGTGAGTGATTACCAATTATGGTTTTTCCATCGCCTTTACCACAAGCCATAAACTTGCATGGCTAGCCAACTCTTCACTTTTTAGGATATGGTGAGTTGAATACCATACAATTTTGGGCAAATTGCAAGCCATATAAACGGATTTGATATATCTTTACCAAGAGCCGTTTGCTCTGGATTAGCCAATCCTTTAGTCTATCAAACATGGCGGATCGATAACTAAATGAGAAAGTGTAAACACTTACTCCAAAAAAAATTTTGGCCAAAAACGGGAATTGGTATAATTTATATGATAAAATTCGTGAGAATTCCCCACACTTAGAAATGAATATTGCCCTCAATATTCAAAGTACCGCAGTTATGCCGAAACCGAAACGTAAAGGAAATACTACGCCATTTTTTTTTTTTTTTTTTTTTTAACATGGGGGCAACACCCCACACTTAGTGGTACACACGGTGAAAACCCATGTTAAGTTATTGCTTTTGATTACCGAGTCGCTAGTTTGACTCGACCCGCATTCATTGGTTCATGGGGAAACAACGTGAAGAAACAATCTCCATCGGACTTTCATTCAAGATGTTTGGACAAACATTTGAAGCACGTGAAAGTTCCACACCGATGAGATATACATAGAACCGCTCAAAATGATAATTGAAAATGCCGGATCAAAGATAGTGTCCTCACTCCCAAGGAGTGAAGAAGAGAGGAAGTCACCGAGTAGGTGAAGAAAGAAAGAAAATCATGATAACAATCATGATTAGATCTTCTTCCTCGGATTAAGTGCGATTGCACTTATTTGGATTTTATTGGTTGAGCTCTTTGGTTTGGAAGGCATCTCGGGAGGAAGGTGGTAAGATTTGTCATAACTATGCAAATTGAGATTCTCTCCCGATCATGATTTTTGCCATCCAAACAATCATACTCCATGGAGATATGATATGAGAGAGTTCACCGCGAACTCCTCATGAAGAGAATCAATCACATAATGTGAATTTGTGAACTCTTGTTCCATTGAGGGCTCATCACTATCCTCGACCGAGTATCAAAGAGTGGATTCTCGAATTGAAGTGAATCGAATCGAATTCAAATAGAGGATTGGTGAAAGTAGCTTTGAATGTTTCGAACTAAGTGATCAACATTCTCATTTGACCGTTGGGATAAGAAGTGAGTGAACGATCATTCTCAATGAGACTTTCGGTCCTCCCGGATCGGCTCAAATCAAAGAGTGGATTGATGTGAGTGAGTTCACCGGGAACTCCTCAAAAGGGATCGACATCGATTGTGGAAGTGATGCCTCAACGCACTGATGTCTCCATAGGAAGCACAATCGCCGCTAAGATCGAGAAAGTTTCAAAATGATCTTGAGAACACTCAAGAGGAAAGGATATCACACGATGATCGAAATTCCACGTGACTCTCTCGGATTGGGATAAGGTCCTCAACACTAGACGATTCCATTTCGAATAATGCTAAAGCTCATCCCCATGTTTAGAAAGTGAGTGGGAATATCGTGTGATAACAACAGATCGAGGAGATTAGATGGACTAGCATACATATGTTTTATACTTTCCATTTGTTCTTCTCGCTAGTAATTCCATCATAGTCTTTTCTCCCCGATTCTTCATGGAAGGAGTTTCAACCGATGAACTTGATGAACCGTTATAAAATTGTAGGATATCAAGGATATCTTCATCATCATCGCCATCGAAATGAAACGGAATCGAGAGCTAGATTTGGCCGCTTTTCTATTGCAATTGATTCCCAACAGATTTTTCAAACGCAACTGGGAATCTAATTTAGCAACCGCTTTTCGCTAACAAAACTTCCATTGATTTTTCATTTGGATTATCTTGGGAGTGTTTAGATTCCTTCAAATCTTTCACTAAATCCAAAAGATCAAGGAGAAGATTTTGAGGAAGTGAATCAGCCGGTATCAGAGGTTGGTCATGATATGAAGAGCCGTAATCGTTACAAGGAAATGGGTTCCCTGCTTGACAATCCGAGCTAGAGTGAGGACCTCCACAATACTCACAACAAGAAACCGGTGTGGCCGTGAGTGGTATGTGTTGTAGTCATAATCGCTATCGTGAACCCGCCATAGACAAGCGTGTTTCCGATTGACAATCGAATCGAGTGTGAACCACCACAAGACTTTCACAACAAGAAAACTGCCGAGTCTCACAAAGGTGGTAGCCGATGGAATAAATCACCGTGTTATGGTAGGAATAGGGATCTTGGTTATAGATGCACCCGCTTCCCGATTCCACCACGCTACAACCGGGGCAATTGCCACCATTATAAGGACCACCACACCATTGACAACCAAGAGGGTGAGGATAAGACATAGAAAGAATCAAAGGTTATCGAGGGTAAGAAATGAAGAATCAAAAGGTAAGAGGGTAAAGAGGAATATTTTGGTATTTTTGAAAACATGATGATAAAAACAAAGAATGAAAATATTTTTATGCGTTGTTAACACTTTAGGAAAAGTGTTAATGAACTTTTGGATTTTGAAAACTTTACAAAAACTTTTTACAAAAGATGGGGTATGTGCAAGAATGGATCCGAAAAGGCTAAACACACGCTAAAGCCTCCCGCAATGGCGCCAAAATTTTGATCCGGTCCAACCGCCAAGTCTAAAAGACTTAAAACCGCCGATACAAATGCAATGAAGATCGAGAATACAGGATTCCCGGTCGTTAAGTCCCAAGGAGACTCAATGGTGTGTATAACACTAATTCAGATGATAGAATGATCACTAATGATAGCGATCGAAAGGATTTGATTGAATATTACACCACCGAAAAAGTTAATAAATAACAATGACTTAAATGCAAATTAAGAAAATTAAAAGTTAAAATCTATTAAATAAACGCTATCACTATTTTTACAATGATGAACGCTTATGATAAAATAACTTAACTAAACTATATTAACTAAAACGTAAACTCAAATTACTTAAAACGTGACTTAAAATGAAAACGACGTTATGTACAAAAATTACGCCGAGCGCAAGATAAAACGTAAAATTTATGAAATAAAGGTCCCACGAATGTGAAAACAATTTTATTACGTACTATATGATAAAAGAAAATTTTAGGAAAAAGCCGGGTATTTTTCGACTTTTAAATTATTTATTATGATTTAAAACTAATTTAATCTAATTAATTTATAAAATACTAAATGATTTTAGAAAATCAAATTTTCACTAAAATACTTTAAGCTATGCCGATTTTAAGAAAAATAGAAAAAGAGTACACTACTTTATGAAATAAGCAGTTAAAAAGCCAAAGAATAAAATAAGCTTAAACTGTTAAATGTACTTAAATATTAAGTAGTGCAAATATAAACCTGAAAAGACCCTAGGGCAGTTGGTGTTGAGCGTGTTGTTGTGTGTTTGAGCAAGAGGTCAGGGGGTCGAATCCCACCCCTGCACCTTTTTGCAAACTATTTTTTTTTTTTTTTCTTTTTGAAACTTAATTATAGGATGAAAATAAGACTTTTTTGTGAAAAGATTTTTTACCAAGCCAATGTATAATAAGCGGTTTACTCGCTTATTCACAACAGTTTTGACAGTGGCCAAAACAAACACCCCTTTACCAGTTTTTAAGCATAAAAAAGCATACAATAAGCAATCCAAACATGGGAATAAGCACTCTAACTGACATCAGACTTAAAGTAAGTCAAGGATGTAAAATTAGCTAATCCTAAAAGGGAAATAAGCAGTTTTGAGGGAAGTCTTAAGCTAAAAGGGAAATGAGCATCAATGGGACAATAAGCTATTCTATCAAGCTAAGTAAGCACTAATAAGCAAAAATATAAACTCACCTAACCTATGGGACCTAATAAGCACCTAAGCGGTCTAAATAAGCTAATGGGGTTCTAAAATAAGCTAAAACTAAGGTCACAAGAATAGAGATCTGATGTGTATCAGCTGGCTTTGAAGCAGATTTTGAGGCAATTTTAAGCTAACCTACACTATCCCAAGTGACAAATAAGCTATTGAAATATCAAGATGGGTATGTAGGATGCAAGAAAAGCGCTTTGAAAAGATTTAAAGCACAAATAAGCTAGAAAGAAGAAGGGCTGCAAATGGTCACAAGTAATGCAATGGTCGCAAAATGTAAACAGTGTGGTTTGGGATGATTTGAATGTAATTTTAACCAAGTTCCACTATTCCTAAAAGCAAACTAACTACTCTTAGATCTAGGTGGGCATGAAGTGATGCAAGAAAATGATTTGGAAGAGTTTTAGATCACAAATAAGCTTGGAAAAGGTGTTCAAACAAATATTTATGGTCATTGCTTTGACAACAGATGTAAAAGAGAATGAGTTTTTTTTATAAACCAAACTTTGCAAACATTTGTAAAAACAGATTAAGACCTTGTTGAAACTTACTAAAACCTTAAACCACTTTGACTTTGAGAGTCAAAGTGGGTAAAAAAAACAATTTTTGACAACAAATAAGCTTAAACCAAACACCCCTTTAAGATTCATGAAAATGCATAAACACTCAAATCCTTACTGAGATTAAATTTACCTGATCTCATAAGCATAAAACTTAACCAAAACACAAATCTAAACCAGAAATTGACCATAAATTGTTTGCCTTTTAAACTTTGACAAAATTTGACTTTGTTGACCATGAAGCAAAGTTACTGAATTGATTTTGAGCTTATAAAAAGACTTAAATAACTTAAATATACTAAGTTGAGTTTAAAATTAAGCTTCTAAGAGCTTATCAATGAGAATTGGAAAATGGGATTTTCATCAGTAAACACAAAATACGAATTTTAGCTAAACTTGAGAATTGATTATTAAACCGATTACAAAGATAAAGTAGCTTACTTGTATTACATAAAAGATGAGATTACAACATTTGAACTTAAAACTAAACATTAATATAAAAACGACATTAAGAAAAACTACAAAACTAACTATCGCTTTTGCTTCTTTCTTCTCTCTCTTTATACTCCAAATGCTTCCCTCGACTTTCTCGAGCATATCCCACCAATAATACTAGCCATTGATCAAGAGAAGCCTTTTGGCCATTGATTGAATTTTGCGCCAAATTCCTTTTAACAAATTGGAGGGTTGAGTGAAGGGGTCAAGGATCATTAAATGTTTTTGTAGTTGTGTTGAGGTGGGGGACAAGGAGATGAGGGGAATGAGTGGAGGTGTGGGAGATGGATGAGCGAGTTAACAGCTGGAGAAGGTGGACTAAATGGCGCCGGGTATGTTTGACCAAGGCTTTGATCAAGGCAGATTATTAAAAGGGAGGGTTCAAAATAGAGGGTCCAAAAGGAATGGCAGTCCATTTGGTTCGACAAGGGTCCAAGGGTGGTTAAAGGGTTTTAAATATCAAGGACCTTATTGCAATTTCGAAAATTAAGGGACCTTTTCGCTAATTCATCAAAGTTGTTCCAAGGACCATTAATGACAAGTTTCAAAAGTACAGGGACCAAATCATCATTTTCCAATTTTCCGGGCCATTTCGCAAATTTCAAACTTGAAGGACCATTTTGTAATTTTCAAAACTTTTATATTTTTCACCAAAGGACTAAATTTGACAACTTATGATTTTAAAAGGACCTTTGGTGACTTTACTTTTGAAATTATGGCTCGTGGACTATTTTTGACAATTTTAGAAACTGGGGATCAAACCGCAATTTTGCAAATTTGATATGTTTTTCATCCGATTTTGATATTTTTGCATTTAAAACACATAAAACACGATTTGTGATATTTTTATCATTTTGATGCGTTTTGAGTGTTTTCGGATGATTTTGCGCTTTATATTGTACAAAATGATGAGTATTTAGACACTCATCGTAGATAGAGCAAAAGTTGATGTCATTGCTAAGTTGCCTCATCCTACTACCGTCAAAGGTATTAGGAGCTTTTAGGTCATGCCGGTTTCTATCGAGATTCATACAAGATTTTTCCAAAATCGCCCTACTTATGACCCATCTTCTTGAAAAGGATGCTCCTTTTATCTTCTCACCGAGTGCATCATAGCTTTTGAAACATTGAAGAAAAAGCTTCTCAAGCACCCATTCTCGTTGTTCTGATCGACTTGCCTTTTGAACTCATGTGCGATGCAAGTGATTTTGCTATCGGTGCAATCCTAGGGCAACGAAGAAACAAGCATTTTCACCTATTCACTACGCAAGCAAAACTATGATCAAGATCAAACTCATTACACCACCACGTAAAAAGAGCTATTAGCCGTGGTGTATGCTTTTGAGAAGTTTCGCCGATCTTATCTTGACCAAATGTGTAGTGTATACGGATCACTCGACTCTTAAATATCTCTTTGCAAAACAAGATGCAAAGCCGAGATTGCTTCGCTGGATTCTCCTCCTCCAAGAATTTGATATCATTATACGTGATAAAAAGGAGCCGAGAATCTAGTCACGATCATCTGTCTGCATTAGAAAACCCTCACCAAGATGTTTTCGAGAAAAGGAAATAAATGAAACATTTCCTCTCGAGACACTCAATGCGGTTTCTTTTCGTGGAAATTCTACCACCCCATGGTTTCTCGACTTCGCAAATTACCATGCGGTAACTTCATTGAAAGGGATGTCGACCAGCAGAAGAACAAATTCTTCAAAGATGTTAAACATTATTTCGGGCGACCCTTTCTTGTTCAAAATCTGCGGATCAAGTCATCCGACGGTGTGTTTATGGACGGGAAGCTATTGACATTCTCACGACTTGCCATGCCGGACCCACCGGGGCCATCATAGTCCAAACTACACCGCCAAAAAGGTGTTTGATTCCGGTTCTATTGGCCCACAATCTATAAGGATGCCCACGATTATGTCAAAACCGTGACGCTTGTCAACGCTATGGTAATATATCTCAAAGGAATGAAATGCCACAAAATGCCATTCAAGTTTGTGAGATATATGACATATGGGGTATTGATTTTATGGGGCCATTTCCTTCGTCTCGTGGTAACAAGTACATACTCGGGTCGTTGACTATCTGTCAAAATGGGTTGAAGCAAAAGCTTTACCCACCAATGATGCCCGAGTTGTTGTGAAGTTTTGAAATCTCTGTTTGCTGTGTTGGAACTCCGAGAGCGATAATCGATGATCGTGGTACACATTTCGTAATGACCAATTTGAAAGAGTCATGCAAAGTATGGTGTTACCCACCGCCTCTCTCGCATACCACCCCAAACAAGTGGGCGGTGGAAGTTTCAAACCGTGGCCTTAAAAGGATTCTTGAAAGGACAAGAGGCGAAAATCGTGCATCCCGGTCGGATAAGCTTGATGACGACTGGGCCTTCCGTACACTTACAAAACACCTATTGGGTGTACTCCATACAAGCTAGTATACGGAAGGCATGTCATCTTCCGATTGAGTTAGAGCACAAGGCATACCGGGCCTTAAAACATGCGAACTTCGATATACTGACACGGTAGGTGATCACGTAAAAGTTCGGATGAATGAACTAAATGAACTTCGTGATCAAGCTTACGAGAACTCTTTGATCTACAAGCAAAAGACAAAGAAGATTCATGACTCCAAGATCAAGAACCGCGTTTTCAACGTTGGTGATCGAGTCCTTCTTTTCAATTCCGTTTGAAGATTTTCTCGAAAGCTCAAGTCCCGCTGGTCCGGTCCATTCACTATTGCTAAAGTTTATCCTTATGGTACCGTTGAGTTATCTCAACCCGATGGTCCTAATTTTAAAGTGAATGGTCATCGAGTTAAGCATTACTTTGGAGAGGACATTCCCCGTGGTTGTCCCGGATTTACAAACATTCCCCATGAGCCAATGAATGCGGGATCGAGTCAAGCTAGTGACTCGGTAATCAAAAACATTAGCACGCACCATATGGGTTTTCACCCATAATTGCCTCTTCTTACCCCTTTCTACCACCCTAGTGTGGGGAGTTTCCACACCGTTGTATATTCTCATTCTTTCTAAAAAAAAAAAAAAAAAAAAAAAAAATCTTCTTCTAAATAAATGGCCGTAGTATTTCCCTTTTACGTTTTTGTTTCGCATAACCGCTGGACATTGAATATTGAGGGCAATATTCATTTCTAAGTGTGGGGGGAATTTCACTAATTTCATATATTATCTACCCAATTCCTCCGCTTTTGGCCAAAATTTTTTTTGGAGTAAGTGTTCTACACTTTCTCATTTGTTATCATCCGCCTTGTCTAAGAAGACAAAAGGATTGGCTAATCCAGAGCAAACGGCTCTTGGTAAAGATTTCTCAAATCCATTATATGGCTTGCAATTTGCCCAAATTGTATGGTTCTCACCACCATATCCTAAGAAGTGAAGAGTTGGCTAGCCCAAGGTTATGGCTTGTGGTAAAGGCGTGGAAAATCCATAATTGGTATTCACCACCAAAGATAATTCGATAATTTATCTAAGAGTTGGCTAGTCCGTAAGGTACGGCTTCGGTAAAACACATCAAATCATATATCGACTTATGATTTGCTCAAAATCATTTGGTTATCGTTGTACCAAGATTCTTACTGAATCAAAACAATTGGCTACTCCGAAGTGATGGCTTTTGGTAAAGAGATAAATCCATCAAGTTTTCTCAAATCATTGCTAGGGACTAGCAATATCTCGATGTGGGGATTGATGAGTGTCCAAATACTCATCATTTTTGTATAATCTAAACGCAAAATCATCCGAAACGCCGTAAACACATCAAAATGATCAAAATATCACAAATTAGTGTTTTATTTGTTTTAAATGCAAAATATCAAAATCGATGAAAAATGATTCAAGTTTGCAAAATTGGCGCTTTAGTCCCCAAGTTTTAAAAGTTGTCAAATCTAGTCCCTCGAATTCAAAATGTGGAAATTTATCATTCAAGGTCCCTCAAGTATTCTAAGTTGTTTAAAATGATCCTTGAATGATTCTTTGGTCAATTGGCAAGAAAGGTCCTAAACTTTGGAAAATTGCAAATTTAGTCCTCGGACCTTTAAAAATGGATTTTATGCAAAAGGATACTTGTTCTATCAAAAGTTGTCAAGTTTGGTCCTTGTGAGAGCATTGGAAAATATCACTTTCGAGTCCTTGAAGTTTGGTCGAATTACATTTTTAGTCCTTGATACTAAGCTAAAACCAAACGGATCCTTTAAATATCACAAAGCCCAAATCCAAAACAAGCCCAACCCCTTTGGTCGACCTTGAGCCAGCCACAATACATTGTGAACCCCAAACCAAACCAATTGTGACCTCCCTGTGTTATTAAGCTCGGTCAAACAAAAGTCAAACCCACTCACCCCGCCCAAATACCACTAACACTGTAGACTCTCCTCCTCAACCTCTGAAACATCAAAACCAGAGTGGTTTTCCACAATTTTCAACTCCCCCTCCATGCTATGTCCCCTCCTCCTCCACTAACAACAAAAACCTTAATTGATTGAACCAAACTCCCAATTAAAGCTAAAACCTGCTCAATTGAAATATTTGGCGCCAAAAAGCAAGGTGTATGGTTCTGATTAATTTGAGTGATCCAAGGGCTCAAGTGTGGTGGGATAGATTCAGAGTACATCAAGGAATGCTAAAAAGTCTATAAAGGAAAGAGAAGATGCATTGTATCACACTATCTAGTGTAATTTTATTTTTCCTTAGTCGTTTTCTTTAACTTAAGCTTTTCAATGTATGTTTTCATTTCTAAGTACTTTGTTTAAGTTTCTAAAGTGTATCTGAATCTTTCTTAATAATCAATTTCAAGTTTTCATTATCAATTTCAGTTTATGCAGTTTCATTTAAAAAAATCTCATATTATGGAAATGTTGTTTGTAGAGGTTATAATGGACTGAGTAAGCCACATAAGCTCCCTAGAAAGCTATTTCAAGCTTTTAGAAACTCTAAAATTCAGTTTAGAAGAAAAATCAGAAAATCATCAAAAATACCAAATAAATAGATCAAAAATCAAAAAATCACTTGGAGATGGTGTACAATTTGAGCGTGGTAAATCATGGATGGCCTTGGTTTAGTAGCTTAGTGGTAAGCTAATAGGGTGTTCATTGGTCCCGGTTCTCGCTTTAAGCTTGGAAGCTTTTGTAAGCTCTTTTGATCATCTTGGCATCTTACGCTTGTACTTGTTCATAAGCTTTAAATTCGCTGCTTTTATGTTATTCAATCTTGGTTAAGTGTTATTAATCATTAAAATCAGCCTCTTGTTCTTTTAAATTAGTAATTAGCAAAACTCTAGTTTTAACAAAGATAAACCGCATCTTGGTCAATTCTTAGTTTGAAGTTGTAATGGGTGTTGTTTAAGGATTCATTAGTCCTATAAAGAGATTATACAAGGTTGTAAATCGCTTCATGGTTTAAAATTGTGTTTTGTTTTGAAAAGTTCCATAACAATCATCATAAGTGTTGTTTGGTTTATTTAGTTTAACTGTGCTCAAGAGTACTCAAGTTGTTGTTCATGCTTGCTCTGTGTCTCTTTAGTGCCTTATAACTCATTTCACCAAGAAATCAAGTCCTTGTTAGCTCAAAAGTCAAAATACCATATAATCTCATTTCATTAGCTTATCGTTGGAAATTTAAGTTCCATGGTCATGATTTGGTGTTAGAAAGTTGTTAAAATTGTTCAAATCGGTCTTAGTATAACTTAAAACAACATATTCAAGGATTTAGATCAACTCAAAGTTCATTTTGGTCAACTTAGTAGAGTAATTAAAAAGTCAAAATTTTCAATGGGTCGTTAATAAACTTTGGAATTTCATTGTGTGTTCAATAGTGAGTTTCAGTTTATAAGCTCTTGGGGTATTAGAGTCTAGTTGCTTAACAAAAATACAAAATACTAGATCTCCTTGAATCGCCTTTTAAAGTACTTTTAGTTAGCTTGTTGTGGGTACTGTTTGAATAACCATCCGTGTACGCTAATGGTTCCATGTTAATAAGCTTGCATTGAGCTTATTAGTGCTTCAAATCTTGTGTTCTCTCGGTTCTTTGGAAAGCCAACCTGTCCTCTTGGATTGTCAAGTCTAATATTTCACTTTGGAACTTGTTTGTTAGTATTTGACAAGCCTCAAGCTTGTCCCATTTCGCTATTATCAAAAGTGCTTATCTCGCTAATCATAGCTTATCGGTGTGCTTCTTTGTATATTTTAGCCTCATTTCAGTTTCTAGCTTGTTTGCATCTGCTTTGAGCTTTTGTTTCATCTGTCAAGCTTGTTTAAGCTTATTTTCACCAAACAAGCTCTTAAGTCCATCGTTGGATCAATAAGCCATCAAACCGCTTATTTGTGATTTGTAAATTTTTGTCTTTATTAAAGTTTCATAATATCATTATTAAAGTAGTTTTCAAAAGAAAATCCAAAAAAGTCCAATTAAAAATCGTTGATAGTGTTTATTTAATATTTCTTAGCTTTTTGATTTTTCTTTTCATCTTATTAATTAGCAAATCTTGTTTTTCTATTTTTCTCGGGTTTCATCATCATATAGGATTTTTAGAAAAGTTTCAGATTTTCTCTATCTTTTAGTATTTATTATAATTTTAAATAGTTAATAAATAATAAATAATTAGTAATAAATAATTAAAAAGCATAAAAAATATCTTTTCTGTTTCAAAATTAGTTTTATCATATTTTAGATTTTTCAAAGTTAACATTTTATTTTTCCAAGTTTATTTTATATTTTCTAGTAATTAAGTGTATTTTAAATAGTTATTAATTAGTAATAATTAAATAAAAAGTGTGAAAAATATATTTTTAATTTTAAAATTAGTTTTATAGTATTTTAGATTTGTCAGAATCATAAGTTTATTTTTCTAGCCTTATTTTGTATTTTCTTCTAATTTAGAGTATTTATTAAATAGTTAAAATAGTTTTTAATTAATAATAATTAATTAAATAGTGTTAAAAATAATTTTATTTTTCTAATAATTTTCTTTTATTTTTATTATTCCAAAATGTCATTTTATATTTTAGGTTTTTATTTCTCAAATTCATTTTTTATTTTGTACGATACGTAGTTTTTAAAACTTACGCTTACGCTTTCTTTGATCCGATTGTTGTGCTTTCCAAATCAGACTCCATTCCATTCCAATCAATCAAGAGTGTAATTTCTAATCAAAACCTTTACAGATCACCGTCCTTAGTGATCATTCCATCATCTGAATCGCTTTACACACCATCGAGTCTCCTCGACTTAACGACCCGGAATTCACTATATTCTCGATCTTGATGTATTTGTGTTTAAGTGCTTTAAGTCCGCTTGACTTGACGGTTTAGCATGCATCGTGTATATTTGGGGGTGGGGTGTAAACAATGTCTTCATTGATATTCCGAAAACCGAAACATCACGAGAACCGCGAAAGGATAGGCTAAGAGGGTTAACTAGGGTATCGTGTACTAAAGATGAGTACAACGCAAAGGCGCTGGGGAATTACTCAACCGAGGTGGAAGAAGTAATTATATTACGGGTATCAAATAAGGGTTATCCTAATGCCTCTTATCATTTAGTTATTCCTAACTACACAAGTGCGCCTTACTAGCGATCTCGAATGCATCACAAAACAAGTTCTAGAATCTATTATACTACCGGTTCACACTCTAAGCATTAAAGATGAATGCTTTAATTCCTACTAATCTAAGGGCGATCCTCACATTTGGGTGGAATTTAGGTGGTAAAGGGTTTTGTGCTAGTCATGCAACTTCCTATCCGTGAGACGCTTTTGTTAAAACTAATGGCCCACTCCTATATGTCATAAAAATTTTTAAATTTGGTGCCAAAATTACCCTAACTGACATTTTCTCATGGTTTATTACACAAATACAATTGGACAAAGCAAATATTCAAGGATAAGCATAGTTTCAAAGTTCCCGTTTTGTTTTCCCTCCCTACACTTAAACCGAACATTGTCCCCAATGTTCCTCGAAAGTATCAAAGTTATGATAATGGAAGGTAATTAATAACGAAAGAAACTAGTACTCCCCTGATTAGCTCGGTAGGATCCGTGTGTGAAGTAGTGGTTAAATCCTTTCCAAGAAGAATTTATGCGTGAAAAGCTCCTTCCAATCTTATGTAACTTCTTCTTGATAAATTAAACTCACACACTTGAAGAAAACAAATGAAACCTTCGTAAAATCGGCGGTAATAATATATATAAGACTCAATTTAAACTAGGATATAATGCTTGTGGAATGGATGTTTACACATTCGGAAAATTAAGACCGAAAATTCCAATTTTTTAAGTTGCTCGTAAAACGAGAAAAAGTAACTGTTGTTTTACTCCTTCCCGACGCGCCGTCAGTTGCGATCTGACGCCACAGTTATCCCGACAAAAACTAGTCTGCGATTTTCTCGAAAAATTCGAAAATTTACATCTTTAGAACTGGAAAATTTCGAAAACATCCATTATGACTCGATACAAGCATTTGACTCGAACAAACACACATATATATATTTTAGTTAATTGTTATTCTCATGTTTACGCTTTTTTTGAAAACGTGTAATCCTCCCTACACTTATCCCTTATGTAAAGTACCTTTATATGCAATTAAGACGAGGTTAAAAACAAAATAAAGCATTTTTACAAATTTAAACATGAGAATAAACAATCAATAAAATACATATGACACTAACAACCAAACAATTAAGCATGGGTTGCCTCCCACAAAGCGCTTTTCTTTATTTAAGAGTCTTGTAGCTAGACTCGTAGTCGTGCTCCTACGTTGCCTCGCGCACGCTTACGTGCTCATACTTAAGCCAATCCAACGCTCTTTCATTCTTTTTGTAATCATCTCCTAATTCAAGGCATTTTTTGTAATACCGCTTAGTTTTCTCATATGGGTACCTAAGCCCACTTTGCTTATCCCTTTCACTAAGCAATGGAATAGGGGTCATTCTATTACAAGCCTCAATGTCCTTATGTTTAAACCTAGGATGAGCGCGTGGCATTTGGTAGATAAAATCTTCAACTTCATCGAGAATGTAATTAGACCATCAATCATCCGCTCATTCAACCTAGTCAATTTTTGAAAGGTTTTCCAAAAATTACTTGAGTGAGGTCCTTATTAATAAATTCTCCTAAGTCTTCTAAGACCATGAACTCTACCAAATAAGCAAAACTTCCAACAAACACGCAAATGAGTGATGCTTCAACAACATTGTTCCTTTGATAAGTTAACTCATTGATCTTGATTTTATTGTATAGGTCCTCGAGATTAAGTTCAAAGGTAAGAATGAATTCAAATAAGCATCGAACCCTTCTAGTCCTATTTTGAAAGGGAATTGCATGTTAAAGGGCCATCTTTCTCAATCCTACAACTAGGGTCAAAACATTAGAGGGTCTTCTCAATTTCAAAACTAACTCCATTAATGACGCCCCGCTATCAAGTGCTTCACCATAATCAAGTTCCTCATCGGAACTGAGTTATAGAAAGGACTTTGTTGTTGCCAATTTATCTCATTATGCCCTAGGTGATTTTCAAAATGGTGAATGGGTGAAGGGTTTTGTGGGATTGTGTTCTCAATTTCGGGATTGGGAACGGGTAGAGTGAAGAATCTTCGACGGAAGATACGTATCATGGTGAGTGATGGTTTTTACGAACAAAGGTCACGAAGAAGGGGGATAGACTAAGAGAAAGCTAAGAATGAGAAAAAGTTTACTTGATAGGAATCAAGTAAAGAAACCTAAACGAGGTGGACTACTAACTAGCTATTCTATTCCCGGCAAGCGCGCCAAAACTTGATAACGCCACACGCGTCGCTCGGGGTCAAAGGAACTTCCTTTCGTCGAGCAAGTTTTTAAACACCCTAGGCGAAGAACCTAATCGTTGTAGTGTAGTATTAGGGTAAGCCACGGGTATTGATATCGTTCTCTGGGGAATAGGAATGCTAGTGAGAAGTTACTACGCTAAGGTTGGGGTTGAGGAAGATTATTTTTATCTTTTATAATTTTTTAAGGACAGAAAGGTACGAATCTCGGGTTTGGATTTGGGGTTGGTATTGCTACCGATTACTCTACTTATCTAATTATCTAATCTAAGGTGTATGTAGTCTATGTCTAATTATTGTGTGCTCGTATGATAGTTTAAAGATGTGTTTACTTAGGTTTTACTACTCCTTAATTATCTCCTTTTGGTGGTTGAATTGGCACGTCCTTATTTTTAGTTGCGTTGTGTGTCTAAAGTTGTAGGGTATGCGTTTCTCCCTAACTCTTTGAACTTACCAAAGGGTCTCGTCTACAAAACCCACTAGGGATAATAAACTTTTACTCTAAGGCACTCTTTGGATGGTTTAGCTTACAACTACTCAAGGAGTTATATTCTAAGGTTCACAAAGATTTAATTAAGCATTAAGTACACAACGAATGACCTATCACATTACTAGATCATTAATCAACTAAGATAAGAGACAACCAATCAATATTCAATAATTAAGTTTCATATTCCTAAGCAAACACACAAGTAAATTAGCTTGACATGGAAAACATGCAAGCATACACACAAATAATCAAAGACATAATTGTATTAATGAAGTAAAACACTTATCTTGGTGTAAGATAGGGTTTGGAACCCTAAAATACTTGTATAAGACAGCCTTGGTTCGGTTTAGGTTTTTACTCCAAAAGACTACACACAAATCGAAAAATTTGATTCTATATATAAGATTACATCCGCGACGGCCACCTTATGTTTTGTGGCCGTGCCGTGTCGCCATCATTAGGGTTTCGTCTTGGCCACGTTAGACTTGCGACGGCGCCACCTTATGCTTGTGGACGCCGTCTCTTCAGCCTTTCCGACGCAGATCGATTGCATCTCGGCCGGTGAGTCACGACGGCCTACTCTTTTATAACTTGACGTCGTCACTTGAAAATAAGAGTTTTGGCTTCGTCCGTCACAAAATCCTCCGACGGCGTCACGATAAGTCGTGTGGCCGCCACCTTATGTTTTCGCAGCTTTGAGTGTCTCGATTCGACATTGGCCATTTTCTTCAGATATTCGCCTTTTCGTCCAAATAAGTGCTGCTCCAAAGATTTTGCCTTCAAGAGACCAAAAATCGAAAAGGAACGATATTAAGCAATAACGGATACAAAGTGATCAAATAAGGGCTTAAACGACCCCTAAAAAAGGTACCTTTTAAAACCTTATCAGATGATAAAAGAGAATTAAGGTTATAAGGTTTCTAAATACTAAGACTGAGGATGTAGATGATGACTTTAGGAGTCTTCACAAGATGGTTTATAAGGGGAAGGATTTGGCAAGTGCATTCAAGACTTAAGCCACTAAGATCCTTTGGAACGTGATGATTTGCATGCACAAGAGTCATCTTCAGAATTGTACTGATCTAGGAGTTCACTTAAGACAAGATGGAGTGTTCAAGTTAGCAAGAAGAGCTTGAAATGATTGTTTTAGCTAGATTTTTAGATGAATCTGTCACCCGGATCCCACGGTTCCCTCCAGTGAGGGATCCGTCCTGGCTAATCCTAGGGATCCGGCTCTCAGCAGCTAAGAAAGGAGAAAATTGATGTTTGTAAGGTCTAATACCTATACCTTTTGAGTGTTTCAGTCTTCCTAAGTGTCTTAAATGAAAGGGTACTTAAATGATCAGGGGCAATGAGTGATGTAGCTAATGATTGCCTTTTATGGAAGAAAAATGAACTTTTATGAGTACCAATGAATGAACAAAGATGACACTAGAAAATTTGAGAGTGTCAAGTGGAGCTAAATGATCCTAGAGACCAGATTGTAACTTAAGATAATTTTGGAAAATACCTAAAAAGTTATAAGAAATGGAAAAAAACTAGTATTTGACCCATTTTGAGGTAAGGATGACTAAATCAATTTGCTAAATTTGAGAGATTTATAAAACTAGATGTGTTGACATGTGAGAGATGATGTGTGAGTATAGGAGGGGAAGAATGATGAGTTTTGGTGAAACAATAAATCGAAAAGCACTTTGAGTGTGATCCTAAATGAGCTATGAGTGAGTGTGAAACTTACTAAGCGTGAGAAAGACTTAAGTGGTCCTAAGGCATTATGTTTAGCTAGTGTGAAGTAGTCTAAGGACATGGTTTGAAGTATAAAGACTCAGAATCGATTGCTTGCCCGGATCCCACGGTTCCATGTTGGAGGGATCCGCCTAGTACAAAGTGAGGATACGTCTCGCTAAACAAGACCTTCACGTAAGGTATGCAAAAGTTGCACAAGGTATCGTATTTCAAAGATATTGTTTTCTAAGAAGTTTACGAGACATCAAACGTTAAATGTTTTATTTCATGAGAAAAATCACATTACAATGATAAAAGACGAAATCTATGGATTGAGCCTATTTGGAAAGGAAACTAAGTTTCTTGAGCATTTTCGCTAGATGGATCGTCAAATGGATGATGAGTATTTGACAATTCAGGGATGAAGAAAGACTTGATAAGAGATGTGTTTAGAGGTTCCATCATCTTATTCATGAGTACGTACAACAGACTTTGAAATTGAGGGTGGAAGTACATGATGTGATGATAAAGGTGTGTCAAGAAAATTCCATAAGGGATTAGTTTGTTCTTGTTGCCTTGAAGGTTTACAATTCGCCTTGCGAAGAAATAGGCGAGATTGTATGGTTGTTGTGTTAGCAAACAATACATTATGCGAGCACAACAAGCGGGAAGGATTTCGATTTCCTAAGACTCCAAAAATTTTCACGAGGGATGAGTGCGAGAGGTTTAAACTCATCTCGGATTTCACGTATAGATTATGTTTGGATCAAAGTAATAGGGTCCAGGTTTGCATAACATGCGAGTCAAGTCTTAAGGGGAAGGTATGTGTGAACAATATGGACTATTTTCTTCACGATGGTTGAAGAGAGAATCAAGAGACCAATCTTCAGTGAAGGCACATTGTCCATGATTTGGAATTCGGAGAATGAGAGCAAATTGCCCAAGGGTTAAAACAAACTTTTGGTTTTTGATCCAAAACCAAAGAGATAGAGATCGATCCTCATTACGAACGAGTTCAACTTGACGAAAGAATTCCAATATAAACCTTGGACAGATTTTCTCGTTAATTACGAGAAGGCCTTCTAGTCCTATGGTTCGAAAGAGGTATTGATACCTTCTTCGTATAGTAGAGGTGTGTCGACAATACGTCTGTTTCGAGATTATTGAACCCACGAACATGATTGTCAGGTGTGTTGGGCTCAAGAGAAATGTTAGGAATGTAGCATAAGTGAGTGAAAAGTCAAACTCATACTCATGAGACATGACGAGACCTATGGAAGTGAAAAGTTAATATGATGAGACGCATTAAAGCAAAAAGATGATCACCTAACGTTTTTACTAGATTTCTATTAACAATGACAATTAACTCACTTAGTATTTAACATTCTAGTGGGATATTTCTATTTAAGAATAAAGCTGTTTTTATGTTGCATGAGAATCTGTTTTTCAGTTCCACGGTTCTCACGGTTCCCTTCCAAGAGGGATCCGGCTAGTGAACTATAGGGATCCGTGGATCTGTAGTGACAGAAAAGATTTTGAAAAAGTAGATTTTTGCAACTTATAGATTTATAAAAAGAATTGTATTTTAGCCAATCTTTACTTAGTTAAGCATGCATTGTAGATTTCTAAGATATCTCAAGGCCAAATGTACGAAGGATAAAAAGTAGAAGAAGTGACAAGCACATAATGAAAAATAAATTAGATAAACTAAAACATTAGTAATATTTCATTTCAATGCTAAGAACGTACAAAGGATTGGGTATATAACACCAATATAGATTAACAACACAAAGTACATGTCTCCATAAAAACTTGATCATGGGGAACACGAGAGCGATGAGTGTCAAGACGATGATCATGAAGGCAATGTAAACCATGATGATGAAGTTTTTCTTTGGTTTTGATTAGAGTTGAGATGAGATGAAAAGGAAGATGAAGTTTGAATGAGAAGTAATTTTTAAAAGTGGAAGATTTGAAAAATGAGGGTTTGGTGGAGTTGATGATCGGAGGGGATATTTATGGGGAAGGAGGAATTTTTGAGATTTGTGTTTTGTTTTATTATTAGAAAGATTTGATTTTTGGATTAAGTAAAATAAGACACATGTTTATAAACCTAGATTATATACGGAAGAGTAACACGTATGCAAGAAAAGTTTTCTAACTAAGCTACGTGCAATATATGAGTATGTGAAAAGATAATCATATAAGTTCCTATGTAAGCATGCTTATTCTTAAGCTAATGTTATTTAGAGATAAGTAGGAAGTCATACCTATAATGCAATTATGAGTGGCTTTCTTATGACAAAAAAATGTCAATAGACAACTCTGGTTCCTTCGTGATTAAGATACCTTCTTAGAGAAGGTAATCTTGTTACCAAGCAATTCCTATGGCTTGATAAATATGAGCTTTAACTAAGAAAAATGACAAGGGAGGTTAGTGCAATTTAGTAAGATAAAATAAGAGAAGAAAAAAAATATTTTTGTTATCTAATCAACATCCTACAAAAGTGTTTTTAAGACATGGTGTTTATTTAAAAAAAAAACTTTTTTGTAGTTTTCAATTATACACGGATCGTATCAAGTTTTTAAAGTACAACATACTCTAAGAAACTTGGTAATGAAGCTCTGATGCCAATTGTCGAAAACTAGAAGGGGGGAGGTTGAATAGTTTTACCGATTAAAACTTGGTTTTAAACTATTTAGATCGACTTATGTCAATCTATTTGAACGTGTGTGTTGGATGTTGATAGAAAAGCGCATAGATGAACAAAAGCTAAGATAATGAGTAAGAAGCACAAAACCACAACGCGAGTATTTATAGTGGTTCGGCTACAAGGACACCTTCCTTGCCCTACTCCACTCCCCGAGTCACCAACTCAAAAGTTCGTAATCACTACATGACACAAATCCTTATGGCGGAGAAGCCTTCACAACGTCGCCTACTCTTTTTCCGGTACAAGGTTAGACACCGGGTTCTTCCACAAGGTAGAACCACACCTATCACAATGTCGCCTACACTTTATCCGGTACAAGGCAAGATACCGAGTTCCATTACAAAGGAGGAACTACTACCCAACACTACACAACACCTATCCCAAAGGAGACCCACTCCTTATTACAACATCATCAAGGATATCAATATCCTTGGATACAACCTATCTCTATTTGTACATCGATACACCATATCGAATGTACACCCTTGCCATCTTTTACTAATGCCTTAGACTTGACTCTTTTGGCATCCTTCACTAATGCCTATGACACGGACGTTCGGCACCTTTTTCTAATGCCTTCGTCTTGACTCCTTTGGCATCCTTCACTAATGCCTTTGACATGGACGTTAAGTACCTTTCACAAATGCCTTCGTCTTGACCCGTTTGGCATCTTTCGATAATGCCTTTGACACAACACTTCTAATGAGGAAGAAATAACTATCAACAAGAGAACCTCATTAGTCTTGATGATGACGAAGCATGGCAACTCATGGACTTGAGCTTGCTCGACTTCAAGCGGTGGTCATCTCGCCTTTAAGAGGAACCTAGAGAATCACACAAAAACAAACACAAACTACAAAGAAATATCCTTTGGATATGAGGTTAGAATGTTTACAATACTAGGTGATAGTATGTGTAGGAATTACTTCCTAAAATGAAGAAATGGCTCACTATTTATAGAAGAAAATAAGCTACTGTTCCACGGATCCCTTACTTGAGGGATCCGTCCAGTGTAAACTGAGTGAACCGTGGGGCGCTCCTCTTTACCCATGGGTTTTGGGTCATGAGTCATGGGTCATGGGTTATGGGTCATGGTAACTAGACTTTGGACCATGAGTATCCAAGTAGATACAATGTATCTAGAAGATGCAATGCATCTAGTCCATGGGTCATGGGTTAAATCCATGGGTTATGGATAATACCCATTTATGACTTATGCATGATGTCATGCAATGGGTTATGGGTTATGCTCCATGGGTATGGGTCATGGACTTTAGGTTTTACCCAACTACATTCAATGTATTTAGTCAATGGGTCAAATACTTAAACTTCTACCCATTTATATTACTCATTATAATACATACTAATTATTTATATATCTACCCAATATGTAAACACTAGTTGTTGTACATATGCATTAATAAATCATAAAAGCACTATTACTTTTTTAGTGTTTTATATGAAAAATGTAAGTGTGCTAGTAAACTATTTGCTCGAACTATTTACGTATTTTATTTGTTTCGTTAAAATAATTTTACGTTTGTTATCGACAAAACATTAGAAGATCGTAAAATATAAATAAATGTTTTTACGGCTTATTTGTATTAACAAGATCTGTAAGAAAACTTATAAGGGTTAATTATGCTACTTTATACCTGTTACATTGAAACTGTTGACTGCAATGCTTATTTCAGAAGGCAATGATGATTTGTCCGCGTGTTAACTATTTCTTGAGTATACCTCTCGCATTCCCATATCTTGGATGGGTAACCATGAACGGTATATGGTTTCAGCCATGGCGGGTGCGTAGAGTGGCTCATGGAATTGCAGATCTGAGCCTCATTAAAAAAAGAGACAGTATTATGACTCAGGTTTTATTTTTTCACAAAAATAAGGTATAACAAAATGTAGACATGTGATATAGCATAGTGTGCATGTCCATCAGATATTATTGCAATTCTAACTAAAATTATTATGTTTTAGAGTGATATTGAGTAACCATAACTTTTCAAAACATCTTGTTAATGCTGGTTATTTGGTTCACATGCATTAATCAGTATTGGTGATGAAATGCAAGTGCATAGAAATAGAATCAGGTGTTCAGCAGATGCTGAGAATTCGCTTAAGTACCGTCCAATGTTTATTGGTAATTAAATGCAGCATATAACATCATTTGTCAATATTGGAAAACGAAGAATGTGGTGCACTTTAAATTTCACTACGTTCTTCGTTCGCAAATATTGACATACGATGTTCAGCATAGTTACCCATTCTCAGTTCCCATACGATTCCTTTTGTTTTTTCAACAATCTAGCAAATCGCTTGGTGCAAGCCTTTGCAAAAAGGGAGTTTAAACAACAAAAGGATCTGTAAGGGAACTAAGAAGGGTTAATTATGCTGCTTTATACATGTTTCATTGAAACTATTGATTGCAATGTTTTGCTTTATACATGTTGCATTGAAACTGTTGATTGCAATGTTTATTGCATAAGGCAATGATGATTTATCTGCGTGTTAACTATTTCTTGACTGTGTATCTTGGCGGGGAACCAGGAATGTTATGTGGTTGCAGCCATGACGGGTGCGTAGAGCGGCTCAATGAATTGCACATATGGGCCAGTTTTTAGATATCAATAGTGTTCAATGTAGCTGCCTGCTCTTATCTTTCTCCTCCAATTTCTTTTGTTACTTCAGCGGGCTAACAGTGCGTCTGGTGCAGGCCATTGTGTAAAGTCTAACTGAATAGCAAAAGAAACTTGAGGGGAGGTCAAAGCTTCCAGTTATTTTGCTATGCGGACAGTTTTATAGTCGAATATTTACTATATGAGATAGGAAGAATGGTCTTAATTGGGTGCTAAATTAATAGATTCACAAAGTTGCTCTCCTGGCGACAATGTTGATTAAAAATAGCAATGATGAACTTTCTGCTTACTAACTGTTTCATGAGTCTATACCTCATGTATCCCCATATTTTGGCATGGTAACCAGAACTTTTATATGGTTGCAGCAATGGCGAGTGTGTAGGATGGCTCAATGAATTGCAGATCTGAGCCTCATTTTAAGTATCGGATTAAGATGGCTTTGCCGATCGTTTTTTTTAGTTGCCAAAGTTTCGATGAATGAGAGAGATAATCAGAGATATAAGTGAGAGACACTTGGGGTCCAATGCATCTTATTTTTTGCGGATCTGGACTTACCAACAACAAACAGGGTAAGATATAGACCTCAGACCTTATATTTACTTAGATTATTCGTATTGTTTAAAGGTAGATGTTAAAAAATTATGTAAAATGCAACTATGGGTGCAGTAAGATAGTGTAAAAGCCCTTTATATTTAGTTGAATGAATGTTTAAAAGTTAACATAGTCACAAACAATATGTAAAGTTAGTAACATAGCCATTTTTATTTACTTCAAATTATGAATATCAATAAGTGCTTTCTAATTTTTTCCTTTTTTTTGGCTTTTGTTTTATAGGCTGGTGAAAAGCAATAGGCAATGATGAGTTGTCTCTATATTAACTGTTTCTTTCATTTGGCCTACGTGTTCCCATATCTTGGCAGGGTAACCATAAGTGTTATGTGGTTGCAGCATCTAAGCCTCATTTTACATGCCAACAACACCATCTATAGTGTTTTAAGCCACATATTTACTCTGTTAAGGTTTGTGATTCTTTATCTCTTCAAATAAAATGCTGCAATTGTGTTTCTTTTTATTGCGAAACTAATGACATATTTTGTGTTAGGAGACATCAGTGTAAAAAAATATGATGATCACTATTTGACCAACAAAAATTGCAGCTCTTGCTGGTGTACTCTTATTTTTTTGTTGGGCGAGTATTGATCACCACTTATGATTCGTTTTCTTTGACTTACAACGAATATATCACAACTACAATAGCGATTGCAAAGGTGGTAAGGAAAAAAAACCCTACTGTTTGTAACAGATTCCGTACACAAAAGGCATAATGACATCAATTTTATATTGCTTCGTGTTAGGTTACAAATTGTGTATTTGTGGTTAAATGTATCATCTAACATCGTTTGCCAATATTGGAAAATAAAGAACATGGTGCACTTTAAAGCGCAGAGTTTCGAACCAAGGTTTTATTATTATTAGTATTATTACTATTGTTGTTGTTGTTATTATTATTATTATTATTATTATTATTATTATTATTATTATTATTATTATTATTATTATTATAAAACAACACTTTCATTAGAAACAAAACCATAGGATTACAAGAAATTAGTGGGGAGCCTCGAAACAATCTTGGCTCCCACACCTTTAGCAATAGCAAAGCTAATCATACTGAAAATATGAGTAGCAGCACGCGCCCCAATATCCTGAGTTATAGAAAACTTCTGGATCCGTTTGAGTAGGGTCACCGCCTCAGCTTCAAGTTCCCCAAAAGAGGAGAATGAGAAAGGGATGAACCCATATCCAATATCTACACATTTGGCTCCATATTTAACGCGCTTATGCTTTGCGGCATCAACCACCACACAGCCTGGCATAAAATCAATTATACCGGTTTGCGTGAGTGGGGATGACCCGGTCAGGTCGACACAAACATCTTACCCTCCATCCCAAGAGTAGAGCAAGATGTCTGCTGGCCGTAAGACTTGCTCCCTTTCTCCACCCAACCCAATATCAACCTCTTTACGAGCTGAGACACCAGATCGAGAGCAGACATCAACCAAAGTATCACGCACCATGTTGTGCCGATGTTTAATGCCGATGGTGCCAGCGCATGACACAGCATGATCCCCGTAAATGTCTCCCACAAAAACCTTGGAACAAGCTGAGCACGACATCTGGACAGAGAAAAGGGGAATGCCTAGTCGATAGCATAATACACTCCTATAAGTCCTGGCATTCATATTATGTCCCAGCCCAGATATCTAAACCACTCTAAGCCAGTCTGAGGTGTGGTCCTCCTTTTGCGAACTCCAGAGTGCCATCTGTCGAGGGGAAAGGCAAAATGTGGATTCAGCCATTTGGGTAACACGTGTGAAATATATATCTGCCAATTTCTTCATGAGTTTGGGGGCGCAATCTCATCCGGGTTACTCGAAGGTCAATCTCCATTTTCGTGATTAGCATTCAAGGCCTCCTCGAAGGAAGGCCCAGAGGTTGCAATACCGAGCGTCCGAGGAGCTTAGTTTGTAGTTTGAATATCGAGTCTAGACGCAAGGAATGCGTAGTTCAAGGCGCCCCCTACCGAATATATGCCAAGTCCCCCAAATATAAATGGCAGGGTTGCCAGCCTCTATTACCAATCACTGAATCCAGGCCCAGAAGCCGTAACAATACATTCCAGAGAAGAACGCAGAGCTATATCAAACGCAACATGAGCACGCTCAAAGACCCGAGGAGAGCATGTGCGCATAGAGAAGTATAACTTGGAAATGCCAGCACATGCACGAAGAAGTAACAAGTCACATTAGGGGTCCCTAAGTTTAGCAACAGCGTCCATGAGCTCAATAGTTTTAGCAACCCTTTTCATAACGAGCTCACAGCTAAACTCGAAGTCTGTGCTAGCCGGTCCACCCAATAACTTGACTCCATGCGTCGGTCTAGCAATATTGGGCGGGAAAACACCTGCAATCATGCTTCTGGGGTCTACTTGCGGCCAAAAGACCTCAGTTTTATCAACATTAAGATGTAGGCCACGCCGTGGTCCATCCTACATAATAAGCTCTAAAGCCTTCCCTAGAACAAAGGTATCTCCAATAATAGTACCATCGTCAAGGTACCAAGCGTGAATGGAAAATTATTATTATTATTTCCTTTGAAAAAACCGAGACTATTTGTCACCCAGATTCTTTTTACTTTAAAGTGCATCATGTTCTCCATTTGCAAATTTTGACATGCGATGTTCAGCATAATTGCCCATTCTGAGGTCCCGTATAGTTCATTTTGTTTTTTCAACAATCTAGCACATCACTTGGTGCAAGCTTTGTAAAAAGAGAAGTTGAAATGACAAAAGGATCTATAAGGGAACTCAGAAGGGTTAAATATGCTGCATTGTGCCTGTTCGATTTACACTATTAGATTTGAAATGAGGAGAATACCCTTAATTGGGTACTAAATTAACAGATTAACGAATTGACTCTTCTGACTGCAATGTTGATTGCAAAAGGCAATGATGAACGTTCTACTTATTAACTGTTTCATCACTATAGCTGATGTATCCTCGTATCTTGGCACGGTAACCAGGACTCTTATATGGTTGCAGCTATGGCGGGTGCATAGGATGCCTAAATGAATTGCAGATCCTAGCCTCATTTTAAATGTCAATATCATCATAGATTTCTATCTACATGTTTTATTTTTTTCTTTCTAAAACCTGTTTGCCTGCGGCTAATATGAATACGTTGACTTTCTGCACTTCTATATTGTGCAAATCCAGACTATTTAATCCTGATATTAACATCATATGCCAATATTGAGAAATGAACACTACAATGCATTTAGCAATCAAAAAGTTTTCTACCTTTCCTTTAACCTACATCACAATTTTTATTTATTAATACTGACATACAATAATGGTCAATCTGCTTTTCACCTACTGCTACACTATCTCAGCATATATTTTGTGAAATAAGAAACACAAAAAAGTTTCTTGCATAACCTAAATAAACCAATGTTAGAGTTTCATTTGAACACTCCTTCGGCAAGTGTATAAATTTTATGATGCAAATGCAAAAATGACTTTTGTGTTTACTATAAAGACACTGTAACCCCATTTAAATAATATATTCATGTAGATGATACTATGCTTTCACTGACAAAGATCACTATAGATCTTTTACTGTTGGATCAACCTATGTTGGCTGGTCATGAAGCAGCTTTATGTATGATTTGGATACAATTCATATTACTTTTTCAAGGTGTAAACTTACCAGCAACATCAAGGCTATGACGAATTATAAAGGGTAGTTTCAAAAATGAGATTGCCCATATCTTCGCTTGGAAACCTGTTAAGGTTGCAGACATGGTGGGCAATCCACTTTTTTTCAAACTACTGCCCTATTGAGGCTGTCTTTTATGACAAATGGCTTTTCTGTTTGCTAAGCTTACCAAGACCATCAAAGCTATGATGAATTCTAACGGGTAGTTTAAAAAATGAGATTGCCCTAATCTTGGCTTGGCAACCTGTTAAGGTTGCAGCCAAGGTGGGCAATCCACTTTTTGCAACCTACTACCCTATATGAGCCTGTCTTTTGTGACAAACACAAAAGTGAACCAAAGAAGACTTATGTCAACAGTACTTTGACAAATGTTATAGTTTTATAATGAATTTTATGTTGGTTGTGTGTATTCCTATTTTTGATAGATAAATATACACTTAAGTCTCCAGACACCATGAAAAATATTTGCGCTTGGGACTTTCAGAAACATCTGGTATGCTTTCTTTTAAACTTTTTATAAAGGTTGTATAGCTTGTTAAAGTGATAGATAAGTGAGAGATCGTCCAGATCAGGCACACTCTTTTATCCAAACCTGGAATTACCAATTGTTGGAATCACTCCTAAACTATATTTAAAGTGTTTGTAATTAACATGTAATAGGTTGCTTAATTAGGCTTTTATGTTTGTATTAAAGGCAAGGCTTATGTAGAAAGCCCATAAACCTTGGCCCATATCCAATAAGGAAAGGAAGGGAACTTGTGTGTTGCCCCACTTCCTTTCCCTATATAAAGACTTGTAAACCTTCCTTAGAAGGTTGGTTGTTCACTTTACATAATATCCTACGCATAACCTTTCCCATTTCATACGTGTATATTGTGTTTATGTGTTCATCTGATCTCTCTTATCTATATTTCTACATATTGATGCTTGTGTTACAATATGGTGACCTAACAGTGGTATCATTCGCCATCTAGTTGGGTGAAATATAGTTGTTTTTGAAGTATTTTGTTATACGCGTGAGTTTTGTGCTACAAACCTTTCATACGCTTAAAGCTTCATTTTTTACACTTAAAAACTCAAGATTCTTGTACTTTAAGGTTTATTTAGTGTTAAAGTTTATGTTTTTAGCATCAAGTTTGAAACTTTATGTGTGTAGCATTGATTTTGAGCTTGTTTTGATACGTGTGGTTCCGCTTCACGTAAGGTGAATTTGTTTTGGATCATCAAGTTTCACACTTTTGTGTTATTTTGGTGATATTGAAGCTATTTCATCATACAAATCGTGTTTCTAAACACTTTTGGGCATCAAAATCGCTTTGGTGATAGTTTGTACTTTTACTCGTAAGAAAACCCTAGTTTTACTCGTAAGCTTCAAAGTCTATGCCTAAGCATATGTTACGCGTAAGCTTCTCATCATTTGATCTTCAAGATTATTGGTTTACTCGGTGTTTTCTTGCTTGGATAAGCCCGAAAACACTTCGACTTTGGATATCTTTACACCGGTATAAGTGTAAAGGATTTTGGGCAAACCCTAGTTTTACGCCTAAGCTAAAATCTTACACGTAGAATTCTCTTTGCCTAAGCATTTTCTTACGCTAAGCTTGTCTTACGATAAGCAAATATTACGCATAAGGATTCTACTACTAAGCCTTTGGTTTACGCCTAAGCTAAGTTTTCCTCAAGTCTACGCGTAAGCTATTCCTACGCTAGAAGCTATCTTCACGCGTAAGTTGGTTTTACGATAAGGTGATTTCTACGCCTAAGTCGGTTTCTACGCATAAGGTTACTTCATCAACATTGTTTCATTCGACTATAAAGATCCATCATCAACATAAGTTTCAAGATGTCTCAACCACCATACTCTAGCTACTTTCCTCATGTTTATCCTCAACAACAACAATTCTATCAAAAATATCCTCCACATCTCCACAACAAGTGCAACAATTTCAACAACAAGGAGCAATTCTTCTTTCACCACAAACGGTTCCACCAAACCCTAGTCAACAAGTACAACACTACACATACTTTCAAAATCAGTATCCCGCCAAGTATGCTATGAATGGTACTTCACCAAAGGAACCGTCTTGGTTTGCAAAGACGTGTGAAGCTTTAAGTAGCTAACAATCCATTCATGAAGTTGGATCCCTTGATTGACCTCAAATGCTCACTCTTGGAAACTATGATCAATGGGTGATAAGGTTCTTTAGGTTTTGTGATCTAAAGAAGCCACATGGAAAGTTTTTGAAGAAGGTCATCCTTGAAGGTCCTTTTCGATGCCTACCTCACCGCATCTTGAGATCCGAATGCTAATCCACCAAGAGATGATGTCACCAACGTTGTCGGTCTTGATCAACTTACTACCGACCAACTTCTACACTTAGAAGCCGATGAACTTGCAATGCAATATATCCTTTGGGATTACCCAACCGATATCAGTAGTGTTGATGCTCAAGATCGCTAAAGCAATGCGGAGCACATTCATCTTCTAATGGAAGGCACATAACTCAATCAAGAAGACATGGAATCCAAAATCTACTTAGCATATGAACACTTCATGATTGAACCAGGGAGACATTAGAGTCATATCATCATCGGTTCTCGACATCATTAATGACTTGGAGAAACATAATATCATTATGCCAAGAATTGCAACAACACAAAGTTCCCGAAGCGCCTTGGTCCCGATTGGGAAAAGTATGTTATTTTCATCCGCTGCGAAGAATCTTCATCATGCTACATACGGATTGCTGTATGACTATTTAAAGCCCCACCAAAAGGAAGTTGACAAAGACAGGATCATCCGTGGAGTCCCTGCTTCGCCTTCACTCTCGGATAATCAAATTCTAGCTTTGTGGGCTCAAGCATGTTATCCTCAGTTCCCGACCTTACAAACTGTCTTCACAAATCCTCCACAACCAACTGCTCAAATTACACCATATGATCCATCACAACAACAATCCCAAGAAACTCAATTGGTTCCATACAACAACAACAATGATCAAGCACTTTACAGTGAATCTAATGAGGATGCAGAAGCTTTCGATGCATTGCAACAAGGGTTTGTCATGATTGCTAGAGCCTTCGGTCGATACTCTAACAAATCCAACAATCGCATTCGTACCTCATCTAACACAAGGAATCAAGTTGTTGTTAACAACGGAAGAGTTGAAGTTCATAATCGTGGTAATGTTCGTCAGATGGGTAGTGGTCAAGGATTTAATTCTAATGGAAGGAATAACATGGGTGCTCCACAACAACAAAGGGTTCAAGTGGTTAATCAGGGAAATGCTCAGACTGGGATTAATGGTCTTCGATGCTATAACTAGAATGAGAAGGGTCATCCGCTAATGCATGCCCAAAGCCGAGGACAAGAGGCGCTTATCACAAAGAGGCTTTACTCTTGGCTCTCAAGGATGAAGTCAGTGGAACTCTTACCAACAAGGAACAGAGCTTCATGGCAAATGCAGATTCGATGATGACATGGAGGACTTGCAAGCTAATGCAAAGTGATGTTAATGGCAAACATGCAAGAACTCCACATGAGTGACACAGCCCAGTGTATGACATCGACGGCTTGTCTCGTGTACCGGATCAAACTATATTCATTATGATCCGATATCTCCGCCAACATCTGCATCCGACGAGGATCAGAGTGTTCAACATGAGCCGTCTACATCTCATTCCGATGATAATCAAATAGATCCCGTAGTTATATTTGACGATCAAGATGACCTTATGGTTAATATTGATAATCAAGTTGACTCCGTGGTTATATTTGAGGATCTAAATAATGATCATGTTGAGACTCACGTTGAACAAGCTGAACCTTTGTCTAATCCAGATCTTGAGCTCATGACCAATTTAATTAAGACCCAAAAATCTCGAATGGAAAAGTGCCAAGACATCAATAAGAAATTACAGGATAAAATTGCACTGTTGACTAAGGATAATGAATGCTATAAGTTCCAACTCAACATTTTTCAAACTAAAGAGAAACGTGAAAAAGGTTTTGAAGTCGCATTTGCTAAATCATACCAAAATGAAAAATCTTTGGAAAAACAGATATGTGATCTAGTTGCATCCAAGAATGCTTTGTTGTCTCAAATAGAACAACTGAAATATGATCATAAACAACAACTTAACGCCTCACTTCGAAAACTCAAAAGCCAAGTCTCGAGTTGTTAACTTGTCAAAAACAGCTTTTATGAGTACAAAAGCATTCAAGGAAACAAATAGATGACTATCTTGAGGAAATTGTCGACTTACAAAACAAAATCAAAGAGTTTCAAATGTTGTTTATAAACATGGTGAGTCAATCACAACTATTCAAAAGTTTACTTTTAAACCAAATCCAAATGGATATGGACCGAATCTTGCCGATTACAAACCAAAGTTTTCACATAGAGCATTCAAACCAAATCCTCAAGTTTACAAAGGCGTAATATAGAATTGATGATTCCATCATGAGTGTTGTTGAATATAATCGTTTGGAGGAATTAGATGCAGAAGACGAGAGTCGGTCAAAAATGGAAAATGTTGTTTATAACAAACCATTTAACTATTCAAAAGCCATAACTTTCATCACACAACAGGATAATTCTAACACACCTTGGGTTATCACGCCTACTTCTGAGTCTTCTAATGTTGGTCCCCAACCCAATACTGCACAAATTAATGGTCCTTTACCTTCACTCAGTGAAGTAAAAACATTACCCGAACGATGTCAAATTCTTAAATATTTTGATACATTCATATCGGACATCAAACTTTTGGAACGTGAAATTGAAATCAATTCTGAAATAAAAGTTGAACATTTTCAATCGCCTCATGCGCGAAATCAAAGAGATATTTTTCAGAAAAGAATTTTACCTCATGTCCGAAATTTGAAAATGTGTGCAATATATTGGGAAAGGGATTTTCACAAGGAGCTTGGACTTATGAAAACAGTTTTCGAGAAAACCGAAACATCGATTTCAAATACTAAACGTAAAAAGAAAATGTTAAGAAAAGATGTTGATCGACTCTTGGAAGATGTTATCTGTGCTGATACCATAAATGTTGTGTTACTACATACTGTTGCATATGCATTTGATTATATCGTTGTTGATTCTCATTGAAAATATTGAGAATACCGATAATGTGTCACAAATCAAGTCTTTAAAAGTTGAAAATGAGCGATTGTTAAACGAGCTTTCAAATGCAAAACGTCGTCTTCAATGGTGTCAAAAAGATTGTCAAAATCGAGAACTCGCTTTGCAAAACAAAATCAACCAGTTGCATACAAAAACTCTTAATCCAAAACTTGAGCAACTGGATGATGAAAACGTGTCTTTGAAGTGTCAAATTTCAAAATATGAACAAGAAATTTCAAAAGTTAAAAAAGAATATGGTGTCATATTTGATTTACTCAAAAAGACTCGTGCTCAAGCGTCAAAAGATGTTGATGATCATCTTGCATATACCAAAGATGTTTTACGACAAAATGGAAACACTCGTTCTGAAAATCAAGATTTGTTACACACTATCCATGATCTAAAAGCAGAGTTGGTGAAACTTAAGCAAGATAGGAATAGTAACACAAACGTAATTGCACCAGGAATTCTTAGACTGCCTAATGACACATCACAAGAAACTAATGTGCTTCCTCATCGAAACAGAATAGTTGCCTCTTTTCCCAACGCTAGCACTTCACAGCTTAAGAGCACCACAAGGAAGAATAGGAAGTTGCGACGTAAGAAAAGAACAATAAAGACCTCTGAAGTAGAAGAACACCTTAGGACTTTGAATAAAACTCATGTTACTCCCACTTTAGATATTGCGTCTGACAAATGTAATGGAAAAAGTGATGTAACAAATGTTGAACCTTTAAGTACTTTAAATGTTATGTTTGAAGCTTCTTGTGTTGGTTGTCGTAAAAGCATGTTTTCTGGTTGTCATGATAAATGTGTTGCTAATGCTATCTTATCTCGTAAGCGAATAATAGAAAACGGAATACCTCTAGGCCCACTAATGCTTCTAAGTCCGTGCTAGGTAAACCACCCTCTAGTGTTCCTCTACGATCATTGATGTACCCATAGAACCCCTTCACCTCCTAGGAAGAACTTATCACCTAGTGCATTCACTAAGACCAAAGCTAAGACTAGTTGGAGATGGCGTAAATGGTTACAAAATACACTTGGCTTTAAATGGATTCCTAAAATCATAAACATGTGTGTTTCAACTATAATCGATCGGAACCTCTAACTCTTCGGGTTCCACCTCTACTTCTATTCCATCCGTGTCGTCCGTGTGTAATGCAGTGATACAGATCATCCTCTGGGTTGTTGATAGCGGATGTTCCCGACACATGATAGGCAATCTTAAATCATTATCAAACTTTGTTTCAAAGTTCATTGGCACCGCCGATTCGGGAATGATCACTTCATGGCTATCATGGGCTTCGGAGATTACATCAATGGAAACATCAAAATTAGCGAGTTTATTATGTGGAAGGTCTCGACACAATCTCTTTTCACGGTCAATTTTGTGATGGAGATTTGGAAGTTGCTTTTAGGGAGAAAACTTGTTTCATTCGTGATCTACAAGGAAACGATCTTATGTCCGCCAACGACATCAAGTCTTTACACAATCTCAATGCAAGACATGATTGCTTCATCTCCCATCCGCTACTTTCTAAGGCAACATCTACTAAATCCTCGCTATGGCACCGCTGCCTCTCACATCTAAACTTTCAAACCATAACCAACCTTGCACGCTTCAAACTTGTTGAAGGTCTCCCAAGATTTCGGTATTCTAAAGATCATCTATGCTCACCTTTTGAACAAGGGAAAAGCACTCGTGCTCACTTTCCTTCAAAGGTGGAACACAGCTCTCAAAGATGTGCTTCATCTTCTTCACATGGATTTGTGTGGTCCGATGCGTGCAGATGATTAATGGCAAACGCTACATTTTGGTAATTGTCGATGACTACTCAAGATGGACTTGGGTTTATTTTCTTCAAGTAAAGATCAAGCTCCACAGATGATCATCACCTTTCTCACAAAAATTCAAGTTCACCCCAAACACAATGACAAATCGTAATGCATAAAGGAACCGAATTTGTGAATCAAACTCTACGTGCTTATTATGAGAAAGTGGAATTGAGCATCAAACATCCATTGCACGAACACCGTAACAAAACGGAGTTGTTGAAAGACGAAACCGTGACGTTAGTGGAAGTCGCAAGAACGATGTTGATAAATGCAAAACTTCCAGATTACTTGTGGGTCAAGTCGATTCATCGCATGCTACACTCAAAACCATTCAATGATTACTAAACGCCACAACAAAACACCTTACGAGCTTATCCACAACCACAAACCGAATCTCAAACACTTTCATGTCTTTGGATCCCTTTGCTATCCAAATAATGATCGTGATGACTTTGGAAAGCTCAAGGCTAAAGCTGACATTGGAGTCTTTGTTGAATACCGTGAAAATTCTAAAGGATACCGGATCCGAATCGCTGTACAAGGAGATTATGGAAACGATTCATGCCAATTTCGATGAGCTTACGAAATGGCTTTTGAGCAAAACAACTTGGAACCCGGACATAACCGCTCTAAACTTCCCCAAACCCCATCATCACCGAACCAAGCTTACAACTTACTCGACGTCAAATGGAACAACTATTTGCTCCTCTGTTTAGTGATGATATTGATCAACGTGCTCCGGATGTATCAAATGTTTCCACGCTCAACCCGATAATAATCCAATACCGATACACCAAACAACAACAACTATCGTGAAGAAGCACCTCCGATTGATTCTACAACAACAAATAACAAACCGCATCCAATGACGCCGAACCAACCGATGATCTTCTAAACCATGAAGTACCTACACCGCAGATTATGATCCAAATGCGTTCTTCAATCCTTTTGCAAATGAAACCGCCACTTCGATGTTGCGGAATCATCAACAAGCCATTTGAATCCTCCTAATCGCACAATGTATATCAACATCAACCCTCCACACATCGTTGGACTAAAGACCATCCTCTTGTGAACATTATTGGAAACCCGAATCAACCAACAGAACTAGACAACGCTTCAGACCGACGGTGAACATTGCATTTATGCACTTACCGCCCGCCAAGTCGAACCCAAAAATATTAAAGAAGCCATGACATATGACAACTGGATCAAATCCATGCAAGAAGAACTTAATCGCTTTAAACGTCTTGAAGTATGGGAATTGGTTGCAAAACCAACAGGGTCTATGTTATTGGTCCGAAATGGATTTGGAAAACAAGTTGGATGTCAAGGTACGGTTATCGAAAATAAGTCACGCCTTGTGGCTAAGGGTTATAGACAAGAAGAAGGATTGACTACGAGGAATCATTCGCACCGTTGCTAGACTTGAGGTTGTTCGGATTTTTCTGGCATTCGCGCTCACATGAACATCACGGTCTTTCGATGGACGTCAAAACCGCTTTTCTAAATGGTAATCGAAGAAACAGTCTATGTTAGTCGCCCGAAGGATTTGTTGATCCGTAGTTCCCTAATCACGCCTACAAACCGAACAAGGCTCTCTACGGTCTCAAACAAGCCCCTCGGGTGTGGTATGATAAGTTGTCATCCTTTCTCATCTCTCATAATTTCGTCAAAGGATCGGTCGACCCAACACTATTCATACAATATCACGGGAACACATTTTAATCGCTCAAATTTATGTGGATGACATCATTTTGGGTCAACACATCTAAAGTACTCAAACGCTTTTTCAAAACTTATGAAAAACATTTTGAAATGTCCATGATGGGTGAACTTACGTTCTTTCTAGGACTACAAGTTCATCAATCACCCCGTGGTATTTTCCCGAGTCAATCCAAATATGCTCTTGAAATTTTAAACAAACATGGAATGCAAAACTATGATACCTATGCCACACCAATGGCACATACCAAGAAACCGGATGTCGATTTGCATGGGAAATTGGTTGACCCTACCAAATACCAAGTATTATTGGGTCTCTCATGTATCTAACAACCAAGAGACCGATATTGTATTTGTTGTATATCTTTGCTCTCGCTATCGATCGAGACCAACTAAAACTCACCTCTCGAGGCTAAAAGAATCCTCCGATACATCAAGGGAACCATTAATTTGGGAATATGGTATCCAAAGGATTCGGTTTTGAACTAATAGCTTTTTCGACGCCGATCACGCAGTTGCTTAGATTCTCGGAAAAGTACTTCGTGTGCTCTACAATTTCTTGGTGATAAACGGTGTCATGGCAATCGAAGAAGCGGATTGTACATCGTTTTCATCAACCGAAGCGTAATATGTAGCCATGTCAACATATTGTGCTCAAGTCATTTGGATGAGAACACAACTCAAAGACTATGGTTACGTATTTGATGTAATCCCGATGTATCGACAATCGGTGCTATTGCAATCTCGCAACTCCGTCCAACATTCAAAGTCCAAGCACATCGATCTTCGATACCATTTCATAAAGGAGCATGTGGAAAAGGGTATCGTTGAATTATATTTTGTGGTATCGAATATCAATCAAGCGCACCTTCTCACCAAAGCCTTAGCCCATCGCTAGGTTTACCGAGTTGCTCCACCGGATTGGTATGAGGTTTTTGACTCGAGGAACCGGACGAACTTTTGACACATTCTTAAAACCAACAAACACCAAAACCTCTTTTGTAAATATTTTTCAAAAACAAAATACAAAAATATAAAATTTATAAAATACAAAAATATTCTTCTATCTAAATTTCTTTCAACATGGCAAGTACAAATCTTCCGTCAACACTTTACTCTTTCAAACATTTCAATATTTTTACGGTCAAGTATTGAGGGGGAGAGAGTAAATATTTTATGTCTCATAAAACCTTGTACTTGCATGTTACCCTGTATTGGTTGTATTTTTGATAATGGTGGACACGTTTCTTGTTTCTTGACACTTCTCAGACCCAAATTTGTAAAATTTCTCTATTTCTAAAGTCGAGGGGGAGTGTCGTCAAGTTTCTTTCCAAATTTATACTTCTTGCTTAACCAAAATGGAAGTTATGGGCTATGGATGAAAATGGTTGAGGTGGAGGGGCCATTCTTGTTAAAAGTCTAAACTTAAAATTTTACAAAATCCTTCCACCTAATACTCTTTTACATTTATTACAAACATTTAATTCTCAACCACTTTCATCTACGCCTAAGATCAAAACTCAAATCCTTGCTATAATCATCGAATTTGTAAGTGTTAAAAGCTTCTTTGATTGATTACGAATGTTGGTTTTAAACCTTATTCATTGTTAACGGTTAGATTTTAAACAAATGATGATTTTGTGTTCTACACTTATGCGTATGAACATGAAATCACCATTGGGTGTTTCTGATGAAAAAGGTTGTGTCAAAGTGATTAAAAGCATGTTTTATAAACATTTTCATCAAAAATATCAACCCAGAAAATGTTTTTTATCTTTATCGTGACTTAGGGTTTATGCGTGGGATTTGGGTGTTTTCTATTGTGAGTATCTTAGGATAATTAAAGGCTTGAAAGATGATTGTTACATGTTTAATAGACCAAATACATCATTGATCCCAACCCAGAAACATCAAAACTGCATAATTAGACTTTAGGGTTTATGAACGAGTTGGTTTGGGTATTTTTTGATTCATGAGGTATTTGATGTTAAAACTTGTTTCAGTTAACTCATATGGTCTCTAAGACTTACCAGAAATCATTTGGTTCATTTCCTATGGCTAGATTGTTTACTCGTAGGATTTGACTTTAGGGTTTAAACCTTACGCATAAACTTTCCTACGCATAACTGATAATGATTGTGATACCATGTGAGGATAAAAGAATTTGAATATTGTTGGAATCACTCCTAAACCTAAATCAAGTGTTAGTGATTCATATGTAATAGTTAGCTTAATTATGGCCTTTATGTTTGTTATTAGCTTAAGCTTATGTAGAAGGCCCATGAGCTTAGCCCAAGTCCATTAAGGAAAGGAAGGGAGTAGAAGTGTTGCCTAGCTCCCTTCCTATAAATACTTTTGTATAACCTCACTGAGGGTTGGTTGTTCAAGCATTACTCATTCACTCTATACGCTAACCTTTCTTATTGTTCATATCATGTGTGTTTGTGTGGCTTGTTCATCCGCCTCTTCTCTCTCTCTTTCTATTGTGCTTGTGTTGTAAAACTAGTGACCTAATAGTGGTATCGAGCCAACTAGTTGGGTGAATCGTTATTGTTTTTGAAGTGGGTTTTGGTCCCACGCGAAAATACAACGATTCGAACTTGGCTCGCTTAAAACACGATTTTTACACTTTTAATCCAAGATTCTTGTACTTTCAACGCTTTAAGGTGTTAAAATAACTGCTTTTGGCAAAAGTTTCAAACTTTACGCGTGGATCATCGCTTTTAAGCTAGTTTTTGTACAAGGGTTTCGCTTCTACGCGTGACCGCTTTTAGACACTTTGGATCATCAAGTTTCACACTTTTGTGTTATCTTGGTGATATTGAAGCTATTTCATCACAAAAATCTGGTTTAGAAACATCTTTGGGCAACAATCATTTTACGAGTAGTTCTACGCGTAGTAAAACCCTAAAACTACGCCAGAACTCACTCCTTGGTTTGATCTTCGCCAGGTTTACTCCGTGGTTTCTTGCTTGGATAAGCCCGAAAATACGCCGACTTGGGATATCTTTTGCACCGTGATAGTGTAAAGATCATTGGGCTAAAACCCTAAACTTACGCATAAGCATAAAGCTTACGCCAGAACCTCTTACGAAAGATTCATCTTACGCATAAGATTCATCTTACGCCTAAGCTTTGTCTTACGATAAGGTAATCCCACGCCTAAGTTTCTACCATGCTTTACGCATAACTTTAGTGTTTTTCTCCTTACTTACGCGAAGCTAAACCTACGCTGAATCTCTTGTCAACTCTTTGTCACACGCTGTAACTTTGGTGTTTTTACGCATAAGTGCTACTTGGTTTATTGTGATTTCTACACCTAAGGATACTTCATCAACATCGGTTCATTCGACTACAAAGATCCATCAACACAAGTTATAAAAAAAAGGACACTAATAATAATAATAATTTTTTTAAGGAGACTAAACGCTTTAATTTTTACGCGAGATTCAAATTTTGGTTTAATCGTGAAAATTTTGGTCAAAATTCAAATTTTTGTCCAAATTCAAATTTTTCGGGTCAAATTTTGCGTCAAAATTGTCATAATTAACTCAAAATTTTCTTTCAACCTTAGAATTGAATTTTATAGTGAATTTCAAATTTTGAGAGTCAAAAGTTTTTCAAAATTATTTTTGGAGGGAAATTGAAATTTACTATATTAGCCTTCTGTGTACTATATCGACTTTGCACATTTTCTTCTCTTTGATTCTTCTGCAGGGGAGTGAAATGGATTCGATCATAAAGATCCATTTGTGGCATTGGAAGAAGGATTCATGGCTCGCTCGCATTGAAGCGCCGACATCATCAAATTCCGATATCCCGCAATGCGTGCAAGGTGAAAGAGTTGATGTACATGAAAGGAATACTCAAATGGACGTTGAGAATGTTGTGATTATCGCAATCGCTTGTAATGCGGACAATGAGGTTGTAGCATTGGAAAATCGTGATGACAAGAGCAGATCCGGAGAAGATATCATACTTAACTACGACACCGAGCCCAACTATGGCGAAGAACAAATGGTTGAGGAAGATATCTTACCCACCTATGACATCGATACGTAATGTATGGTCGAGGTACAATCTATTGTTGATCATATTTTGATCGCAAATGCGACACAACATACCGAGCAATCTAAATTTAGTAATGAAGGAGAGGTTGACCAGGTGTGTTGCACAATGTCCGCATAACTATCTCATGTCTCGAGCCCTTCTTGTTAACAATTCAACTCGAAACGTCAACTCAAACTCTTGAATCGAAAATATTCTTCTCAAAAGACCATTGCTCGGTTCATAAAGATATTTCAAAACTAGAGGCACATTGCATCTCTCTTGAACTTAAACTACAAAACAAATATTTTCTTCGTAACACAATGGTCGGATTCAAATGAACAAAGTAATCGTGTGGATATATTAGTAAAAGAAAATGAGCATTTAAAGGCTCAAATTCAAGCAAAGGGGCTTGCACATGTTGCTTTACAAAACAAACCGAGAATATTAACCGACAAGAGTGTGGATACTAATTTTGCTAAACCAACAATCTTGGGGAAATCGCTCTACAACCTTTCATAAAACAATCGGTAGTTAGACAACCAACCGCATTTAAATCGAACGCTCAAAATCTTCAAAACCACGGTTTCCTCCCAAGTTGTTGAGAATAATCATTTGATTAAACCAATACCCACATTCTCGCCCTATGAATAATGCTTCGTTTCATTAAACATGTTTATGTTAAACTGTTTCGTTATACTGCTTCATTAAACCTCAACATGTGGTCGCCTCCGGCAAATCTAGGATTAGTTTGAACACCGTGTCTAAACCGAGCATTAAAATTAAAATTCATATGATTTAAATGACGATACAAGAACTATGATCTAGAAAAGGCTAGGAAAAGGGCACTTCTTCAAAAGTATGGAATCTTAGGTTCACGACCTAGTGTATCACCTTCGAGTGACATCAACACTACCGTAGTAGCAAACCAAAACCTAAGTTAACTCAACAAACAGCTAGAAATAAACCCGTTGATCTAAATGTAAACTGTCAGAAACCTAATAGGTGGATCCATATAGACGAAACTCTTCCCAAAAGAAGTTTCAACATCCCCTAGATCTAACCTTAGATGGATACCAACGGGTAGGATTTTCAAAACTGTTAGTCTTAGGTGGATTCCTACAGCAAGATACTAAGTAGTTGCACCAAAACAAGTGGGATACCAACAACATCCATCCCCGAGGCGGTGAAAGGAAATCATCAAATTAGCATGTTCAGTGTCAAGAAGATAATTGACACTACATCTTTATGCTTCTAACATCCGAACCCGCTACACTTGGGGATCCATGTTTTCTCTTCCTTGCCCCTTCTATTTTTCTATGCAGTATAACAACTATGGCTCCTACCGCAAAACAACAGAGGACCCGCTTCTCACCGTAAAAATATCATGATCCATCACCGTTCCACCATTGTACTTAATCGTCATAAATTGGAAACATTGCTTGCTCCTCTGGTTAAAGATTCGCCAAAAGTCGTGCTTCGATGTATCGAATGTTTTCACCGACAACCGATAATACTCTAATTTCGTATACACCAATCTACAACAACAACCGAATCTTCTATAATAGAAGATCAAACTGCCTAACAACAATGACACAACCGATGATCAACATAATGAATGTAAATGTTTTATCGCAGCTGATTCTCACGAGATATTTATGGGACTTCACACTTGTTCGATCAATTGACATACATGGTTTCACCGTCTCCTTATACATGGTTTCATTGTCTTCAATTCATCATCAACATACGTGGTGTATGATTCTCAATCATTGAAAACATCGAGGGGAGAGAATGTAGTGGTCATTGCTTCCTTGTTCTTCTACATGATTCTTTGCGAAAACCCAATGCCTTCTTGAATTTATTCAATTGGGGAAGAAATAAGACGATCGTGGCTCAAACGCCTCACTTTGGTGTTATCATCTCAATTTCACGGGTGATCTTGTGTGAAGTTACCCTAATTTGATGTTATGATGCCTCACACACGGTCTTGGTATCGACTTATTGCATATTCACAGTGATTAGTATTCCAAAAGACCACAACATTCGTGGAAAGTCGTTTCATTTCGCCTTTCGTGGTTTGTTTGGTGTGATGCGCCTACATACGTGAGAAGATCTTGTTGATTTCGCATGTTACCCTCGAACGGATCTTCCGCAATTAGTCGATTTTCTTTGTGTGGTTTATCGCTCATTTACAAATTCGCTACATCCGAAACCTTCAAAAGTTAGAGGAAATGTAGACTTCATCAAAGTTTCAAATCTACTAAAGACAGCTTGTCGCTTGGGGAAGTCGCTAAGTCAAACTTCTTCACAATGGCTTCGAGTATAATAACTTGGAACCCGGTCACAACCGCTTAAACTTCCTCAAACCCCATCATCACCGAACAAAGCCCTCACTACTCACAACAAATGGAAAGTCTATTTGATCCTCTCGCTGACGATATTGATGAACGTGCTCCGGTGTATCCGATGTTTCACCGCTCAACCCGATAATAGTCTTATACTTGATACACTGCTACAACAACTATTGTTGACGAAGCACCACCGCTGACTCCACCACAAGCTTGAACAAACAGCTTCCAACAATGATGAACCAATGATGATGTTCTTAATGAAGTACCCCACCGCAGATTTTGATCCAAATGCGTTTTTAACCCGCTTGCTAATGACATCGCCGCACCGATGTCGCGGTATCATCAACAAACCATTTGAATCCTCGTAATCTACACAATGTATACCAACATCAACCCTATACACATCGATGTACAAAAGACCATCGAATGGCAACCCGAATCAACCAACTTCACACGATGGTGAACATTGCATTTATGCACTCACCGTCTCGCTAACTGAGCTTAAAAACATTAAAGACGCAATGACAAAGGACAACTTGATTGAATCCATGCAAGAAGAACTCAACCAATTCAAACGTCTTGAAGTATGGGAATCGGTTGAACGACCAACAGGGTCTACGTCATTGGTCTCAAATGGATTTGGAAAACAAATTGATGTTGAAGGAAACGTAATCGTAAACAAGTCACGCCTAGTGGCTAAGGGTTATCGACGGTGAAGAGGGTATTGAATTTGAAGAATCATTTGCTCGGCTACTCGCCTTGAGGTCGTTCGGATATTTCTCGTTCGCGGCTCATTTGAATATAACGGTCTTTCGATGGATGTCAAACCGCTTTTTCAATGGGCAACTTAAAGAAACGGTTTATGTCACCAACCGTAAGGATTCGTTGATCCCGAGTTCCCGAACCATGTCTACAAACCGAACAAAGATCTTTATGGTCTCAAACAAGCTCCTGCATGGTATGATAAGTTATCATCCTTCCTCATTGCAAATAAATTCACCAAAGGTTCGGTCGATCCTACTCTTTTCATACAATATCACGGGCACATATCTTAATTGTTCAAATTTACGTGGATGACATCATTTTGGGTCTACACATAAAAAATACTCAATCGCTTTTGCAAAACTAATGAAGAAACATTTTGAAATGTCCATGATGGGTGAACTTACGCTCTTTCTAGGACCGCAAGTTCATCAATCACCCCGTGGTATTTTCTTGAGTCACCCAAATATGCCCTTGAATTGTTAAACAAATTTGAATGAAAACCCGTGACACTTATGCCACACCAATGACTCATACCAAGAAGCTAGATGTCGATTTACATGGGAAATTAGTGGACCCTACCAAATACCGTAGTATTATTGGGTCTCTCATGTATCTAACAACTAGCGACTGATATTGTCTTTGTCGCTTATCTCGCTCCCGCTATCGGTCAAGACCAATCAAACCCACCTCTCGAGGCTAAAAGAATCCTCCGATACATCAAGGGAACCATTAACTGGGATCCGTATCCGGGATTCGGTTTTGAACTAATCGCTTTTTCGATGTCGATCACGCAGGATGTTTAGATTCACGAAAAAGTACTTCGTGAGCACTACAATTTCTTGGTGACAAACCGTGTCCGGCAATCAAAGAAGCAGATTGTACATCGCCGTCAAACCGGCGTAATATGTAGCCATGTCGGCGTGTTGTGCTCAAGTCATCCGGATGAGAACACAACTCAAAGACTATGGTTACGATTTGATGTAATCCGATGTATCATGACAATCGGAGTGCTATTGCGATCTCGCAACCTCGGCTCAAAGACTCAAATCAAAGCACATCGATCTTCGCTATCATTTCATCAAGGACCATGTGGATGTGGTACAGCTTGAATTATACTGGGTATGTAATACCAATTGGCGTATCTTCTCACCAAAGCCTTAGCTCCCGCTAGGTTTAATGAGTTGGTCCACCGATTGGTATACGGTGTTTGACTCAAGAGGAACTGGATGAACTCTTAAAATGCCTTAAAACCCGCTTAAACACCAAAATCTCTTTTGTAAATATTTTTCAAAAACAAAATACAAAATTATAAAACTGATAAAACTAAAAATATTCTTCTATCTAATTTCTTTTAAACATGGCAAGTACAAAACTTCAATCAACACGTTGTTCTATCAAACTTTTCATTATTTTCCCGAACAAGTGTCGAGGGGAGAAAGTAAATATTTTCGGTTTCATAAAACCTTGTACTTGCATGTTTCCAAAAATATGTTGTTTCTTCTAAAATGGTGGATTCGCTTTTGTCAAATACTCTCCTGACTCAAATGTTTTAAAATTTCATTATTTCAAAAGTCGAGGGGAGTATCGTTAAGTTTCTTGCCTTACATGTGTTTTGTCTAACCTAAACGGAAGTTAAAGGATCTTGGTTGGAACCTCTTTAAGGTTGAGGGACCGAATGTGTCAATTTGGCAAATTAATTTAACAAAATCATTTACTCCTAAAACACCAAGATCAAACGCCCAAATCAAATCTTCAAAATCCGCTCAAGTTGTTCATAATCTGTAAGTTCTAAATTGTTTTGATCAAGATTCTAAACAAGGATTTCAAAAATCTTTCAAATCCAACGGTTAAAACTCTTTAAACTGATTTTGGAAAACTGCTCACTCGAACGAATTGGGTGTTTATGCATAAAAGTGTTTGGATTGAAATGAGTTGTGTTAAAACCTTTCTTAGTGTCTATTAAACTTGTTTCAATCGTCCAAAACCATCCCGAATCTTAAATTTCATTAATTTGAATTCTAGGTTCTTGCACTCATCTAGGCTTTTCTATTCTGTGATATGTTATTAGGTAGTCAAGAAAGTGTTAGAATAAGTTTATATGCATGTTTTGAACCTTTAAATTAGCCGTAAACATCTAAACTGTAAGAATTTAAATTTTAGGTTTTTGGGTTCATCTCCCATAAATCTTCCGATTCGTGGTGGAAATGTGTTAAATCTTGTTCCATTGCACTCATATGACATCTAGGACACCCGTAAACATTCTTGTTTGATTTGTGTAGCTATATCCATTACACGAGATTAAGGGTTTAGGGTTTAAGTAATTTTACGCCTAAGTCTTTTTGTATGTATCCGATATGTTCTTATGCTTGTTTTGTGATCTAAAAGATGTTTGGAACTAATCGCAATCAAGTTTTCATGTTTATAGTTAACGTGTTAATTATTCGTAATGTCGAATCTTCGTGTGTTCAAACCGTTACGCTTAAAGAATACTTTTATGCGTAAAGGTAACGCTTAAGAGAAATCTTACGCAGTAACTCTTACACATAAGAGGTCTACAAGGGATTACGTATATCTTGGAAAGATATTCAGAACAAGGCTTGCTACGCATAAGCTTTACTCTTTACGAGTAAACTTTACGCAGAACATCTTGCTTATTCCCACGCTGAAGCCTAAAGCCTTTGAACTTGTCTTACGCAGAAGAAACTCTTACGCATAAGCTTGGTCTTACGCTTAGCTTACTCCCACGCATAAGCTCCTTTCTTACGCATAAGGATCCTTGTTACTCATAACCCACTGCTCACTACATTTTGGCCTATTACGCATATGTTACTTGTTAAATGTTACGATAAGTCACAAATACCTAATGTTTCGTATAAGCTTACAAAATTTAATATGTTGTGTGTTATGAAAAATTGGACTTTGAAATTTCAAAATTAACATGTTCGTAACTTATCACATCAACTTCAATCAATTGGAATAATGTGACTTAGGACTTGTAACTAACATAAACATGTTACCATCAAACAAGGAATTAGATAATTAATCGACTAAAACAAACACATTGTGTTTCCATATGTCCGCTTTTTGTCTAATGTCTTTCGATCACAAAATGGTCGCAAATCAAGCAAACATCAATGCCCCAGATGATCTCTCGATGGCAAACACATTCCTAGAAGGATACGACAAAACAATTGGCAAGAACAATCTCCGTGTCATCTTCAACAACTTCATATGCTCATAATCATCTTGCATAATTGTTGTGGACATCCTTCTGCAACATCCATTCAAATTCAAGATCACAAAGTCATCCTGATGATGAGTAAGATTCAATGGATGAGGAAATACAATTTTGTAAGTCAATAAAGCAGAAAAGGATGGAATACCATGCTTCAACCTTTCCGGTTAATCAACCCAGTGGGGTAGGAGGGTCAAGCAGTAGTCCTCCACTTATGGAAGATCCATTGCAAACATCTCTTACCCCATCTGATCCGGTTAATCAACCCGATAAGGATCATGGTATCACTGTCACTACTACTGTTGAAATGAAGCAACCACAACAACAACTAAAACAACCGCAAGAAGAAAAGCATGGTGAAGATGGGGAAATATATGACGAAGGAGATTACGATCATGATAAGGATGAAAGAGTCCTCGATGATGATAATTTGGCGGTCAAGAGGAAATGATTCAAAAGAGGCAAAAGAAGTCGCTAGAGCCGAGGAGGAAAAGTTTAAGAAGGAATCGACAACTACATAGTTGTCAATCCTATACACAAACTCAATAGTCTTCAACCACCTCTTGACACTTCCACCAAACCCAAATCATCATCTCAATCATCACCTCCATCAACAAAAGAAACACCTATGTCAACAACAAAATCATAAGGCAACTCCATCCAATGATTTGACAAATGGTTAAGGTGTTATCACCACTACACAACAAGCTACACAACCACCACCATCCGATCAACCAAGGATTCGAAACCACACCACCAATGGAGAAAACCGTTGATCACTTTACATACACTAGTGGTGAGGATCACGACATACCGAGCCCCAACCGAACCTCAACCGAAATTTAGATCAAGTACATTATCGCACTTCTTGTTTTCATACGCATCAAATCAGAGTGTTGAAGTTCTCCACCTCGGTCGAATCTTACCTAAATTCTACACTTCATCGGAATCAATCAAGAACCTCAGTACAAAATCGTTCATAAACAAAAGTTTGGGTTTGTCTACCAAAGTGAAAATCATCATACTTGCTTCATGGCTTTCGATGAAATTCACTAAGTTCTATGACGCCACCCTGGAGATGGTTCGAGATGGATTGGCATATCGATTGAAGGACATTGAGTTGGGTATAATTTAGACGAAGAGATGGAATTCAAAGGATCGCAAGGATGTTCGTTGATTTATCACTAGGATTGATGAATGTTTGATTCATCGGGATTAGATGCAATGGTTGGAGAGCTATGTGGGAGGATGACCAAACTTTCCGATTCGACTTTCCAACGCCCTCGTAAAGTAGCCGATCGTCTGTAATCATTGGGTACTCTCTTGATTGTGATTTTGTTTGTTTGATTATAATGACAATGGCTTGTGCACATAATAAAGTTGTACAACCCGTAATTGTCAAGAAAGGACCCTATGGTACGCTTTAGTGCCACAATCCTTATAAAAGGAGCGAAAGCTTTTACTTTTGAGTAAACCTTATCAAACCTTTCACTTTTCAAAGGTTTTACTCAAAAGAACAAGTACTTCCCCATATGATTTTCAAAACCTCAACCGCTTATATCACTTGTTGAGGGGAGTATTTGAATTAAAACTTTGTTCACCAAAATGTTCTTTGTGTCACTCTTCCCAACACTCGAAATGGTCATATTTATTCTCAACTTTTCAAAAATAACATTTTATATGCCATTTTTAGGGGAGAAATTTTGTGATAAGAAATATGTTGTGTTAATGCAAATGAATCTTTGTGCTATAGACTTAACCAACGAATTGACGATACTTAACTATTAGTAACTCGAAAAGACTTGTCCGGACGGTAATAATTTCAAGCTAGTTCGCTAGTGATGTAAACGTGTCTCGCAAAGGACTTGTCCGAATAGAATGTACCATTCGAGAAACTCTTGGTAGACATGAACTCGACGGGTTTGACAACCTTTCGAGGTTTGTCTACACCTTCAAGGTAGTTATTAGAGCTAGTTGTCACCTAAAAGTCGACAATGTAACTCTTTAACTATGCAACGTAACCGTGTCTCGTGGGGATTGTCTATCTTGAGTTGATCAATTCATAAAGTGCGTGCTTTTCCTCACCGTGCGACTTCGTAAAAACTCTTAAGCACATGTGGAGGGGAGTATTTCAAAAGATCAAACTCTTACAAGGGTACAAAATGTTTTTTCAATCATAACACTTTGAGAGATTTTCTTGAAAATTGGTTTTATGGCAACATAGGTTAGTCATGGTGTTATAAGGTGACTAAGGTTAGGAATAATCATTATATGATCCGCCAGAGTCGGATGGATCTACCCAAGGACACCACAAATAGTTAGAATTTAGAAGTCCTTAGGTATAATTGTAAAAGGAGATAATGAGAATCGGAGAAAGAAGGAGTTGAAGAATCAAAAGAAATGCAAAGAAAAGGGTGAAAAGAAATAGCCCTCCAAATTATTCAACTTAGGCGCATAATCGGTTCAATTCATATGCTACCGGTTGTCACTTGATGACACCGGTATTGAAGATTAAAAGTCGTCATGGACCCGGTGACGCATGCACTAAACCTTCTTAGCCACTCAAGTTCCTCTCAATAGAAACTTGTTTCATTCTCACAGGAACCCTACGTAAACTATTGGCTTTCTCTTAGAGATCACCGGTATTGAAGAAGGAGACCCTCTCCTAGTCTCCGCCGTAAAAACCAAAGCGCACTATTGAGTCTAGAGCCACGAGATTCATCAAAAGATCTCTTAGGTACACTTGACATTTCATCACTTGATGTTCAACAATAAGAACATCGCGGTATGTTATCGAGTCCTTCACGATCTTAGCAACTGTCGAGAACATTTATGAGAGGTTCACAACCGTGATCCTCGCGATTGAATGGAAACTCCGCCAGGTCAACATCAAACACCCGACAAAGCAGTCACTTCGGTAACTCCCCGTGGATTACGCTTAGTGTGTCTCAAACGGTCTACGTCAGTGAGGTGATGCTTCGTGTACCTCAATGACTCATCCGAATCAGAGGTGTACTTCGCACATCGTGTTATCTCACTTGTGGGACTCCAGCTCAGAACGGCCTTTGTAGAATTAGAGTTGTGTTTTCACACTATGTCATAACACTCAAGTTCAAACTTGTAAGTGCCGGAATCCGCTTATTACTAACCGCTTTCATGTTTTCTTCTTATGGAAGCTCGAGCGGAATGATCGTGCAGATTCTTCACATGCTCATGCCAACATCATCACTAATGGAAGTTCTATCTTAAAGCAACACAAAGTCGAATGATTCTTCATCAATCCAAAGAATCTACAAAGTTAAAGACTTAAAGAACTTCATCAAGATTATTATCCAACGTTAAAGAGCGCGTGAGCATGTTGAAGAATGACGTGGAGACACCGGAGCAAATAAGCGCACTGAGGCGCACTTGATGCGCATAACAACAACATACTATCACTACCATCACAAAGAACAATGATCAAAGAACAAAGTTAAAGATGACGCCAAAGCAAAACTGCTTAAAGAAAACAATTTCTACACCGGGAGATTGTTCGATTCAAGGCAATTCTTCTCACAAGAAAGAAGAATGTCAAGACGTCAAAGCTACTATTACATCAAACCTTCACCATTTATATTCATTCATCACCAACACTTAGGGGAGATTGTTGGAATCACTCCTAAACCTAAATCAAGTGTTAGTGATTCATATGTAATAGTTAGCTTAATTATGGCCTTTATGTTTGTTATTAGCCTTAAGCTTATGTAGAAGGCCCATGAGCTTAGGCCCAAGTCCATTAAGGAAAGGAAGGGAGTAGGAGTGTTGCCCTAGCTCTCCTTTCCTATAAATATTTTGTATAACCCTCACTTGAGGGTTGGTTGTTCAATGCATTCTCTCTCACTCTACGCTTAACCTTTCTTATTGTTCATATCGTGTGTGTTTGTGTGGCTTGTTCATCCGATCTTCTCTCTATCTCTTTCTATTGTGCTTGTGTTGTAAAACTAGTGACCTAACAAATATAGTGTTAATTGAAATGTTAAAAAGGATTTATTTCGTGTTTTACGCGTGCAAAATCGTAATCAAGGGTAAAATTGGACTTACGCTTATGATCACCTTATGCGTAGTCATACGCGATAAGAGAAATCTTACGCGAACCTTTACGCATAAGGTTCTACAACGGCACTACGCCGTATCCCGTGAAGGATATGCGTAAACTTGATTCTGACGATAAGGTTCACTCTTACGAGTAAACCTTACATATAAGCTCCCAACATACGCCACGCTGCAGCCTTATGCCAAGAGCTTTTTCCACGCGTAAGATTTCTTACGACAAGATGGACTCCTACGCATAAGCTTAAGTCTAAGCGTATGGTTACATAACGTTTACGCATAAGCTTACATTATTACGCTTATGCCAAAACTTTAACTTTACTTATGAATTGTTACGCGTACAATCTTGTAAATAAGTTACTCATAACGTCACAAGACCAAAATGTCACTAATAAGCTATAATGATTAAAATGTTGTGTGAGTGAGTGAAAATTTAGACTTTAAAATTCAAAATTAATATACTCACGAAACTTATCACAACTACTTTGGACTGTTTGACAACAAGTGACATTGGACTCGTAACATTCATTAACATAACATATTCAATAATTGGTCAATAAAATCAACTTTTGACTAACATAATGTCTTTCGATATGTTGGTTCTTTTGGCTCAATATCTTTCAGATCATGATATGGACATCACCATGGAAAACATTAACACACCAAACGAGCTCACAATGGAAGACATATTCCCAATTGGTTATAGTATGAAGCTTGGAAAGAACAACCTTAAGGCTGACTTTGAGAACTTCACATGCTCTGAATCCTCTTGCCGAATTGCAGTGGATATTCTTAAGGCTCATCCCCACAACAACATGCTCACCAACACAGCAACTGTACAAGAGATTTATATTCATCAGTTCTGGCACACAATGAAGAAAATTGATGGTCAAGATGTCATTATAAAGGACTCTCAACGATAAACAAGTCACCGCCATTGTTGCTTATTTACGAGCAATTCTTCTGCTCCGCTCCTCGCTATCCACCGCCAAGATATGTGCCAATTCTAACTGAAGAGGCTACACTACAATTTATGGTCAATATTGGCTATGATGGAGCTGCATGAATCATTACCAAGCATTCTTCGGTCGACTTAAAGAATATTCCTCAGCCGTGGAGAACTTTATACATCATGATCGCCAAGTCTGCTTCGAAGAGACAAATGGTCATGAGCATCCTAAGCTAATGGAACTACAAATCTTCCGGGGCATGGTCAACAAAATGCACATAGACTATGCAAGTCCGATCCGGGAAGACATGATGTTTCACCTCAAGAAGCTCGCACAAAGGTTCCTTTCATCGATACACAAAGTTGTTGATCCGTAAGATACCGAGGATAACTGACATTCCTCGAGACTTGATGACCCCAACCATCATTCTGCTTGTTTGAACCTACATTAAATGTTGTCGATTCAAAGACTCATCAAAAAGAAACAAGGTGTAGTCTCGACCGACCGCCTACTCACTGATGACATTAAAAGTCTTCAATCGTATTCACGATACCAAGAAGCAGTGGCCTTAGGCAAAGTCAGCTTCATGGATGAAAATTCTTCAGCCATCCCGGTCAAGAAGACCAGGAGGTTAGGTAGTGCGGAAAGTGTAGCAAGCACTGGGAGTGCCCGTAAGTATCCAAAGAGAAATCCTCCCCTCAAAAGAAAAATTCCATCTAAGGGTGCCATTCCTAATCCTCAACCGCACCTAAATTAGAGGATCAAGACTCGAGGATACTAAGATCGATGAAGAGGTTCACTATTCGTAGTCTCATTACAGATGATACAACAACAGCTTGAAAACCACTTAGTCCCAAAATGTATAAGGGTTAAACTCCGCTTGCAGAAAGGTGAAGAAGAAGAGAGTTTAGATGAAGAACCAAAGGATGAGGAGAAAGACTACCACAAGACACTTAAGCATCTAAGGTTACAAACATGTCGCATGTAATTCAATCATGAGCAAACAAGAGGCCCTGAGGTTCCAAAGTGGTGGTGTACTTACCATACCAATTCGTGATGCGGTTAATCAACCCGATAAGCGAACTGGTGCCACCGCTAAGGAATCCACAGAGCAGCAGCAGCAATCTTATTAGGTTCCATTCACCTTTAAGGAAGAAGAGGAACAGGAACAGGATGAGATGATTACGGATAAAGACATTGAGGAAGCTGCTAAGGAAAAAGCTGAAGAGGAAGCTCGAGCTAAAGCAAATGAAGAGGTTAAGGAAAAGGCTGACGCATAAGCCAGGGCTAAAGCTGATGAAGAAGAAAGGATTCGAAAAGAAACTGACATTTACATTCTAGATAATCCTGATCACAACCCTGAAGGGACTTCTGAGCCACCAAAAGACCCTGAGCCACATTCTAGATAATCCTCATCAGATTCTTCATCCCACTCATCACCACCACCATCCAAAGATGCTACCACCAGATCCACATCCAAATCTATCAAGAAACCGACCAACACTTGGGCATCACGTGCAAAGACCAAAATTGTCAAAGCTCTCAGGCAAGTAAGGAAACGAAATGTGGTCAACAAGAAATTCAATCAGCTGGACGACAGACTAAATTTACTTCAAGATGTGATGAACGAGTTTTCGGAGGAAAGAGAACAGATTCAACAGTTTCTCAATCGAGATATCCAAGGGGAAATGGACAAGACGATAAGGGACTACACTCACAAGTTCCTTCTCGACATCGCCCCTGAGTCACCGTAGAGATGTTCGCCAGACAAATCTATCCATATCTCATGTCATCGGTCAAACAAACAATGGCAAATACCCTTGTTGCTATGGAAATCAAACCATTCCGCCTCCTGGTTGTCTCGATGCGAATTGATCTCCAAGCTTGTTATACAAATATCTCAACGATCCAGAACATTTACTTCGACGAAGCTAAACTTTTGAGGCATTATTGGAATATCAACTCAAAACATCGTAAAGAGTCACCGAAAGGGCTAAGCGACCAAGAGACGATGATGATGCGATAAGGATTCGAGCCAAACGCAAAAGAAAACGGACGAATCATCATCTATGCCTCCACCACCCCAAAGGACCACCACCACCGAAGATCTTTACAACGCCCTCCTGCTAGCGACAAACCTCAGGACTCTGAGTCTCCACCGCCAACAGAGAAAACTGGTGATCATTTCGAATACACCGGTGGTGATGACAAAGAGATTCCTGAGCCCCAACAACAACCCCCTTCTTCTACATCAACTAAGCAACCAGCATCATCCTCCAAGCCACAGAAGAAAAAGTCAACATCAGTTGTATCATGGCTAGATGAAGATGAAACTGACGAATATGAATTGTTTTCAAAGCTTGTTGATGCCACCCCTCAATTACCGGAAGGCCAAGAACGGGTAGATGGTCGAACTATGGAGCATGTCAAGATTATCCAAGAAAAGTTCAAGGTGAAGAAGATGACGAAAGTAGAGTTGAAACAAATCAAGAATGATGCTTTTCAACCGCTATGACAGCTCGACAAGGCCATAGAAGTCGAATATCATCTCGACAACATAGCACGAGCCATGTCCAACAATATTGATTGGCTCAACCTCGAATCCAACATAGACTTCATCGGACCGACAAGGCTCCATACTACATCGATCCGACAAAGCCACTACCCACCATTGGTCGACCTAATCAACAACGGATTCCCTACCGGTACTTCTTCAACAATGACCTGGAATTTCTTCAACACGGTAGCGATGTTAGCAAGAAATACGCTACCTCACTCACCTTCCCCATCTCGGTAGCAGTGGTCTCCAACAATGTGGCCATCGAGGAAGAAGCCACACGAATGTTCGTTGATAATGTGGTTAATTATGACCTCGATGCATCAGATGGAATTCATCAACGGCCCGAATGAAGAAGAATCTACTACGTGTTGCCGTGTACTCAAATCTAACAAAGAGGTGTACAAGGACCAATGATCGTTGCCATAATGCATATTAGCCTGCCTACTAAGTGGGACTACTCATTCCTAAAGAAAATCATGAGGAATATGACTTTCTCAAGCGGATTTTCCGAGATTGTCACTCAATGACATTGAAGATATGTATCTTGCTAAGGTACAAGGTCGAATGCGACACTTCTCCACCAATATCCAGCTCCAGTACATCAAGTCATTGCTGATATTCATCAGAAGCATCGTTATCCAGGAACGTGTTGAAGACCTTCAACTTGCCGTGGAATCATACCAAAAATGTGTAAATCTCACAAAACCACTACTAAACATTCCCGATATCAACCACCTGGCTCAGTACACCATTCTCAAGAAACCAAAGTTTGGTGTAGTCTACCGCAGTGAACTTCACCATAACTGTTTCATGGCATGTAATGAGCTTCACAAGTTTTGTGATCGCACTTTAAAGAAGGTTCGGGACGGGTTAGCATATCGGTTAAAGGAGATTCATGAAGGCATCGAGTCACAGAAGCGGTGGAATTCGAGGAAAAAGAGGGTTGTGAAGAAAATCATCACAAGGATTAATGAAAGGTTGTTTCGTCTCGATCAGATAAGGACTTTGGAGAGCTTCGTGGGTGGACGATCGAGTATCTCTCTAACAAACTATCAACGTCCAGAAAGAACTCCCGGCATTATTGACGGACTGCCTGGTACTCCTTGATTATTTTCTTGATTAATATTTGGATGTGCTGATCTCTATTATTAACTATGGCTTGTGCACACATAACAGTGTACAACCCGTACTTTTAATGAAAGGACCCTGTGGTACGCATCAGTGCCACAATCCTATAAAAGGAGCGAAAGCTTCTTACTTTTGAGTAAAACTTATCAAAACTTTCACTTTTCAAAGTTTTGCTCAAAATAACAAGTACTTCCCCTTATGTTTTTCAAAACCTCAAAAGTTAGTATCACTTGTTGATGGGGAGTACTTGCTTAAAATCTTTGTTCACAAATGATTCTTTGTGGAAATCTTCCCAAAAAACTCGAAATGGACATATTCGATATCAAAATTTCGTCAAAAATAACATTTATATGGGGAGAAAAATTGTGTGATACAAATATGTTGTGAATATTGTGATTGAATCTTCGTGCTAAAGACTTAACCCATGAATTGACGAGATCTGAACTGTCATACGTCGAAAAGATTTGTCTTTCAAGACTTATCCAAGTAGATTGTACCTATTCGAGAAGCTCTTGATAGACATGAACTTTGACGGGTTTGACAATCTTTCAAGGTTTGTCCAAACTGTGGAGTTTGTTAAGACCCCTTGAGATCATTTTGAGCCTTAGGGTTTAACAATAACAATGGTTATACGCAGCGGAACATAGAACAAAACATTAATTGTTATTGACACAAGGTTTATATTTAATAATCACCCAAACCCCAAATATTATTTGATCGTAATAATACTACACTAAACTTGTAATGTGGATCAAAGATCCTCGAGGCTAAACTAAACAAACTCTAACCCTAGACGCTTATAGGAACACGCCTAGGTTACACACACACACCTTTAGTCGACTACATTATGGAAGACTTAAATGTAAAAACCTACATCCCATGTCCTTTATATACTAGAGGATTAGGGTTTACAAATCTCTACTAAGGACAAAATAATAAAAATTCTTTTGCAAGCAAGTCCTTCCATCTTTTTGTATATTTCCTTCTTGTCACTTTAAGCCCTTGATGTTTCATTCTTTATTGTTTTGTATCATCGAATCAATAAACCCAACAATCTTCCCTTATTTGAAGATGACAAAACAAACACGGTTCTTGTACGAACTTCCCTAGACGAAGTAGCAGAAGTTGAGATAATTAAATCTCACCATGAATGAAACAATATTGTCTTCCTTTATCTTCCCCTTAATCCATGCCATCGCACTCCAACATCTCTTCCCCTTTTTGTTATCAACAAATAGAGAACATATGCAAACTTGATCTTAACCACCACGAATCAATACCACACATCCAATTCATCCTTCCAATGTCTCAAATTACCCTCCACGAAGTTTTCCGCAACTAAAAATGAACTTGAAACAATAAAAATCTAAACCATCAATAGTAATACTAATTAATAAGAGTAAGAATCAAACACTTCCCCTTGAGTGGTGCATGAACATCAAATGATTCTTCAAATCTGTAATCTCCTTGTAATGATTACTTGTGAAGAAAACCAAATATAATGAATTTGATGAAGAAGTAGAATAACCCAAACTAGTGTCTTATGTCTTGCACTATAGATGACATCGAACGTATACCCATGTATAGGGAGACCGCAATCCCTTGACGAAAACCTTCATCTACTATTCGTCAATTCGTTGTCATAATCATTGAAGCACGAACAAGTTATCTCCAAAGTGTAACACCCACTTTGAGATATGATAAAATCACGAATCTAGGTAACTCAACTACAATATCAAATAAATTATGATCAATCATCTTCGTAATCACCTATTCAATAAATCCAAAAACGAGCTTTTTAAACCTTTAAGAACAAATAACCAAACTTCATGTGTGTGTGAATCCAATAACCTGTGTGTGTCGTCCAACATCTTCCAATCGCATCCGAAAATTAAAAATCATATATCGTCTGATATCGAGCGAAGCTAGCAGCTTAAAATAATTTCTTGGACAAACTCAATAGTAGTAACCTTCAACGAGTAGTAGAAACGAGATACTACGAGCAGTAGAAACTTAAGTCGAACAATACAAATATCATGTCAAACAGTAGAAACCTTCAACGCGAACCATGTACTTGAATCCGTTAAGAATTGGTCATGTATAACTCCAATCAACCCTTGACCATAAAAGAATAATACTATTGTACACATACATGATCAACGACCAATTAGAATTATGTGTGTCCCATGATAGTAATTTGTTTCTTAGTCGACCACAATATATACCACCGACCTATTTGCTTCATTCATCAAAAGTATTTTATACGTTTAGAGCAATGTAATGAAATATTTACCTCCATCGTACCATTGGCCAATTAATCAATAAACATCACAAAGTTTGTTAGGTCACTAGATTTACAACACAAGCTTATAAGAAAGAGATAGAGGCGGTTGAACAATAAACAAACACACACACACGTATTACTTAGACCGGTTATGCGTAGAGATGTATGTGAAAGGATAAATTGAACAACCAACCCTCAAATGAGGGTTTACAAGAGTATTTATAGGAGGGAAGCTAGGGCAACACTCCTAGTTCCCTTCCTTTCCTTTATGGGCTTGGGCCTAAGCTCATGGGCCTTCTACATAAGCTTAAGGCTAATAACAAACATAAAGGCCATAATAAAGCTAACTATTACATATTAATTACAAACACTTGATTATGGTTTAGGAGTGATTCCAACAATCTCCCCTCAGTGTTGGTGATGAGCGGTGAAGGCGTTGATGTAATAGTAGCTCGGCGTCTTCGACATTCTTCTTTCTTGTGAGAAGAATTGCCTTGATTCGAACAATCTCCCGGTGTAGAGATAGTTGTCTTTGAGCAGTTATGCTTTGGCGTCATCTTAAACTTTGTTCTTTGATCATTGTTCTTTGTGGTGAAAGTGATAGTATGTTGTTATGCATCAAGTGCGCCTCAGTGCCTTGTTTGCTCCCATGTCTCCGTCATTCTTCAACATGCTCACACGCTCTTTGGCGTTGGAATTCAATCTTGATGAAGTTCTTTAAGTCTTTAACTTTGTAGATTCTTTGGTTTGACGAAGAATCATTACATTGTGTGTTGCTTTTGGATAGAACTTCCATTAGTGATGATGTTGGCGTGAGCATGAGAAGAATCGACACGATCATCCCGCTCGGAGCTTCCATAAGAAAAAACATTTCAAGCGGTTAGTAATAAGCGGGTTCCGCACTTACAAGTTTGAACTTGAGAGTGTTAACGACATAGTGTGAAAACACAACTCTAATTCTTACAAAGGCCGTTCTGAACTGAGTCCCACAGTGAGATAACGCGATGTCAGAAGTACATCTGATTCGAGATAGTCGTTGAGGTACACGAAGCATCACCTCACGGTAGACCGTTTGAGACACACTCCGCGTAATCCACGGGAGTTACCGTGTGACTGCTGTCGAGGCTTTTGATGTTGACCACAGCGGGAGTTTCCATTCAATCACCGAGGATCACGGTTGTGAACCTCTCATAAATGTTCTAGACAGTTGCTAAGATGCGTGAAGGACTCGATATGAACCATGATAATCTTATTTGTTGATCAACAAGTGATGAAATGTCAAGTGTACCTAAGAGATCTTTTGATGAATCTCGTGGCTCTAGACTCAATAGTGCGTTTTGGTTTTCTGAGCGGAGACTAGGAGAGGGTCTCCTTCTTCAATACCAGCGATCTCTAAGAAAGCCAATAGTTTACGTAGGGTTCCTGTGAGAATGAAACAAGCTTCGTTGAGAGAAACTTGAGTGGCTAAGAAGGTTTAGTGCATGCGTCCTTTGGGTCCATGACGACTTTTAATCTTCAATACCGGTGTCACTAAGTGACAACCAAGAGCATATGAATTGAACCCGATTATGCGCCTAAGTTGAATAATTTGGAGGCTATTTCTTTTCACCCTTTTCTTTGCATTTCTTTTGATTCTTCAACTCCTTCTTTCTCCGATTCTCATTTTCTCCTTTTATAATCATACCTAAGGACTTCTAAGTACTAACTATTTGTGATGTCCTTGGGTAGATCCCTCCGATTCTGGCGGATCATAGGACAGTTATTCTAACCTTAGTCACCTTATAACTCCATGACTAACCTATGTTGCCATTAAAACCATTTTGTACCACCGAAAAATTATCTCTCGAAGGGTTTGTTAATGAAAATCATGTTTGAACCACTATGAGAGATAGGATTTTGCATAAATACTCCCCTCCACATGTGCTTAAGAGTTTTAATGGTTTAAATGCACAATGAGGAAAGAGCGCGCACGCTTTGAATTGATCCACGGAGATAGACAATCCCCATGAGACACGGTTCGTTGCATAGTTAAAGAGTTACATTGTCGACTTTTAGGTGACAACTAGCTCTAATAACTACCTTGAAGGTGTAGACAAACCTCGAAAGGTTGTCATACCCGTCGAGTTCATGTCTACCAAGAGTGTCTCGAATGGTACTTTCTACTTGGACAAGTCCTTTGCGAGACACGTTTACATTACTAGCGAACTAGCTTGAAATTATTACCGTCCAGGACAAGTCTTTTCGAGTTACTAACGGTTTAGTACCGTCGATTCGTTGGTTAAGTCACAAGTACAGATTCATTTGCATTTTGCACAACATATTTCTTATCACACAATTTTCTCCCCTCAAAAATGGCATATCAAATGTTATTTTTGAAAAGTTGACAATAAATATGACCATTTCGAGTGTTGGGGAAGATGACCACTATGAACAATTTGTGAACAAAGTTTTAATTCAAATACTCCCCTCAACTAGTGATATAAGCGGTTGAGGTTTTGAAAATCATACGGGAAGTACTTGTCCTTTTGAGCAAAACCTTGAAAAATGAAAGGTTTGATAGGTTTTACTCAAAAATAAGAAGCTTTCGCTCCTTTTATAAGGATTGTGGCAGAAGCGTACCACATGGTCCTTTCTTGACAAGACGGGTTGTACATTTGTTATGTGTGCACAAGCCATTCACATACATAATCACACATCCAAAATTATATGAAAGAAACAATTCAAGGGTACCGGAAGTGCGGTGATGTTCCGGAGTACGAGCAGGCGTTGATAGCGGTGATGTTGATCTGGGTCGACCACCAACAAAGCTTTCCAGCGTTACAGGCGATCCGCCGAACAACCGTTCATCAATCATGGTGATGATCCTTCTCACATTCCTCGATCACGAGAATTCCATCGCTTAGGGTTCCCAATGTTTTCACGTATATCCTTCAATCGATAAGCTAATCCGTCCCTAACCATCTTGAGTATGATCTCCAAATTTGTGAAGCTCATTACACGCCATCAAGCAATTGCGATGAAGTTCACTGCGATAAACGACACCAAGCGGTTTCTTGATGGCGTTAATTGTGATAGGCGGTTGATATCGGGAAGATCAAGCGTGGTGGAGTGAAGTTGACACGTGTCGATATGATTCAACGGCAAGTGGAGATCTTCAACACGTTCTTTTATGACTATCGTCGATGAAAATGAGCGATGACTTGATGAATTCACGTTGTATTTCGGTTGAAAATTGTCTCATGCGACCACATACTTTTGCAAGGTACATGTCTTCAATATCGTTGAGAGACAAATTCTCAAAGTCGACTTCACGAGAATGCATAATCCCTTTCATCACGTCTTTTGACCACAATCTTCTTGAGAAGGTGTAGTCCCATTTGGATGAAAGACCAACATGTTGGATAGCAGCGATGTCTTTAGTACTAAACACGCATGTTGTGACTTACGAACTGGCGACTTACGTAGTAGATTCGTCGGCGTTACGGCGATGATGAATCCCATACAATGCATCTCGGTCGTATGCTTCCACCGTGTTGGAGAACAAGTGAGTGTACGTTCCTCAATGGCAATGCGGTTTGAGTAGATAGGCTGCGGGGAATGGAAGTGTCAAGGATGTAGCATATTTCCTTGAACCATCGCCACCATGGAGAAGAAATTCGGTCTTTGTTGAAGAAATATCGGAAGGAATCCGTGGTTCATCTGGTTGGCCAATGGTCGGTAGAGGTTTGGTCAATCGGTGTAGTATGGAGGTTGTCCCTTTTGTGAAGTCAATGTTTGCTTCGGGTTGAGCCAATCCATGTTGTTAGACATAGCTCGAGCAATGTTGTCAAGGTGATATTCGACCTCGAGGGCACTTTCGGGCTGTCTTTTAGAAGTTGAAATGCTTCATTCTTGATTCGCTTCAACTCGATTTCGTCATTTTCTTCACATGGAACTTTTCTTGCAAAAGTTTTGCATGCTCAATGTAGAACCGTCTACAAATTCGACCTTCTTGGGGTAGGGAGTGTTATTAACAAGAGTAGAGAACCATTCAAATTCTTGGTTTTGTCGTCATCTAGCCAAGATCGACGTCGATCTGAGCGTCTTCTTCTTCTTTTTTGAAGGCTTAGATGATGATCTTGGTTTACGAACTTGTTTGGGAGAGGTGGGTTGTTGTAGGGGCTCGAGGACCTCTTCATCGTCACCACCCGTATACTCAAAATAATCACCGGTTTTACGAGTCGGGGTGGTAACTCGGAATCGTCACGAGGTTTACACAGTAGAAGAGCGAGGAGGGACCTTTGTTGAGTAGGAGTCCGTTGGAGAGGAGGTAACATAGAAGATGATTCACGGACTTCTTTTGACGTTTAGCTTCATCATTCTTATCCCGATCTTTATCTTCATCGTCTCTAGGGCGTTTAGACTTTTCTGCTTGAATCTACATGCTTCTTGGGTTGGTAGTCCGGCAATGCTTGAAACAGACTTTCCTTCATCGAGTAAATGTCCCGGATCGTTGAGACATTTGTGTGACAAGCTTGCCACCAATTCATTATCAGAGAAAACTATAGGATCGGATGGATTGATTGTGACGGTTAAAGGTGTTGATCTTATAGTTTGCTTGGCTATCGCATAAGATTTGGATATAGTTGTCGGTGAGCGACTCCTTTGTGACTTTAGGAGCGATATTACGAAGGTACTTGTTAGTGTAACCTTGATCATTTCGTTCGAGTTCCTCTTGGCGATGACTTTTCATGAATTCTGAATAAACTTCCTTTCTCCTTTCATCTTTTCATGCTCGTCATACGGATCTTGTATGTGATCGACATAGAAATTCAACTTCTTTTGGAGAATGTCTTTCTTTCGACTTGTTGGACGACTTTCACAATTCTTTCATGAGTCGAGAAATCCAAGATCGAGGTGGTTTCTTCACGATTTGGATGTTGATTTGGTTGACTTCTTTGATGGTGGTGGTGAGGTGAGATGAAGAATCGATGAGGAGGAGACATGAGGAGGCTCGGGGTCCTTGGGCGGTTGAAGTTTCATACGTGATCGTGTAGGACTTTCGAGCGACTTGTCATAATCGGCATCTTTATCTTTCTCGGACTTCTCGGTTTGATTTCTCAAAGTCATATTCGATAGTATCCTCCACAAGCTTACATTGTTGTAAAGAGTGGTGGCACGGATCCCTTATCGGGTTGATTAACCGCATCGGGACACGGTGAAGAGTGGGCGACACCACTTGATCCTCCGGGTCCACCCATTTGGTCTTTTGCAAATTCTTGACTTTTGAAGGTGACTAACGAATTTAAACTTCTTCTGTAGGATTGATCCGGTTGCTCTTCATCACTTTCAGCTTGAGCTTTGATCATAGGGCACAAGTGCGGAGTCTTCCTTTGCCATGTTCGGTTTGAGGACTAGGAGGTTTTGGTACTAAGGATTGTCATCCTTTGCGGTTTGAGTAGGTAATCTCTTCATACGTGTCGGTACCTTGAGCTTTCGTCCAAAAGCTTTCTTTGCGGTTCGGGCTTGGGGATTGGGATGGGAGTAGCTTCCTTAGATGGAACAATCCTCTTTGAAGGAGGGTTCCTCTTGGGAACTTCCTTTGACTCTCTATGCTTAATGCACTTCCAGCACTTCCTCTTACGGTTCTCCGGTAGGTGTCCCAAAGCCTTTTCATCAAGATGGCCAACTTTTCCTTCTTTTACGGCTACCCGATACCTTTTATGCGTTTCCGACTTTTGATTTCCTTTGTAAGAAGGTGATCGGGCAACTCGACACCTGTTTCTTCGTGAGCGATTCTTTGATTACGGCGGATAGTATGGGCTCGATCAAGATGTCATGATTATCGGGTCATTGAGTCTCACAGGGATTTCGGGATGAAGTCCAAGAGCTCTGGATCAACAGTTTGGTGTATCGACATAGGGAATTTTGGAGCCAAGCTTCTTGAAACAACATCATATCTTCCATAGCGATGCTTCAATTATAATGTCCTTCTTGTTGATCAATGACCGAAAAATTTGCGGTTCCATGAGCTTGGGATGCTCATAGCCACTCGCGACGACCGAGAGATTGATTTGGTGATGATCATATAGAGTGTCCTCCATGGTTGAGGAATATTCTTGACTCCACGTGAGAGTGCTTAGTAATGATTCCTGTAGATTCATCATAACCAATATCTATCAAGAATTGCGGGGCGGTCTCTTGATGGGGGTAGCAAAGAAGTCGGTTGGGCGATGTGCGGAATGATGAGAACAACTCGTAAGTCATCGGGAGTGATAGTGACTTGTTTGTGATTAAGAGTCACATTCACGACATTTTGACGGTGATCCTCATAGAATCCCGAATTGTTGAATGTAGACCTCTGGGCGTGGCGAGTGTGAGAGCATGTTACGGTAGGGATGATTCACGAGAATATCCTTTGCAATGAGACAAGAAGATTACGAGCATGTGAGGGTGTCAAAGTCAACCCTAAGGTTGTTCTTTCCAAGCTTTCTCGGATAACCCTCGGAAGATATCGACAATTGTAAGAACTTCGATGCATCCACATTCATTTGTTCGACCATGTCGTGATGCGAAATAACATTAGCCAAAAGAACCAACATATCGAAAGACATAATGTTAGTCAACGAAGGTTTTATTGTCTAGTTATTGAATGTACAAAGTCAATGATTATTCTGAGTCCTAAGTCACTTGTTTGTCCAATAGTCTAATGGCGTCGTGAAATGTTTAGTGAGTTAGTTAACTTTAAGTTTTAAAGTTTATGTTATCACTTATTGTTCACAACATATCAAGCGATTAAGTTTATTAGTGACATTATTGGATTCGTGGCGTTATGATTAGTTTATTTACAAGTTTGAACACGTAACAATTCATAATGAAGGTCAATCAAGGCTTAGGCGTAGTTTTGACAAAGTTAGCGTAAACATAATGACATGCGGCGTGAGCGAAAGCTTACGCGTGGGATCTAACTACGCGTAAGAGAAGTTCTGGCGTGGGAAAGGGGTCTTATGCGTGGGGCTTACGGCGTGGCGTATAAAGACCTTCGCGTAAGGCTTACTCGTGAGTAGACCTTATGTGTGAGTCATTTGTTTACGCATATCCTTCACGGGATACGCGTGGTCCCATTGTAGAACCTTATGCGTAGTAGTTACGGCGTGGGATTTCTCTTCGCGCGTAACTTCCTACGCGTAAGGTAATCATAAGCGTAGAGTTGCAAATGACCTTGATTACGAATATTAAGCGTAGCAAAGCACGAAATAAATTCATCAAATCATCAAAATTAACACAAACATTCATTATATCAACAAAACATGGCATGAATCATTCGTTAATAGTTACGCGTAGAAAGTCATACGCGTAGGTCAAAACCCTAAGGGTTAAGATTTACGCGTATCATTTCTAGCCATGGGATATGCATCAAACAAATTATGGTAGGTCTAGAGTGTTGTTAGAGTCTTTAGGCCAAGTATTAACATCTAATTCGCTGTGAATCGAAATTACCCAAAAGTATGAACTTTAAACCCTAACTTCAAATTGTCAAACAATTAGTGTTTACGGGTGGTTAACAACCATGGAAATCATCAATTCAACCTCATATGACCATAACCCAACAATCTTTTAGACCAAAACACTTCACATTTTGAAAAACCCAAATCGACTCATAAACCCTAATTTTCAAAAATCATTAATCGTGTTTACGGGTGGGTTTTGATGGTTAAAATGGTATCCTTGATGTATAAAAAACGTTTGACACTATCCATATAACCAAAACACACACACAATGATTATGTGTTCATACGCTTATCGTAGAACACATAATCACTCATAACTTCACTTTTAGCCGTTGGATTTGCATGAGATTAAAACCTTAGCTTAAAAACATGTTAAGATCATTAAAACACTTACAAAATGATGATCAAAACAACGGTTTCTTGGTTCAATCTTAGGCGTGGGATGAATATGGTTGTGTGTATTAAATGTGAAGTAAAAAGTAGGTGGAAGGTGTTTTATTAAATTTAACTTTAACATTTTGACGGTTTTGGTCCCTCCACCTTTTCCTTTTTCAAACAAAGCCATTTAACTTTCATTATGGTTACCAAACAAAGTTTTAGGAAAGAAACTTGACGACACTCCCCTCGACTTAAGAAATAATGAAAGGTTATAAATTTAGTCCGAGGGTGTCATTTAACGAAAAATTCACCACCATTGTTAAATGAAACAACGAGATATGATAACATGCAAGTACACGGATGTTTTGAAGCAGTTAAGTGAAAATTTTCTCCCCTCAACACTTGATCGTAAAAATCTTGAATTTTGAAAGATTATAGTGTTGAAGGAAAAATGTACTTGCCATGTTGAAAGATTATAGATTAGAAGAATATTTTGTTGTTTTATAAGATTTTATATTTTTGTATTTTGTTTTGAAAAATTATTTACAAAAGATGTTTTGGTGTTTGACGGGTTTAGGCTGTTTTAAGAGGTCATCAATTCCTCTTGAGTCAAACACCTCATACCAATCCGGTGGATCAACTCATTAAACCTAGCGGGAGGCAAGGCTTTGGTGAGAAGATCGCCAATTGGTGTCTGTACCCACAAAGTATAATTCAACGGTACCACATCCACGTGGTCTTTGATGAAATGATAGCGAAGATCGATGTGCTTTGATTTGAGTCTTGAGCGGGTTGCGAGATCGCAATGGCACTCCGATTGTCGCGATACATCGAGATTCATCAAATACGTAACCATAGTCTTTGAGTTGTGTTCTCATCCGGATGACTTGAGCACAACACGCGGACATGGCTACATATTACGCTTGGTTGATGACAACGATGTACAATCACCTTCTTTGATTGCCAAGACACGGTTTATCACCAAGAAATTGTAGAGCTCTGAAGTACTTTTCCTTGAGTCTAAGCATCCTGCGTGGTCGTCGTCTGGCGATTAGTTCAAAACCGAAATCCTTGGATACGGATCCCCAGTTAATGGTTCCCTTGATGTATCGGAGGATTCTTTTAGCCTCGAGAGGTGGGTTTCGATTGGTCGCGACGATAGCGGGAGCATAGATAAGCGGCAAAGACAATATCAGTCTATGAGTCATAGGTGTGGCATAAGTAGTGGCAAAGTTAGATACATGAGAGACCCAATAATACTTGGTATTTGGTAGAGTCAACTAATTTCCCATGTAAATCGTCTAGCTTCTTGGTATGAGTCATAGGTGTGGCATAAGTATCACGGTTTTCATTCCAAATTTGTTTAACAGTTCAAGGGCATATTTGGGTGACTCAAGAAAATACCACGGGTGATTGATGAACTTGCGGTCCTAGAAAGAGCGTGAGTTCACCCATCATGGACATTTCAAAATTTTCTTCATTAGTTTTGCAAAAGCGGTTGAAAACTTTTTATGTGTAGACCCAAAATGATGTCATCCACGTAAATTTGAACAATTAAGATATGTGCCCGTGATATTGTATAAAAGAGTTGGGTCAACCGAGCCTTTGGTGAAATTATTAGCAATCGAGGAAAGATGATAGCTTATCGTACCATGCAGGGGCTTGTTTGAGACCATAAAGAGCTTTGTTCGGTTTGTAGACATGGTTCGGGCACTCGGATCAACGAATCCTTGGGTTGGTGACATAAACCGTTTCTTCGGTTGTCCGTTGAAAGCGCGGTTTTGACATCCATTTGAAAGACCGTCATATTCATATGAGCATGACGCGAAATATCGAGCGACCTCAAGGCGAGCAGCAATCGAGCAAATGATTCTTCAAAGTCTATTCCTCTTCACGGCGATAACCCTTAGCAACTAGGCGTGACTTGTTTGGGATGACGTTCCTTGACATCAATTTGTTTTCCAAATCCATTTTAGACCAATGGCGTAGACCCTGTTGGTCTTTCAACCGATTCCATACTTCAAGGCGTTTGAATTGGTTGAGTTCTTCTGCATGGATTCAATCCGGTTGTCTTTTGTCATTGCGTCTTTAATGTTTTTAGGCTCAGTTAGCGGACGGTGAGTGCATAAATGCAATGTTCACCGTCGTGTGAAGACGTTGTCTCGTAACGATTGGTTGATTTGGGTTGCCAATAATATTAGCGGAGGATGGTCTTTTGTCCATCTATGTGTAGAGGTTGATGTTGATATACATTGTGCGATTACGAGGATTCAAATGGTTTGTTGAAGATTCCGCGACATCGGTGCGGCGATCTCATTAGCAAGCGGGTTGAAGAACGCATTTGGATCAAAATCTGCGGTGGGGTACTTCATTGAATATCATCGGCGGTTCATCATTGTTGGAGGCGGTGTGTTCAAGCTGTTGTGTTGGAGTCAAGCGGTGTAGGTGCATCTTCAACGATGGTTGTGGTAGCAGTGTATCGGTATAGGAATATTATCGGGTTGTGCGGTGAAACAACGGATACACACGGAGCACGTTCATCAATATCGTCAGCGAGCGGAGGAGCAAATAACCTTTCCATTTGTTGTGAGTTAGGCGGGGGCTTTGTTCGGTGATGATGGGGTTGAGGAAGTTTAAGCGGTTGTGACCGGGTTCTAAGTTGTTATACTCGAAGCCATTTCCGTGAGTTCATCAAAATGAGCATGAATCGTTTCCATCACCTGTTTTGTCTGACGATTCAGTTCGGTAACCTTTAGAATTCTCACAATATCAATAAATACTCCAATGTCGACTTTGGCTTTGAGCTTTCCAAAATCATCACGATCATTATTCGGATAGCAAAGGGATCCAAATACATGAAAGTGTTTGAGATTCGGTTTATGGTTGTGGACAAGCTCGAAAGGTGTTTTGTTGTGGCGTTTGTGATCATAGAACGGTTTGAGTATAGCATGCGATGAATCGACACGCCCACAAGTGTCTGGAAGTTTAGCATTGATTAACATTGTTCTTGCGGCTTCCACTAACGTTCGGTTTAGTCTTTCAACAACTCCGTTTTGTTCGGTGTGCGTGCAATAGATGTTTGATCTTTGAATTCCCACTTTCTCATAGAATTCACGAAGGGTTTGGTTAACAAATTCGGTTCCTTTATGCATTCGAATTAGCTTTGGCGGTGTTGCGGAGCTGAACACGTATTTTCGTGAGAAGGTGATGATCATTTGTGGAGCTTGGTCTTTGCTTGAAGAAAATAGACCCAAGTCCATCGTGAGTAGTCATCAACAATTACTAAGATGTAGCGTTTGCCATTGATCGTTTGCAGCGCATCGGGCCACATAAATCCATGTGAAGAAGATGAAGCACATCTTTGAGGCATGTTCCACCTTTGAAGGAAAATGAGCACGAGTGCTTTTCCCTTGTTCACGGTGAGCAAAGGTGATCTTTTGAATACCGGAATCGTGGGAGACCTTCAACTAGTTTGTGTCGAGCAAGGTTGGTGATGGTTTGAAAGTTTAGATGTGAGAGGCAGCGGTGCCATAGCCAAGATTTTGTTGATGTTGCCTTTGAAAGTAAGCATATGGGAGATGAAGCAACCATGTCTTGCATAGAGATAGTGTAGAGACTAGAATTACGTGAGCGGACATAAGGTCATTTCCTTGTAGATCACGAATGAAACAAGTTTTCTCCTGAAAGCAACCTCCAAATCTCCATCACAAAAGCGACCTCACGAAAGCAGTTATGACCGAGGCCTTCCACATAGTAAACCCTGCTGATTTCGATGTTCCCATTGACATAATCTCCGTAGCCCATGATAGGCTGCAGTGATCATTCCGAACACAGCGGTGCCAATGAACTTTGCAATAAAGTTTGATAACAGTTTAAGGTTGCTGTCATGTGTCGGGAACATCCGCTATCAACAATCCAGAGAATGATCATATCACTGCATTACACAGGGCGACACGGATGGAATAGAAGTAGATGTGGAACCCGTAATGTTAGAGGGTTCGAAGCGGTATATGGGACATGCACACATTAATGACTTTAGGCATCCATGTAAATCTAGTGTGTTATATATCCATTTCGCCATCTATGACTACTCTTTGCTTTAGTCTTAGTGAATGCACTAGGTGGTACTACATTCTTAGGAGGTGGCCCCGGAGCTACGGTGACAACAATTTTTTCTTAGAATCTAAAGAAGGCGGTCTACCAAGCACTGACTTAGAGTGATTAGTGGGCCTAGAGGTATTCCGATTCTTAGGATTCCGTAAGCGAGAGATTATAGCTTTAGCAACACATTTGTCATGACAATCGAATTCATACTTTTCGACAAATAACACAAGGTGCATCGATGAATATCAAAAGTGCTTAAGGTTTAGCATTCGTTACATCACTATTTCTATTACATTTGCGGGACGCAACATCTATAGTGGAAGCAACGTGAGTCTTATTCATAGTCCTAGGGTGTTCTTCTACTTTAGCATTCCTTATTGATCTTTTCTTAGGTCGCAACTTCCTATTCTTGATTGAGTGCTCTAGGTGTGAAGTGCGGACGTTTGGAAAAGACGCAACTATTCTGTTTCGATAGAAGGAAGCACGTTAGCAACTTGTGATTTGGCGGTAGGGATTCTAGGTGCACGATTACTAAGTGTGACGGTGCTAATCTCTTAATGATGGTTGGCGGAAGTTGTTCATACTTTCCTAACATTTCTCTTAGCTTAGAGATAGTGTGAATCAAATCTTGATTTTCGAGCGAATATTACCGGCAAAATTCATGACTTCTCTAGTGTAAGCAAGATAGTGATCAAGTTCGTTTGATGCTTCATGTCGAGTCTTATTGAGTAAATCAAATATGACACCATATTCTGTTTAAGCTGTTAGAAGTTCTTGTTCATATTTAGAGATTTGACTTTTCAAAGACACGTTTTGATCATCCAGTTGCTCAATTTTAGGATCGAAAGATTTTGCACTCAATGAGCGATTTTCTTTTGAAAACTAAGTTGATGGTTGTGAATATCTTTTCACACCAATGAAGACGACGTTTTGCATTGTAAATTTCGTTAAGTAATCGTTTATTTTCGACTTTTAAAGACTCGATCGAAGCACATTATCAATATTCTCAACAGTTACCACGAGTCAACGATGTCGGCGAGAGATATAATCGGATGCATGTGGCAAAGAATAGAATAACACAACATTATGGATATCGGCCGGATAACATCTTCCAAGAGTCGATCAACATCTTTTCTCAACATTTTCTTTTGCGTTTAGTATTAGAAATAGATGTTTGATTTTCTCAAAACGACCTTCATCACTCAAGTTCCTTATGAAAATCCTTTTCCCAAGCTAATGCACAACTTTTCAAATTTTTAACATTTGGTAGAAGATTTTTACGAAAAATGTCTCTTTGTTCTCGCTAAAGGCGATTGAAAGTGTTGAACTTTGATTTGAATGATGTTCTATCTCATGTTCTAAGGTTTTGAGGTCGACCATGAAAATATCAAAATATCTAAAATTTTGCGATTTTCGGTTTTGAGTTACTTCAGCGATTGAAGGTAAAGGACCATAAATTTGTGCATAGTGCGGTTGGGGATTAACATTAGAAGACTCGGTGTTTTGATGATAACCCTTGGTGTGTTAGAAGAATCCGTTGTTGTGACGAAAGTGACCGGTTTTGAATAATTAAAGGTTTGTTGTAAACAACCGTTTTTAATTTTGATCGACTCTCGTCTTACGCATCTAATTCCTCTTGACGATGATATTCAACAACACTCATAACATATCATTAATTTTATATTACCTTTGGAAACTTGAGTTTGGTTTGAATGTTTTGAGTGAAAGCTTTGGTTTATGTCGGCTAGATTTGGTCCATATCCTTTTGGATTGGGTTTTAAAGTAAACTTTTCAATAGTCATTCTTGATTCACCATGTTTGTAAACAACAGTTTTAAACTCTTTAATTTTGTTTTGCAAGCCGATAATTTACGCAAGAAGGTCATCTACCGATTCGTTGAATGCTTTTTGTATCTTTGAGAACTGTTTTGACAATTTAACAACTCGACCTTAGCTTTTGGTTTTCAAGGTGAGGCGTTAATTTGCTTTTTATGTTCATGTTTGAGTTGTTCTATTTCGAGACAACAAAGCATTCTTGAAGCGGCTAGATCACGCATCTCTCTCTAAATATTTTTCGTTTTGATGAGATTTAGCAAAGCGGCTTCAAAACCTTTTCACGGTTTTCTTGAGTTTTGAAAAAGTTGAGTTGCATTTGTAAGCATTCAAAATCCTTGGTTAACAGATGCATTTTGCTTTTAAGTCCTTATTTAATGCATAACATTCCTCCATTTTGATTTGATGGTCTTGAATTAAGCGAGCAAAATGCGGAGGAGGCAACAGTTCGACTTGTTCAGCGTGAGTCACAACATGATCATTATTTAGATCCTCAAGTACAACCACGGTCAATTTGATTATCAAGGAAACCATAAGGTCATCTTGATCGTCAAATGTAACTACTGAGGTTTATTTGAAAATCGTCGAGAATGAGATGTAGATGACTCATTTTGAGCGATCGAGCCGTCTTGGATTCGAGATATTGGCGGAGATATTAGTTCGAGATATGATGATGGTTTGTTCGGTGCACGAGACAAGCCATCGATGTCATCTATTGAGCTGTGTCACTCATGTGTAACTCATGCATATTAGCCATCAACATAATTGTTGCATTGGCTGCAAGTCCTCCATATCATCATCGAGTGCATACGCCATAAAGCTCATTCTTTGTTTGTGAGAGATCCACCGACTTCATCCTTAAGAGCCAAAAGAAGAGCCTCTTTGAAATAAGCCGCCCCTAGTCCTTGGCTTTGGGCATGCATTAGCCAGTGTCCTTCTCATTGCGGTTGTAGCATCGAAGACCATTCAAACCATTACGAGCATTTCCTGTTCCACCACTTGAGCTCTGTTGTTATTCCTACCCATAGCATTAAACCCTTGACCACCTCCCATTTGTGACCATAACCACGATTACGAACTTCAACTCGTCCATTGTTCACATGACTGATTTCGTGTATTGGATGAGGAGCGAATCGATTGTTGGATTTGTTTGTATAACGGCTAAAAGCATTAGCAATCATAACAAATCCACATTGCAATGCTTGAACGGATCGGATTCCTCATTAGTTTGACTATGAAGTGCTTGATCATTGTTGTTGTTGTAAGGAACCGATTGATTTTGTTGAGATTCTTGTGGTGGATCGTTTGGTGTGGTGAGGCGATTGGTTGAGTTGCTTGTTGAGGAGGATAACTTTGTTGAGCATATAAGGCAAGTTGTTGATTTTCGGATGTGTGGGTGGAGCAATTTGAGCACGGAGAATCCTTTCGATCAACTTCCTTCTCATGAGGCTTCAAGTAATCATACAACAATCCATATGTAGAATGATGCATATTCTTAAGCAGCGGAGAAAATGACATACTTCTCCCATTCGGGACCAAGACTACTCGGGAACTTAGTATTCACTGCAATTCTTGGCATGATGATGTTGTGTTTATCCAAATCATTGATGATGTCGAAAATCGATGATGATAAGACTCAAGTGTCTCTCGAGATTCAATCATGAAGTGTTCATAAGCCAAGTAAATTTTGGATTCCAAATCCTCCGATTGAGTCTTGAACCTTCCATAAGAAGATGAATATGGTCCCATTTCCTTTGCGTCTTTTGAGCATCAACACTTGAAGAATTGGGTTAGGTAATCCTAAAAGGATATATTGCATTGCAAGCTCATCGACTTCATAGTGTAGAAGTTACATTGCATTTAGATGCTGCAGATAGCAATGTTGGTTTGTTCATCTCTTGGTGGAACGACATTAGGATCTCCGGGTACAATGACGATAGGCATCTCAAATGGACCTTCAAGATAACCTTCTTTAAAAACTTTCCATGTGGCTTCTTGGATCACAAAACCTAAAGAACCGTATCACCCATTGATCGTAGTTTCTGGAGTGAGCATTGGAGGTCTATCAGTGATCGACTTCATGAATTGATTGTTGGTCGCTTAAAGCTTCACACATCTTTGCAAACCAAGTGGGTTCCTTCATAGTGTTCTGGATGGATGTTGATTGAATTCATTTGTGTAGGGTTGAACTTGAAGACTTGGCGGTGTTTGAACCATTTGTGGTGGGGAATTGCACCAAGTTGTGGAGTATGTTGTTGATTAAATTGTTGTTGATAAATTGCTTGTTGTTGATTCCATTGTTGATGTTGTGGACTTAGTTGTTGTTGTCGTTGAGGATAAGTGTAAGGAAATAGTTAGAGTATGGTGGTTGAGACATGTAGAAAACTTGTGTTGGTAAAATGGATCTTTGTAGTCGAATGAACCTTTGTTGATGAAGTGTCCTTAGGCGTAGAAAAGACAAGAACCAAGTAGCACTTATGCGTAAAAACACCAAAGTTACGCGTAACAATAAGGAGTTCTGCGTAGGATTTAGCTTCGCGTAAGTAGGAAAGGCACTAAAGTTAGGCGTAGACAAAAGTTAGGCGTGAAAGTTAGGCGTAGGATTTTCTTATCGTAAGACTAGGCTTAGGCGTAGGAAAAATCTTAGGCGTGGGATTTCTGGCGTGGCTTATCTTATGCGTAATTTTAGGGTTTTGCCCAAATGATCTTTACACTATCACGGTGCAAAAGATATCCAAAGTCGACGTATTTTCGGACTTATCCAAGTAAGAAAACACGGAATAAACCACGAAAATGAAGATCAAACCAAGGAGGCACTTACGCGTAGTTTTAGGGTTTTACTACGGCGTGAAATGCACGAAATTTTGATTACGTCCAAAAGTGTTTCTAAACCGGTTTTGTGTGATAAAATAGCTTCAATAACACCAAAATACACAAAAGTGTGAAACTTGATGAACCAAAGCCTCTAAAAGCGATTCTGAGTAGGATAGAACCCTCGTTCAAAACTCGATCAAAACAACTATCCACGCATAAAGTTTGAAACTTTTTGCCAAAAACAAGTATTTTAACACCTTAAAACGTTGAAAGTACAAGAATCTTGGATTAAAAAGTGTAAAAAACAAGTTTTTAAGCGAACCAAAGTATCAAACGTGCGTTTTAGGCGTAGGACCGAAACCCACTTCAAAAACAAACACGATTCACCCAACTAGTAGGCGATTGATACCACTGTTAGGTCACTAGATTTACAACACAAGCTTATAAGAAAGAGATAGAGGCGGTTGAACAATAAACAAACACACACACACGTATTACTTAGACCGGTTATGCGTAGAGATGTATGTGAAAGGATAAATTGAACAACCAACCCTCAAATGAGGGTTTACAAGAGTATTTATAGGAGGGAAGCTAGGGCAACACTCCTAGTTCCATTCCTTTCCTTTATGGGCTTGGGCCTAAGCTCATGGGCCTTCTACATAAGCTTAAGGCTAATAACAAACATAAAGGCCATAATAAAGCTAACTATTACATATTAATTACAAACACTTGATTATGGTTTAGGAGTGATTCCAACCGTAAAAGACAAGTCACACAAAGACCAAAAAGAAACAAACATCATTGTTTCTTGTTCACGAAACGTAAAACCATACATCTTTAGACTAATTAGGGTTTTATGAAAACACAAGATGCTACCATCATATTCCTTCAAACTAACTTCCATATTAAATTATCTTAACAGAAACACGTATTTAGAAAGTTTAGTAGCTCAAAAACCCTAAAAATTCGAAATTTATACCTCCTTCAGCAGCCATATTCGACATTGAATAACTTACACATGAAAGCTCCGATCGACGATCCCTCCGGTGAAAAGTTAGATGGGTATATAGAGAACGTCCACCAAATATTTCGTCACGATCCAACGGTTAACGAAAAAGTTATGATCGTTTCAAAACAGTACTGCAGAAAAATATTAAAATTTGTAGATTCGAATTTTTTCTTCTTTTCGCCATTCTTCGACCAATAAAACCTGGCTCTGAAACCAATTGTGGAGTTTGTTAAGACTCCTTGAGATCGTTTTGAGCCTTAGGGTTTAACAAAAAAAATGGTTATACGCAGCGGAACATAGAACAAAACATTAATTGTTATGGACACAAGGTTTATATTTAATAATCACTCCAAACCCCAAATATTATTTGATCAGAATAATACTACACTAAACTTGTAACAGGGATCAAAGATGCTTGAGGCTAAACTAAACAAACTCTAACCCTAGACGTTTATAGGAACACGTCTAGGTTACACACACACACCTTTAGTCGACTACATTATGGAAGACTTAAATGTAAAAACCTACATCCCATGTCCTCTTTATATACTAGAGGATTAGGGTTTACAAATCTCTACTAAGGACTAAATAATAAAAATTCTTTTGCAAGCAAGTCCTTCCATCTTTTTGTAGATTTCTTCTTGTCACTTTAAGCCCTTGATGTTTCATTCTTTATTGTTTTGTATCATCGAATCAATAAACCCAACACAAACCTTCAAGGTAGTTATTAGAGCTAGTTGTCACCTAAAAGCTGACAATGTAACTCTTTAACTATGCAACGTAACTGTGTCTCATGAAATTGTCTATCTTGAGTCGATCAATTCAAATGTGCGCTCTTCTCTCACCGCAGATTGTCAAAACACTTAAGCACGTGTTGAGGGGAGTATCGCAAAATATAAAACTCACAAAGGGTACAAAATGTTTTACTCATAACCACTTTGAGAGATTTTCATGAAAATGGTTTTATGGCAACATAGGTTAGTCATGGAGTTATAAGGTGACTAAGGTTAGGAATAACAGCCCTATGATCCGCTAGAACCGGAGGGATCTACCCAAGGACACCACATATAGTTATAGCTTAGAAGTCCTTAGGTATGATTTTAAAAAGGAGAAAATGAGAATTGGAGAAAGAAGGAGTTGAAGAATTAAAAGAAACGTAATGAAAAGGGTGAAAAGAAATAGCTCTCCGTTATTCAACTTAGGGCATAATCGGTTCAATTCATATACTCTTGGTTGTCACTAGATGACACCGGTATTGAAGATCAAAGTCGTCATGGACCCAAAGGACGCATGCACTAAACCTTCTTAGCCACTCAAGTTTCTCTCAACAAAAGCTAGTTTCATTCTCACAGAGAACCCTACGTAAACTATCGGCTTTCTCTTGAGATTCTTGGTATTGAGCAAGGAGACCTCTCCTAGTCTCCGCTTAGGAAACCAAAGCGCACTATTGAGTCTAGAGCCACGACATTCATCAAAAGATCTCTTAGAACACTCGACATTTCATCACTTGTCGCTCAACAATAAGGACGCAAGTTATACTATTCTAGAGTCCTACATGCATCTTAGCAATATGTCGAGAACATTTATTGGGGTTCACAACCGTGATCCTTAGTGATTGAATGGAAACTCCCGCCATGGTCAACATCAAACACCACGGCGGCAGTCACTCGTAAATCCTTGTGGGTTACGCTTAGTGTTGTCTCAAACGGTCTATCGTGGGGTGACGCTTGTGTACCTCAATGACTCACCCGAATCGTAGGTGTACTTGACATCGTGTTATCCTACTGAGGGACTCGGTTCAGAACAACCTTTGCTAGAATTAGAGATGTGTTTTCACAATATCATCGTTAACACGCTCAAGTTCGAACTTGTAAGTCCGGAAATCCCGCTAAGGAGATTCCTTTCAAGAATCGAGTCCTCGAAGATGTGGGTCATTACTTGAACTTGTTCAATGTAATGCCAATTGTCCTTATGGGATTCGGACGGTGATTCGCCCGACCAAGGTGAATTGAATCAAGACATTCATCGAAGAACAATCGTAGTGGTCAACTCTTTAAGAAACGACCACAATGATCGATTGGTGTTTATCACTAACCCATTCTTATGTTTTCTTCTTATGGATGCTCCCGAGATGATCGTGCGATTCTCCAAATGCTCATACCAACAACAACACATATTGAAGTTCTCTAGAAAGGCAACACAAATTCGTAACGATTCTTCCTCAAAGCCAAAGAATCTAAAAAGTATAAAGACTAAGAGAACTACATCTATCCCGATATCCAACGCCAAAGAGCGTGTGAGCATGTTGGAGAAGGACGTGGAGACACCCGAGCAACGGTTTAACCCGATGCGATTACACAACATAACATCACCATATCCACACCGAACAAAGAACAAAGATAAATGAAGACGTCATAGTGAAAACTTCAAAGAAAACAAGATCCTCACTTTGGGAGATTGTTAGAATCAAGGCGCTTCTTCTCACAAGAAAGAAGAATGTCAAGACGCCAAAGCAACTATTACATCAAGACCAACAACGCTTAAAGATTACTTAAGTCATTAATTACCAACACTTAGGGAGATTGTTGGAATCACTCCTAAACTATATTTCAAGTGTTTTTAATTAACATGTAATAGGTTGCTTAATTAGGCTTTTATGTTTGTATTAAAGGCAAGGCTTATGTAGAAAGCCCATAAGCTTTGGCCCATATCCAATAAGGAAAGGAAGGGAACTTGTGTGTTGCCCCAGTTCCTTTCCCTATTTAAAGACTTGTAAACCTTCCTTAGAAGGTTGGTTGTTCACTTTACATAATATCCTACGCATAACCTTTCCCATTTCGTACGTGTATATTGTGTTTATGTGTTCATCCGATCTCTCTTATCTATATTTCTACATATTGATGCTTGTATTACAATATGGTGACCTAACAAATTTAATGGAAAGTCACTCAGATAACTTACCACTAGAGGTGGCAAAGCAGGCGGGTAGGGCGGGCACGGACACGGCCAAGCAGACTATGGCCAAACAGTGGCTAGCTAAACGGGCATGGGCTAAACGGGCATGGGCCAAACGGACTACTTAATCGCTTTTAAAAGATCCAAACGATTTAAATAAATTTCTAACGTAATACCTTATTTATATTTAAAAATTAAATATAAGTTTTCTTTAAAACAATTTAATGTTCGAGAAAACATGTGTCAATTATGCCATTTAATCTCTAAATGGGCATTACATGCCCATTTCAAAAAAAGGGTCAAATGCCTAAATCTTTCAAAATTTTGCCCATTTAGCCCATTTTTTCGATTTTGAAGCACAAATCGCACCTCTACTTACCACTGTCTACGAAATACTTTTTCTTTCAAGCTAGAATAAAGTTGCTCCTTTCTTGTGAATTTACAGGTCACCGTACGGATGAATAAGAAAGGCTATCGGGTGCTTGGCTTGTGGAAAATAGGTGCTTCGTTAGACTAGCCCATACTTTTACGTTAAGACAACAATATAATGATCTATTGGACCGAAACTCATTAGAAAATTCAAGCTGAATATATACACGAAACTTCTTGGTGGTGGTTGAAGAAGTCAAAGCCGAATCATAAACAAATTGGAAATCTTTACGCCTGGCACTCCATATATGTTCAAAATGTAAAAGAGGACATCACAGACTTGGTTGTTCAAAATACTTCAAATTCACAGCCAACATTAATCATTCCAGCCACACTTAAATAAACGATCACATTCTTAGAATTTGCTCACAATACAAACATTGAAAAGTTACATTGAAATGAGAAACAAAACAAATAAACAAACGCAACTACTTCCAGCTCCAACATTTAAACGAGAGTAGTACATATTAGGATAGCCAACGTACAGCCTGAAACAGTCAAAGATCCATGCATGATTAATTAACAATCTGCTTAATCTCATTTGGACGATCAAATATCTCCACAAACTCATCTTGTTTCTCAATCGCCATAAACGCCAACTTATCAGCACACTTGTTGTCATCACTAGATACCCATTTGATATTAATTCCATTTTCATTAACTAGACGCCTACACTCCGAGATCATGCCCCAACAATCCTTAATAAGCGGGCTACGAAGACGATAAGAATCTTGCATGATCCAGTCAATAGCAGCACTAGAGTCTGATTGAAGAACAGACCCTCGGTACCCAAGTTTAGCCAAAAGAAGCAAACCATGATAAATTCCATGAAACTCAGCTGTGAGACAATCACTCATAACGATATACCCTCGAAAACCTTGAACCCATTCGCCACGGTTATCTCGAAGGACTCCAGCAAAGCCACTAGGTCCTCGATTATGTTGCTCACGTGGAGTAGGTCGGCAACTTCCATCAGTGTTCACTTTGAAGGGACCGCGAGAAATGCTCCTTGGAATTGACGCGTGGCTGCTGGAGCTAGAATTAGGCAAGTAATAAGAACGAGTATTCGTCTGCATGGCATTTTGGTTTTCTTGTGTTTCAGTGTTGTTATCGGAAAGCATTCTGGAGATACCCCAAGCGGCTACGCCCACAGCGGCTACTGCAGTGGCAGCACCGATCAGTGGATTGGTATTTTGGTTGGGCTCATCATTATCATGATTAGGGTTAGTCCCGTTTGTTCTTGCCGTGCTTTCAGAGGCACCCATGGTTAGGTTTGTAACTTTTAAGTGTTGCAACTTACAAATGGTTTGTATTGTATACTTTAATATATAGAGATGAAAAGTGTGCTTTGGAAATGCTCACATATTAGCATAAATGAGAGGGGACAAGATATTCCCACCCTCCTTAATTTTTTGCATTTTTTTTTTGTTTTAATTTTTTTTTTTATAATTTTGTTTATATCAAAAAATTATAAACCTAAAAATGCAGAACAGAAAATATAAAATTTAATAACTCATACGTTTAAAACTGTCAGAAATACGTAACAGAAACTGACAAAAAACTGTGTTATACTAAAATAAATAAGAGACAAAGGGAATAAAATTACAAACCCTCTCTAGTAAGGAGGTGGGAATACTACATCCCCTAAAAGATGAAAATCAATAAGTTTTATTTTTGTTAAATATTCACTAGAGAGAGAAAAATAAATATATAAAAAATAAATGTCCCACAAACTTTCGTAGCTCGAATTAACGACTACATAATTCATAAATGGTATTTATAAGATGAGAAGAGATCTAGAGTATTAAGGTTAAAAATAAAAATAAAAATTGTGAGAAGTATTACAATTAAAATGCAAATGAATATGAAATGTGTGATTTTTATTTCTTTTCGTACTTTCTAATTCTCATTTGATGCTAACACTTTAGGAGGAAGTAGTTTTGCTTGCTTTTCATCACGACGTGGACATGATTCACTTCCTTCACAAAACCATTATCATGCTCTAATTAATTAAGTTGTTGAGTAACCATTGTAATTTCATATATGGCTTTTTCATTTTTTATATGTTGGAAAAGATTTTGAAATTATGTATTCGGTAATAACTTCTATTAGTGATAGCTAGGAAATGTCATTTCTATGTTTTGAAAAGATAGAAGTAGCACATTTTCTAGGAAGTCGTTGGTAGTTTCCAAAAAAATTACTTTGAAGGCGGGTATTTTGCATGGATGGCGATTGGCGGGTGTTGATAGGAACGACTCCCAACCAAGAAAATTATATAAACGTTTATATACGATACCGGAAATAAGAATTCTTTTGAGTATAGATCATTTATATATTAAAAAAAAAAATTACGTACCAAAAGTTATTTACATACTAAGAGCATCGAGTATGATCACTCAAATAACTCGTCATTTCTTCTTTTTTTTTTTTCTTTTTCTCTTTAAAAGCAAAGATATTATAGGCCACTGCGCTAAAGAAAGATCAAAGAGATCAAGAAATAACTCGTCATTTCTTATGTGACAACCCAAATGGCATGCCATTTCTCTGTTATCACACCACCCTTCCCTTGTGCTATTTGCAAAGTGAGTCAACTGGCTCAGCGCCATTTTCATTTTTTTTCTTTTTTAAATTAAGTTTTTTTGTTGAGTTTGTGATTTAATTGGGTATGGTGGGTGGCAAAAAGGATAAAATGACTTAAGTTATTAGTGAATGGGTATTTTGGGATGTGAATGTGAAATGTGAAAAGTTGAGGTGGCGAAACGGCTCAAGCCACCACAACTAATGTTCTAAGAGACACATTTCAGTCAATCATTTTTATAATGAGATAAAAATAGGAGGATTAATTTATATCTTATTTAAAAATGCAATTACAACAATTTTTTAAGAGTTAATTACATAAATGGTCCATGTGGTTTACACACATTAATACCTTTCGTCCTAAAACTCAGATAATTACCTCAGTTGTCCTTGTATTTAATACTTTGTAACTGATTGGTCTTTGACTAAACGGTCGTTAGTTTATTTCGTTAAGTTCAATCTTACGAGGACTAATTCTGTCCTTTTATGCACCTCATCTTCAACCTCAGTTTTTATTTTTATTTTTTCTGTTATACCTTTAATTCTTCTTTAAAAAAAATAATGGCAACCAAACAATTAAATCTATAGCACACAAAAATCAAAACCCTCAATTAAATGCACAACAAAAATCAAAACCCACACTGTCCCACAGTTAAATCCATGTTAAACCACAATTTTTAAATGCACATCAAAATCAAAACCCACATTTAAATTCATGGCACAGAAACATTATACCAAAACCTATAAATACACCATCACATTTTCAACACCCATTTCCCTTATTACAATCAATGCTTCAAAGTGGTGTGTAATGAATCTATAACTATGATATACTCATTTCATTACTGGACCTACAAAACAAACACATTTAATTACTTTCATAGTTATAGTCTCACTGCCATAGTGTGATACCAAATGCACCCTTAGAGTCCAAGTTAGACAAGGAATTCCCTTATGAATCCTTGGCTATAGCCCAAGAGGGGTTCTGGAACCTTCTCTTGGCTTATTTTCTCTTTTAGTCCTTGTATTTGTCATTTAACGACCGTTAGACTAACTACCGTTAAGTACTAACGACCGTTAGACATTATTGTGAAAAAATAATTAAATCATAACTATTACATATTTATTATTATTAATTGAATCTCATACACAATGCGTGCAATCCCATAGCCTCAAGTTCGAAGCGGACATACGACTATTAAATATTGTCCATAAACTAACATATATATCATGTGATATGTTAGTGAATGGAATCTTAGTTGCTTGGTCTTTCATGGTGGCAACTTCTTTAATGTTTCCATCAATAAATCAGTATGGAGGTCCTTTTATACCTCGTGAATTCAATACATGTTTATACGAGTTGGAACCCATCACATTTTGTGGAAGAACTTTATGAGAACCAAGAGGGTTAAAAGGGTAAGAAGAAAGAGAGCCAAAGTTCCAACATTAGAACCCATATGAACAAGTTGTGAACTTGATAAATCGTATATTGCCTTCACAGGTTACAACTGTTTGGTATTAATAACAATAGAATGGGCCTACTATAACAACATAAGCCAAGATAAGTATAATTGGGCTTGGCCCTATAAACATCTGCTAACAGCTCCCCGCAGTTTGAGCGGGAGAGGAACGAACACTCAATCTGAAGCGAAACTCATCAAACAACACATTAGGCAATCCTTTAATGAAGATATCCGCATACTGATAGCGGGAAGGAACATGAAGAACACGAACATGACCAGTGGCTACCAAATCACGAACAAAGTGAATGTCAATCTTGATATGCTTCGTGCGTCGATGTTGCACGGGATTAGAGGAGAGATAGACAGCACTTATGTTATCACAATAAACAATAGTAGCAGTACAAAGTGGTGTATAAAGCTCCCGTAATATATTACGTAGCCAACAAGTCTCAGCAACCGCATTAGCAACACCTTTATACTCAGCTTCAGCACTAGAACGAGAAAGCGTAACCTGACGCTTAGAGGACCACGAGAGAAGATTGTTGCCAAGAAAAACACAATAACCTGAAGCAGACCGACGTGTAGTCGGACAGCCAGCCCAATCGACATCTGAGTAGGCAACCAAGGACGATGCGGACGAGGAATAAAGTTGTAACCCATAGTCTAATGTACCCCGAACATAACGTAAGATCCTTTTGAGAGCAGATAAATGTGGCTCTCGAGGGTCATGCATAAAAAGACAAATATGTTGCACTGCATAAGAGATATATGGTCTAGTGAAAGTAAGATACTGGAGGGCACCTGCAAGACTACGATATAAAGTGGGGTCAGAAATAGGATCACCATCAGCTGCAAGCTTGGTGTCTGTGTCAACCGGAGTCCGAAAAGGGTTGCAATTAAGCATAGCGGCACGCTCAAGAACCTCAGTAGCATACTTCGATTGGGAAAGAAACATCCCCGAAGAATTACGTGTCACAAAGATGCCTAAAAAATAATTAAGAGGGCCCAACTCATTCATGGAAAACTCTGCATGTAGGGAAGCAATAACCTGCTGTAAAAGAGTGGATGAAGATGCAGTCAACACTATATCATCAACATGTAACAATAAATAAGCAGTATCCGATCCCTGACAATAAATAAAAAGCGAGGAGTCGCATCGACTGTGACGAAACCCAACACGAGCAGCATAAGCAACAAATCTCTGAAACCAGGCCCTAGGAGCCTGTTTAAGCCCATATAATGATCTCTACAAAAGACAAACATGATCGGGATGTTTGGGATCCCGAAAGCCAGGAGGAGGATGCATATAAATTGTCTTAGATAAAAAAAAATGCATTCTTGACATCAAGATGATGAACAGGACAATGTCGAGAAATAGCAAAGCTCATAATCGTACGTATAGTAGCCGGTTTGACAACCGGACTAAATGTCTCATCCACATCAATACTTGTAAGTTGTGTACTGCCATTTGCCACAAGTCGAGCCTTGTAGCGGCTAAGACTACCATCTGCATTATGCTTGTGTCGAAAAAGCCACATATAACGAACAATGTTTGCGTCCGATGGTCGAGGCACAAGAATCCAAGTATTATTTTTAATTAATGCATTATATTCATCTATCATAGCACTATACCAATTTGGGTCACGAAACGCATGGGTGTATGACTTGGGAAGTGGTGAAATGGTAGACACATGTAATGTAAAACATTGAGTAGGTCGGTTAGAACCAACACGAAAACGAGTGATCATGGGGTGAGTCGACACGGGATTGGGATTTTGATGGTGTGTCGACGGTATAATAATAGCGGGTTGGGTCAAGGTAGTATTCGAAGGTGGCTGGTGGGTTGGAGAGGTAGTTAAGCCACAATTGTTTGGTATTAATAAATATATATGATGAGTATTAGGCTATCCACACTGGGTCAAGGTGGTGTTCGAAGTTTGTGTACGTGTATTGCTTCATAAACATATATGATGAGTATTAGGCTATCCACACTGGGTCGTAAAAAATCGGTCGGTCAAGTTGGGTGACCGACATTTTAGTCGGTCGAGTCGAGTGTGGCACTTTGGTCAAATATCTGTCGAGCTCCAAAAAAACGCTATGGGTCTCAAATTCGACCAATTGTATACACACAAAAAATATGTCCGTTTGATATTTAAAATAAATTAAAAAAAAAAAAAAAATCTTCAACGACTGTGGCGACTTTGTCGTGTTTGGTTATCGGAGAGAGAAAGCGATGTGGCAAGGGATGACCCGGGTCACGACTATGTCCAGCATTATTGAAGAGACATTTTTAAGATTCATATCAAAATGCTTCAATTCGAAAGGATAGAGGCGGTGTTTTATAAATACTCCCTCCGTCTCAAATTATATGTCCACTTTCATATTTTACAAAGTTTAAGAAAAGTGGGCCCATTACAATGTTAACCAATAAAAATTCATTCTCACTTACTTTGAAGCATTTTATTGGTTGTAAATGAAAATAGACATTAATTTGGGACAATCAAAAACACTAAAGTGGACTTATATTTTGAGACGGAGGGAGTATAAGATTAGCACATATCTAAAGCATTTTGTTATTAGTGATGGCTGACTGAATCGACAAGGAAAGGTACTTAAAGGGATAGTTAACTAATAATTGGATAATATGAAATGCGAAGGAGAGAAAAGTAGGTACAATAATCTTTCTCCTAAAAAACCGGATATCTGATCCTCACCTGGTATCTTGCCGGGAAGGGGGTGGGGTCTCAATCATACAACCATGGGAAAACAATCATTCACCACAGATGCAAAAGGATGGACTTTGGTTTTTCACAATAACAAAAACCCTAATTTGAAGAACATCGATAACCCTTACAACAAAGACCTGGACAGAATTGCTACTTCTTTCTATGTCTAGAATTTCCCAGAATCACTTGATGCAAAGGGTTTGTGGAACGCGTGTATACCATACGGCAGGCTCGTGGATGCTTTTATAGCTAACAAACGCTCCAAATGAGGTAAACGATTTGGATTTATCCGTTTTTTGGGAATAAAAGATGCTAATGAATTCGTTCGATCTCTTTCAAACATTTGGATTGGAAGCTTTCACTTATATGTGGTCGTCGCCATTTTTCAAAGAGGTAACACACCTGTATTTCAACCTGTTAATCGAACACCTGCTAAGGAATCAAACCCTAAACCTGAATCGAATCCTAAAATTCCATACCGTCAGCCACACACAACCAAACCTTCCTCCGTTGATGTTATCCACAATAATCAAAAACCTACTACACCCATTCACAATCCTGATATTGTTCGAACCATTAACCTCATTGACAATGATCATATCACCATTGAAGATTCGTCAACAGTTCTTTTGTTGAAACTAAATGAAGCGGACACTTTGAGTAACATGTATACGATTTGCAAAAGCGAAGGTTTCATGGATTTGTCAATTCACCATGTTGGGGGTCTCTGGATTTGGATTCAATTCTCTTCATCATTATCATGCTCAAAATTTCGAGAGAATGCCAATATGAAAAGCCTCTATTCCTCAATCAGAACTCCCTCACCCTCTTTCAAGGTTGATGAACGCATGATATGGATCGAAATTACTGGATTACCCCTTTGTGCTTGGGGTTCAAATGCCTACAAGAAAGTGGCATCCTTATTTGGTAAATTCAAGTTTTTTGAAGACGAAGAATCCACTGCCATGTCATTGGGAAGAGTTTGTATATCTACCAGGTCCTATAAACAAGTTTCTGAAACTATCAAAGTTGAAGTTAACGGCAAGATCTTTGACATTAATGTGCATGAAATAGGTACTTGGAACATTAACATCAATGACAATACTAGCGATACGTCGTCCCACTCGGATGCTAATCATTTAGACAAAGAAGATATCTCTGTGGAAGATAAACTAGATGATGATTTGGATGACCTAAATGGTATTCTGAATGAAATAGGTCAAGCTACCAAAAAAGATGAGACTTCTTTTGAATCTCCAAAGGACATCGAAACTGATCAGCCTCTAAAACATGTAGAATATGAGGTCTTTAAACAACCAGATGAAGAGTTCACTAAAGTCGGTGAGTCATCAGAATTAAGTCGCCCACCTAGCTTCGAAAATATGAAAAAGAACTCCTCAAATACTAGCAAATGCTCCACCAATTTTGCTAGATGCCACAAGAAGGACATCAAAGGTATTTCGCTTATTCATGAGCTAAATAAAATTATTGAAGTTGGGACCACATTAGGATACGATGTTAAAGGGTGCAAAAAGTCCTTTAACAGAATGATAAACGGAATCGGTGTGCACATTGTGGATAAATGAACATCCTATCTATCAATAGTTGTGGTACGAAGAAAAGGCGTAAGCGTGTTTGGATCAAAGATATGTGTGTTAAACATAACGCTCATTTTCTCGGTATTCAAGAATCAAAATGACTCGCCTCGAGCTTTTTCGCCTTAAGTCTATGGGGAAATATCAACTTTGATTATGCTTGTAGTATGGCTCGTGGTAGATCGGGTGGTTTGATTTCTATGTGGGATCCGAACATGTTCTCTAAAGATAATATTTGTGTGATGATCATTTCATAATCATTAAAGGGCGCAGGAATAATACGGTTGGAGATTGCTTCATGATAAACATTTATGGTCCTCAAGAAACTTCGGCTAAGTCATCCCTTTGGAATCGTATTGCTGAATTCATGAACCACCATAACGGAAAATTTATTCTTTTTGGTGATATGAATACGGTCCGTCTTGAAAACGAAAGGTCTGGTTCTATATTTTCTCATATTGAGGCTGAACATTTTAACTCTTTTATTGATTCCACAGGTCTAATCGATCTTCCTATTGAAGGTTGTTATTTTACTTGGATGAATAAAGCAGGTACTAAGCTCAGCAAACTTGATCGATTCCTTATCTCTGACGGCATCATGGAAGACATTCCTGACATCAAAATCACGGCTATTGATCGAATGTGGTCGGATCATTCTCGTATTCTCTTTCACTTTAAAAAAGCTGATTTTGGTCCTCCCCCTTTTAAATTCTATAATTCATGGTTAAATAGGGACGGCTTTGATGATCTCATTAAGTCTACGTGGGCTTCTATGGATTATAGTAATGGAAATAGAAACACCAGGTCTCATGAGAAACTAAAAGGTCTTAAAACCGCTATTAAAAAATGGCAAGTTGATGTTAGGAGGAATGACCGATCTAAAAAACAAGTTACGCTATCAGAAATCAAAGATATCAAGAAAAAGATTGATGATGGTTCTGCAAGTACATCTGATCGTGAAAAAAGGATAAAGCTCCTTCAAGACATCGATAAGTTTGACAACCTTGAAGCGCTTGATTTAATTCAAAAAGCTCACATCAAATGGGATATAGAGGGTGATGAAGATTCTAAATTCTTCCATGGGACGATTAATAGCAAAAGAAGTTCTCAAAAGATTACCGGTATTTTACATGATGGTGTTTGGATTTCGGATCCGCATCTCATTAAGGAAGCCTTCCTTAATTACTACAAAGAAAAGTTTCAAGCTCATGATTCTCAAGTGGTCTTTTCTCCAATGACCAATTCTTCAACTCTATGTCCTCTTGATCGCGATTTCTTGGAGTCACACATCTCGTTAGAAGAAGTGAAAAATGCTATTTGGGATTGTGGAAGTAACAAAGCTCGTGTCCATATGGTTTTCGTTCGCCTTTATAAAGAAATATTGGGACCTCATGAAGACGGATATTTTGAGTTTGTCAATTCTTTCTTTGTTTACGGCCCTGTTGCCTCAAGGTGCCAACTCTTCTTTTTCACGCTTATTCAAGATCAATGCGCTTATTTCTATTAAAGATTTTCGCCCATTTCGCTTATTGGTACTCATTACAAGATCATTGCCAAAATTCTTGCTAATAGGCTTTCTAAAGTGATCGATAAGGTTGTTAGTAAAGAGCGATCGCTTTCATTTCAAGTCAAATTCTTGATGGTCCTCTTATTATTAGTGAGATCATCCAAAGGTACAAAAAGGAAGAAAAGATGTTAATCTTCAAGGTGGATTTCAAAAGCTTTCGACTCGGTTAGTTGGAAATACTTGGACTTTGTTCTTCTTAGTCTTGGTTTTGGTTCTAAATGGCGTTCATGGATTAAAGCTTGTCTTCACTCCTCTAGAGCCTCCATTTTGATTAACGGTAGTCCTACTTGAATTTTCAATTAAACGAGGTTTAAGGCAAGGAGATCCCCTATCTCCTTTCCTTTTATTCTCGTTATGGAGGCCTCCACCGCTATGTCTAATGCGGTCGGCCTGGCTTATTCAAGGGATCAAACTTGGCTTTTCTGATATTACTGTATCTCACTTGTTTTATGCCGACGACGTGGTTATTACTACTGATTGGAATTCTCATGACATTGACAACATAATCCGGGTTCTCCATGTTTTCTATCTCGCCTCAGGTCTTAGGATAAATATTCACAAATCCAACATCTATGGCATTGGAGTTTCTAATGATGAAATTTCGTCTTTGGCTAGTAGGACCGGATGTGCCGCGGGTTCTTTCCCTTTCACTTATCTTGGGCTTCCGATTGGTGCTAACATGAATCTTACTTCCAGTTGGCGTGTTTTGATTGATCGCTTCCAAAAGAGACTCTCCTCATGGAAAGCTAACTTATTATCCATAGGAGGGCGTCTCACCCTTATCAAAGCGGTTTAGGCGCCTTGGCATATACTACCTCTCTATTTTTAAGGCTCCCAAACAATTTTGAATATTATGGAAAGTCTTCATGCGATTCTTTTGGGGCGGTTCTCAAGATTCTAAGAATATGGCGTGGGTTAAATGGTCTCATGTTCTCCTTCCTTCGATAAAGGAGGCCTCAACATCGGTAGTTTAAAGGCTTTCAACCTTGCTCTTCTTCAAAAGTGGTGTTGGAGGATGTTCTCTTCTCCGAACACTCTTTGGGTTAATGTCATTAAGGCTACATGGTCAAGATGGTGGTCTGGATAATCAAGGTTGTAATTTTAATGGCACTTGGTCTCGGATTGTTGGTACTTCTAATTTTCTGCACTCAAAAGATATCATCCCTCTTAATTCTTTTCGTTTCAAGGTGGGATGTGGCACCCGTATTTGCTTTTGGAAAGATATATGGATTGGTGATTCCCCTCTTCTTACTCGGTACAACAGACTTTATAGATTAGATCAAGACAAAGATTGCTTAATCATTGATCGTATTGTTGATGGTCATTGGAACTGGAATTGGTCTAGGGCTGATAATGGCATTCGAAACACGGCTTATTTGAGAGACTTGCTGATTGAAATAAGTCAGGTTGATCTTAGTATGGACGTCGACACGTGTACTTGGTCGTTGGCTGATGATGGCATATTCTCTGTAAGGAGTTCTCGCCGTCTTATTGATTCAAAACTCCTTCCCTCTAGATTGCCATCGACTTCATGGGATAATATTCTTCCGCATAAAGTGAATATTTTCTTATGGAGGTTGACCGTTTGCCTCATCGGTTAAACCTTTCGTATCGTGGTATCGATATTCCTACTATATCATGCTCATCTTGCAATGGTAATGTAGAATCTGCTGATCACATATTCTTTGAATGCGTAATGGTTGAGGAGATATGGTCTCTTATTCGTAAATGGTGTGATCTTTCTTTTCCTCCATTTGCGTCTTATGTAGCTTGGAAAAGCTGGATCTGCACGTGGCATGCTCCTAAGGTGAAGTCCCGACGCTTATATGTTATTTGTGCGACTTTTTCCGGTGGATATGGAGATATCGTAAGATCATCATCTTCGTGCTCAACCGATGAAGAAAGGTGTTCTCTTTGATAATATCCAAGCCTCTTCTTTCTCTTGGCTTTCTCACGGGGCGTATGTCGAGTAATTGGGTTGAATGGTGAAAAATCCTTTGTTGCTCATGGGTTCGTAATGGTTGTTTATTGGTGTTACAAGCTTTTGTTTTCTGTTCGAACATTAGCTTCTTTGTCTCTTTTTCTTTTTCCGGGCTTGTTTGGGTCTTCATCAAAACACTCCGGAGTGAAAACCAATGGCTCGGCCTCCGTGAGTGGGGATTTTCTCTAGTCTCGGGTTTCCTGTAATTGGCTAGAGTTTTTCATCCCTTTGTAGGCCTCATGCTTAAAGCCTCGGGTAGGTCTAGTTCATGTAATTGTCTAGTCTGTACTTTATTTTGCTTCTAGCGCCTTGCTAGTAGCATTGTTCTTTATATATATTTATCTCTCTTTGCCGCTCAAAAAAAAAAAAAATACAAATAATTATAAAAGAAAAGAATAAATTATATGCAATAACAATACCACTTCACAGCGTCAGTCAAGTTTTATAAATTCATCATCTTTTATGTTACCACCACTCTTTATAACAAAGCTGAGAAATAAACAATGTTTTTGAGTTAGGAAGAGAAAAGTAGTTGTATTAAATTTTACAATTTGATCCAAAAGTATAACTAATATATTTTGACTACATGTGTATACAATTTGATTCAAAAGTAAAACTAATTAAATTTTACAATTTGATCCAAAAGTAACTAAAATATTTTGACTACAAAAGTATAATTAACATATTATACAAATCATTCAAACACAAAAACAACAATTTAAGAAATACGAATAATAAAACTAAAGGTACAATATATTTAATCTATACAACACATTTATTGGGTTTATGAAGAAAAGGTAAGAACAAGGGTATTTGAGTGGTTCATCAACTTAGAGGTTGTGGATTCAAGTTTCGTTGAAGACATGTGAGATACAATTTGTGAGATAAGTGGTGTAATAAAAATTTGACATTCTAAAAAAAAATTCTTATAATATTATTCGATATTACACTATGTTATGAGAGATGGCAATAAAACATTAATTAAAAAAGCTAAAAAGCAACGTAATCAACTGAAAGCGAAAAAATAAAACGTTAAAAAGATAATGAATGTAATTAAAAATAAAATAAATATCTTTATGATAAGTTTCAAGCAGCTAAGGGGGGTGGCAATGGTTTTGAGCCATACCTCAACATACCTCACAACCCACCAATAATTTCATTCCACCTAATCTCATACCTCATCATACCTCATCATAGTTTTTTAGTGTCAATGGTCATTCCATACCTCACTCAATTAATAACTAACATTAAACACGCTCCTCCTTCATGCCGCTTCGGCAAAGATTGCCGTGAACCATGCCCTGCCGAACAATGCCGCATGGGTGGCAATTGAATGCCTCTCGATGTCGCATGATGCCTCACCCATACCGCATGTGTTGCCACCCCCTAAGCCTACTACCACTACACTACATTAAAGAGACTAGGAGTGCTACTTAACCACATAATCCTCTTTTGCAAATTACGAGTATGAAAGTAGCACAGTTTACTGATGATTGGTGGTACTTGTATTAACAAGGTCCAATAACAAGACCTGCTTTATGGTGCTTATTCAGGACTTGTTTAGTTTGAAACCAACGCAAGAGGAGGCTGGAGGTACTAAATTCACCAAGAATTCTTTTTTAGTCAAGTGGTGAGTACAGGGAATAACATTTTTTAACTTTCTAAACATTTTGGGAATAGCATTTTTAGCTTTTTCTGTCAACTTAAACTTTTCAATATCACTTTTCAATACATTTAATATCACTTCTCAAAAAGCTGTCACCCCACCCTCATACTCATACGGGTTCCCAAATCTTTGAAAATTACAAACTTTATTTCCAGCTTCGTAACTAACTAATTTAATTGCAGTTAAAATATGAAATAATCATGTTATATAAGTTGTCTAAATTTTATTTTTAAGTACTAACAATCTGTAATATCATTCAACATTACAAGCTAATCCACCAAAGTTATATTCTAATATAAGTTATTATCTTTTTTGTCCCTTGAATCTTCACCGGAAATCCACCTTGCATCTTTGATGTTAGAGCCAAAACAAAAAACAGGCTCACCACCATCAACACTTGCAGGAACCAAAAATACCCATCGGAAAAATACCCATCAACACTTGCAGGAACCAAGAAGAGCCTTATTATTCCACTGTCCTCAAAAATACCCATCGGAAACCGTTCTTTATGATTTACAACCTTATTATATTCTAATAAAGACGCCACTGTCCAAATCCAAACATACCCTTCCAGATCCAAACGCCACCAAACATACCCTTCGTCCAAACCCTAACGCCACCAAACATACCCTTCGTCCAAACATACCCTTCGTCCAAATCCAAACATACCCTTCCAGATCCAAACAGATCCGAAGACGCCATTGTCCTTAAACAGATCCAAATCCAAACATACTTTTTATCGTTTTATCGTTTTATTCGTGGTTGTGGTGTTATAGTGGTGGACGCTGGGAAAATGATGTCGGTTTGACAGTGGTGTCGGTTTAACAGTGGTGATGGTATAGTGGTTGTGGTTTTTTTCGTCCAGTGATGATGGTATGGTGATGGTATATTGGTTAGAGGTAGATGAGAGGATATAAGGTGGAGGCTGGGAAAAAATGAGTGATTTTAGGGTTTTTAAGTAGTTGGGGTTTTTTTATTTTTATTTTTTATATTTTGCTTAATTCTATTAATATTATTGATTTAATAACTACTTTAGTAATATTATTGTATATTCTGATTTTTTTTCTTTTTTTTTTTTTTTTGCAGGAGCTTATTTAAGTTGATACAAGAAAATGTCTTTTTTTGATGAACATATGCATACGTCACCATTTTTCACTAATGAGGTATAATTATTTTATATCATAGACGATAATTAATAAATACATGTTATTCTTTTAGAAGTGGATATTTTCATTAACAATAACAAATTTAATTTTAGGTGTTCAAAACTCGTGGTTATTTTATATCATATACGATAATTAATAAATATATGTTATTCTTTTAGAAGTGGATATTTTCATTAACAATAACAAATTTAATTTTAGGTGTTCAAAACTCGGTCTCTCGGTTACGTCATTGTAACTCAAAAATCATACACGAACGAAAGTGGTTTTTTCTATGAAGTCACGCTTATGTGTGATCGTGGTAGTGAATATAAACCGAGTGAAACAAGTAAAAACTCTGCTACCAAAAAGATTAATTGTCCATTCAAGTTGGTAGGAAAGTATTCAAATATGTATGGTGGTTGTGTAACATATTGGATTTCACAAACACATCAAACAATAAACACAGGAGGCGATAAATGATGTTTTGAGAGAAAGAGTTAGAGGTTTTGGGAACTTAGTGAGAGAAAATGAAAGTATTATTATGAGCTCCAACTCTACCTTGGGAGGTAGAGAGTATTTATAGTTCTTACATAAATCGCCACCTACGGGTCATGGATCGTGCATACAGTGGGTAAAGACCCGTCCGTCCTCCATGGTGTTACTTAACTAAATACTACATAACATTAATTAATCTACGACTACGAGCTTTCTAACGATTACATATACTTGAGGTGACCGACTCTTTAATACACGGATTTACTAAATCCTAACAATCTCCCCCTAAGGGAGGTCACCTCAAAATCACCTCAAAATTACATTGAATACAAACAGATACTCATTAAGATTGTTCTTGGATTCTTGTGAATGTTCTTTGTTCTGTAGCTCGTAGTCATTGATTCTTCATAATTGCATGATTGATCAATCCAAGTGGAGGTCATTAACTGATCCACGTGATAATGAGTTTTGAGCCAGCTTTAAGATCATTAGCTAACATAAATCTCGACTCATCCATTGTGGTGTTGGTATTATGTGATGTTGTGACTTATGGACCGACATGCTCACATTCGGATCATGATATATTCTCATCGAGTAGAAGCTTTCATTGATTCATGATATTGGCGGCAGCAGAAGCGAAGCATGGAGTGAAAATATCGAGTCATTGATGCACTAATCATGATTTCTTAAGAGATGAATGTGTTGAGTGAGCATGCGGCTATGGATTGACTGCTTAACTGATCACCGCAAACGCCGGGCGACTGCATACAACAATTAGCAATAAAGCGCACGAAAGTGTCTTTGATCACTTCGTTGAATTGAGGTACACGCCCACGGTTCCCGCTGATCAAGACAAGTACTACCGTGATCGTGTAAAATTCAAGAATTTCCTTGACGTGGTTTCGCAATGCTCTAGTCGTTCTCAAACCGAACGCCTCAAAGAAGACAACACAGAGTGAGTGAACCAAATGAATTGAGATTCACCGATTGATAAAAGAGATTTGAAAACAATCGTATCGCTCAATAGCAATTTTGAAATATTAGTACACATCGATGTGCTAAAGTAAATAGTTTTAAGCACAACGACCGGTTTTACAAAGGTATCCGTTAATCCATAACTCGAACCAGATTGATTCAAAAGATTGAATCGCCCCATTGTTTCTGCTCGGTTGTCACATGGTTGATCTATTGATAGATCTCACATGCCACCCACCGTGATCTTGTTTGATGTTGGCTCCGAAGGCTTTCCATCTTCATTGTGAATATGTTAGCATATCACTCGGATGTTCCGCAATACCACAAGGATAATGCGTAGGACTCATAAGATATAATCTCTCTTTCCATATTGTGTGAAACAGAGAGTCTTCATAGAAAGTGTCCTAATGAGATTTATATGATGATCTCGTGGCTCTAGACTCAATAGTGCATATTTGGATTCCTATATCAGAGACTAGGGAGAGGGTCTCCTTTTTCAATATCAACAAACTCTAAGAGAAAGTCGATAGATAATGTCGGTTCCTCGAGAGAATGAAACAAGCCCTTTTAAGAGGAACTTGAGTGGTTTGTGTGACAACTCGTAATTTCAGGTCATTTTACAAACTTTGAAAATTTCACTATTCATGATTCACTATCCATCATTTTTCGTAAACTGGGTTTACGAGTATCAAATACGCGTAACCTTGAGGGTTAAGCTGCGTATTCATGGAACATCATTGAGAACATTACACATAGACTAGAGTTAGTCTACATGTCATCAGTAACATCATTTTCATATTAGTTTATGCACGGGTTTGCATATTCCATTAACGTATATTTATTTATTAAATAAACGTTATCGCACGATCATTTATTTTGAATAATTGATCCGACACTTCCAACAAATTATATTGATATATTTTATACTCATTTAAGACTATAAAATTATATTATTAGTTTACCCGATATTTTGAATTTATTTTGTATATATATTGTTATATATATATATTTACTGACGGTTTACGTAATTTTGATACAATAATTATATAACCACCCGTACTTTTACGACTATTAAATTATTATAAACTTTTATTTATTATCACTTTTACACACTTCGATAAACCCATGACTCATTTTAAATATTAAGATTGAGTATGTTGAAAATTTTAACATTTTTATGAGCTTCACTTTACCCAATATTAAGTTTCATAACTTAGGACTCACCGTTTGAAATTACCGAATCAAATCAGAACCAAATACCCGCTATATCTCAAAACTTCATTGTTAAGACAAACAAATATCTTTTACTTTTATATACCCAAACCGCCTCATTATACATATCTTTTTTTTTCTTTTTTTTTTTTTTTTTTTTTTATCAAACCCACACCAAATAATAATCTGTCTTTATCTCTTTCGTATAAAACACACAACACAGACACAAACCAATATACTTATCCATCTTTCCCTCTCACTCTTCTCTCCTCTCCTCTCGCCTCACATCATCACCACTTCTGCTACTGTCTCACACCGCCTGTTCATTACCACCTGAGGTCATGAACGAAGGAAGACAAGACCTGGGTTGTGTTATCAAATTGATTAGAGTTCCCTTTGGCTCATGTTGTGAAACCATAGAACAACCACAGACGCACCACCAACTCCACCTCGTTCCATCCCTCCTTCTCGTTATGTTGTAAGTCCACATACAGTGGTCCTGTTGATTACCTTTTTATTTAAAACCGATTGTTAAATCTTTTCTTTGAGTTTTCGTGGATAAAACTTGGGTTAAAAACTTAATTGAATCAAGATTCGTGTGGATTAAAAGGTGTTTATTTGATTAGTAAACTGAGTCGACTCAAATCAAGTGTCAAGTCGACTCACCGAGTCAACTCACGAATTAGGTGACCCGTTGTAGGTCTTGGTACTTCTTGTTATTGTTGTCTTATTGGACTCGCTTTGATCTAAAACTCGCAAAGGGTGTTCATTGTTTTCAGTATACGAGAAACGCACCCAGAGGTTGTTTGTTTGTTGTCTTTGTTGACATCTGTTGTTGCGTATGACAGCCACCCAAAAAGGGTGCGCTTGGTTTTGGTTTCTGCTTGGTCCGAAGGCCACAAGCCCATAGAGGGCGTTTGATTGTTGTTGTCGCCGCAACCCATAAGGGTGCGCCTGGTTTAATTCTCGGCCAGCAAAAGAGCCACTCAAGGTGATATTAGTCTCGATTAGGGTGCAACTGTCTGGTCTTGACTCACAACGACTACACACAAGGGTTGTCGTTTTGTTTGTTGTTGTCGGTTCAAAGAAGAAACACCACAAGGGTGTGGTTGTTTCGACTCACCAGAGACAACCCACAAAGGGTGTTTGGTTGTCTCGGGTTCAAGATAAAAACCACCCCAAAGGGGTGATCGTTTCGATACTACGCCCCACCATGGGTGCATCTCGCTTGTTGGTTTGCTACCGTGTACCACAACAAAAGAGTGCATTTGGTTTGCTTGTTCACACCATAACTCAAAGGGTGTTTGTTTATTTTCTTGTTCGGTCAACCACAAAAACCCCAAAAGGGGTTTGCTGTTGGTCTCGGTTAGAAAGGAACCCACAAGGGGTGATTTCATTTGTTTTAATTTTCTTTTCATTCTATTTAATTTGGCTTGTGGGTTGTGGGTATTGCAAATGCCAAAAGGGTTATGTCTGGCTTGTGAAATCGACAGCCAAGAGGCTGCGTTTGGTTTTTGCTTGGGTTCGAACAGTGCAACAGCTAGCTAAGGGTGCGAGTGCTTTGGTTTGCCTGGTTAAGTTCATAAGATAAAAACCCACCAAAGGGTGTGTTTGTCTCGGTTTGAATTAATAAAACATCAAGGTGGATGTTTATTTGCCTAGAGCTTATTTCAAAACTGCTTACCTTGAACTGGTTATTTTTATAGAATGGCTTATAAATTTTAGGAACTACTTTTTCCGCTTATAAAGTTACAAATCGATTATATTCATCTTTGGCCAAGTTTATTAATATTTGGTCTAAGATAATATTCTATTAAGGGACCAAGTATATAAATCTTTTGGGCCTAAAGCTTATTAACGGGCTAGTGTAACATCTAAACCTTATCGGACTATTAGACTAAACATTTTGTACTTAACGGACAAATACAACGGATTATGACTTAGATCTATTGGACAAACTTATCTCGACTTACTTTGGGACTTGACATTGGACAATAAATATACCGACGGATCTTATTATCGGACATAACGAACTTGGACAAATATTGGGATCCTCAGATATTTATTAGACGTTAGAATATATATATATATATTGGATACATCGGACTTATATTAGATATGATATTCTAGACTTAACGAACTTAATACAAAGGTTATTGATATTTGACTTGGGATTATTAGACTACTTATTGGATTATTAAGTGATTTAGGCATTTGACCGTTGGGTTATATTGGACTAAATTACGGATTATTAATGAACTATAAACCATATCGGACTATATATATTTGACATATATCGAGTTGATACTAATTGGACAATCGAACATATTTTGGACATATTGGATTATTAGACTCGTGACGGACTTAAGATATCGCGCATTGCCCATCGATTATTATCGGGCTAAAGCCCAATTGACTTACTTTCTTGACATATTTTCTTATCGTTATCTTCTCGCCTAGAATTCACTCGTCAATACTTTTGTGACTCGCTTTCTTGAGACATCTTATCTATTCTTTTACTTCATAATATATATGAGATATATACATTAGGTTTTGGTGTAAGTTACTTGTTGAGTCTTTGTTTTCTTACCACCACACGAAACAATAATAATAAACTTTTAAGATATGATATTAGACATTTTACAAACGTTGATATGAAACTTCCACGAAAACTAAAACGATTACCTTTTGAAACTTATACACATCGATTATTATTCGCAGATTATATTTTGAGACGAGTTTATATTCATTAGGTTACTACCGACCGTATCGCTGCGCCATATTTCTTTATACCGCTCGCTATACTTCTTGACAATGTTGCATTACTTATGTCACTACACTCTAAGGTGAGTTTTCATAGCCCCGATTTATTCAAGTTTTTACTTTATTTCAAACCTACGGGGGTGAATACATTGCACATCATTTTTATTACGATACCAAGTATATTCAAATTCATTACATTGCTTAAGTTACCTCATTACCAATTGAATGTCCCCATATCAGAAATCATGAATCGTTAATTCATCGGGTAAGCGAGGGTGATTGGATAGATCTATCGAGGTGACTCCTCCATCCGGGTTGGTGGATTCCAACCGTCAAACGGATGCATTTCATTTAATATCATTATTTGAGTTGTTTGGCAAAACACTATGTTGGGCGAACATCATGATCGGCCTAGCCGGTGTCATGTGCTTATAGCAATTGTAACATTTTATGTGACATTTTTGTCATACATGGCCTATACTTATGGTAGTCGATAAAACGCTTTACATGAACTCTATGAACTCACTCAACCTTTGTGTTGACACTTTTAGCAATGTATTTTCGGTAACTAAGGCATTCACTTCATGGCATGCATGAGGACTTATCATAGAGTCGCGATGACGACGCCACACATGGATTTATTTATTTTTAAAACATCGTTTGACTTGTACCAAACTTATTTCCGCACATGTTGATTTTCATTTGGGACCTATCTTTGTAACTCGAATGTTTTAATATATCAAACGATGTTCTTTTCAAACGACACTTTAGGTCGTTCAATATAACTCGTGATTGTGGTGCTATGACAAGTCATCCCCAGAATTTCATTCCACGCAAAAACAGTAATTGGGGTGTGATGATTGGCATCGAGCTTCGGTTATAGAGAACTAGGTTGCATCGTTAACCCTAGACTATAACTACATCATCATAGCATCTCATCATTTCACCATAAGTGCATATTCACTATACATGCGGTTTCATACGCACTTTTGCGAGTTAGTTACTTTCATTTCAAAATCGATTGTCACATAGATGCCTTCGTGATACCCATCCCATCATACTCACATCGACTTTGACATGGAGAATGCCCCGTCATTCCCTATCACAATTTTACATCGGTTGATTCAACACCGATAACATCGATGACGAGATCGAACCTTTGAGGAGGGCAAAGTTGCACCTACACCATCACGATCACTATTGATTCACTATAGGATCAGGACAATTTTTATCATTCGGCTGGGACAGATTATACCATTTGGTAGAACTTATAGGCTTAGTCCTAATGAACCTATTTTCTTAATTCACCACAAGGATTTCCATTATCATCGTTGTCATTATTTTCATCATCATTATCATTTTGAGCACCATCCGTACTATCACATCTCATACACGATACTCATACATCTGACTTGCAGCTTGGGAAGCGTGCATGATTTGACACATCATTACCATCTATCACTAAGATTATAGACATTGCACTATCTCATTGGTTTGAGGATCATGAGAGTTCTAGGGTCATTGGTCATAGACAACCCATCGCTCCTACACTTGAGACACGATTAGACCATCAACAGAACATATAATAAGTACCTTTCTATCTAATGTAATCTTTATCCTTTATTATCTCCACGATAATCACAACCCTTGTTTATTTCATTCCCTATTCCAATTGCCCAATTTTCAATCATTTCATGACAATACCTCACTATCTTACTAGGGTTAGCCAACTTTATTCTTGACTAATTAGAGACTATTACCACTCTATGAGGTTCTCCCATGTATCCTACAAATCATTCAACAAATTTTATTTCAAGTTATTTTGCTACTATTTCATGAAATTATTTCACTTAATTTTATTTCGAGCTATTTTACACCATTTTGGAAACATTGTTTCATAAAGTTTTAAAACAAGTTGTTTCGTTACCACCCTATCAATTGGCTTTCGGTCAATTTATCAATTATTTAATACCATCATGCGAAACAATTTTCATGTTACTCTGAAAAATTATTGAGCCATTATCTTACAAAACAAAACGTTGAATACCATCTAAAACTTCGGAGGAACATAATACCATTTCAACAAAACCAAGCATCACATCATTTGTCCTCAATTATACATAGCCTGATCACCTATGTATAATTCAGGAAGAATTATGTCATGAAAGTAACAAGCATCATTTCAAATCTCTTAAAACAATCTTCACTCAAAAGCAAAGCTTTGTAATCAGATAAATTGTTCATAAACATTTTTTTTTGTTAACACTCTATAGAAGCCTACGCCATTCATCCCTCACTCAACTGATAAGTTAGAATTTGACGAGTGACCTTTTTAGGAAAGACTTCCTATACAATCTATGAGGAGGATTCCTCGATACAAGAAAACAATGAAAGCATTCTAGGACTACCAACAAGGACTAGAAGTATATAGTAAGGCGTTTCAAAACTCAACAAAAATCTTAAGACATCACGAGACATTCCGAAACACTATTTTGGACTAGAAGCCAAATTCTATTATTTCCAAAGTATTAGCTAGACCGAGTTACAAGATTTAGTACGAAGCGAATACACACTAAGCAACACTATAGGGATAAACCAAGTCTTCTAACCAAGACTGTAGAACATTCCATTTAACATGGCCTTAACAATATGTGAATTTCCCTACAATAAGTTTCCTTAAAGGAAAATTTGGTTAAACTAAGGTTATCGATATAAACTTCCTCTAAGACATTGTGTTCTCTAGAAATCCCGAGTAACCTCACTTCTATATCAAGAGATGCAATAGGTTTGAACATATCGAACAATCAATGACTCTCCGTCTACATGTGAAATTAGAACAAACATTCTTTAACATAATATAAGCTGATAACTATGTCTATGCTAGCATGATAAAAATCTAAGTGATGAATTATTTTAGAAGCACTCGATATTGAAACAAGTCTTGAAAATCAACCACCACACCACATCACTTAAATATTTAAGGTTTTGTGACTTTACAACGTATAACATGGAAATATTTTGATAAGAGACCTTAGTCAAGGAAGACTCAAGTCATGACATTCGATAGGACGAGAAACGCGAGGAATCACAACTGTTACCCATAATCTATTCTTTTCAATAAGGTCCTTTTCGACAGATTTAACATTTTGAAATTTGGCATGAGACACGTGGTATCAATTCCAGTTGTACCTATTATAAGTTATTCGATTCACCTTAGCCTTCTGACAATCATTTTAAGAGTCCTTTGGAATTCACTTGGACATTAACACTGCCGATTATCCTCAGCTCAATGGTCAGAGCGAGAAAACAATTCCAACATTAGAAGATATGCTCAAAGCATGTGTGATTTCTAGAAATGATTAGGAAAATCATTCTTCATCGACAAGTTGCTTTACAACAATAGTTATTACATGAACATATTGACTACACCATTTGAGACACTCTATGATTGAGGTGTCAATCACTTATTCACGGAACAAAATCAGGAAAGTCCAACTCACTAGTCCATGACTTATTCATGAAACAATAAAGTAATGGTACAGTCAAGAATCCGTTACAAGCAACAACATATAGTTAGATAAGTTACGTCGATATACGACGCAAAATATTGAAGTATGTTAAATAAGTCGCAAACCATTAGAATTTCAAGTTGGCAACAGATTATGTTCAAAGTCCCGTCTTGGAAAGGCGTGGTACGATTCAGAAAAACATTGGACGACTCAATACGACTCAAATATCCTCACCTTTCACCGATAACACCGTAGAACCTAACATGGACTGAATTCAGGGACTGAATTCCTTTTTGGATGGGCGAATGTGACAACTCGTAATTTCAGGTCATTTTACAAACTTTGAAAATTTCACTATTCATGATTCACTATCCATCATTTTTCGTAAACTGGGTTTATTTAGTATCAAATACGCGTAACCTTGAGGTTGTCGCGTATTCATGGAACATCATTGAGAACATTACACATAGACTAGAGTTAGTCTACATGTCATCAAGAATATCATTTTCATATTAGTTTATGCACGGGTTTGCATATTCCATTAACGTATATTTATTTATTAAATAAACGTTATCACACGATCATTTATTTTGAATAATTGATCCGACACTTCCAACAAATTATATTGATATATTTTTATACTCATTTAAGACTATAAAAATTATATTATTAGTTTACCCGATATTTTGAATTTATTTTGTATATATATTGTTATATATATATATTTACGACGGTTTACGTAATTTCGATACAATAATTATATAACCACCCGTACTTTTACGACTATTAAATTATTATAAACTTTTATTTATTATCACTTTTACACACTTCGATAAACCCATGACTCATTTTAAATATTAAGATTGAGTATGTTGAAAATTTTTAACATTTTTATGAGCTTCACTTTACCCAATATTAAGTTTCATAACTTAAGGACTCACCGTTTGAAATTACCGGAATCAAACTGTAACCAAATACCCGCTATATCTCAAAACTTCATTGTTAAGACAAACAAATATCTTTTACTTTTATATACCCAAACCGCCTCATTATACATCTCTTTTTTTTCTTTTTTTTTTTTTATCAAACCCACACCAAATAATAATCTGTCTTTATCTCTTTCGTATAAAACACACAACACGACACAAACCAATATACTTATCCATCTTTCCTCTCACTCTTCTCTCTCTCCTCTCGCCTCACATCATCACCACTTCTGCCATCGCCTCACACCACTGCTCATTACCACCGAGGTCGAACGAAGGAAGACAAGACCGGGTTGTGTTATCAAATTGATTAGAGTTCCTTTGGCTCATGTTGTGAAACCATAGAACAACCACAGACGCACCACCAACTCCACCTCGCTCCATCCCTCCTTCGTTATGTTGTAAGTCCACATACAAGTGGTCCTGTTGATTACCTTTTATTTAAAACCGATTGTTAAATCTTTTCTTTGAGTTTTCGTGGATAAAACTTGGGTTAAAACTTAATTGAATCAAGATTTGTGTGGATTAAAAGGTGTTTATTTGATTAGTAAACCGAGTCGACTCAAATCGAGTGTCAAGTCGACTCAATGAGTCAACTCAATCGAATTAGGTGACCCGTTGTAGGTCTTGGTACTTCTTGTTATTGTTGTCTTATTGGACTCGCTTTGATCTAAAACTCGCAAAGGGTGTTCATTGTTTTCGATATCAGAAACGCACCAAGAGGGTGTTTGTTTGTTGTCTTTGTTGACATCTCGTTGTTGCAGATGATGCCCACCCAAAAAGGGCGCGCTTGGTTTTGGTTTCGCTGGTCCGAAGGCCACAAGCCCATAGAGGCGTTTGATTGTTGTTGTCGCCGCAACCCATAAGGGTGCGCTGGTTTAATTCTCGCCAAGAAAAGAGCCACTCAAGGTGATATTAGTCTCGATTAGGTGCAACTGTTCTGTCTTGACTCACAAACGACTACACACAAGGGTTGTCGTTTTGTTTGTTGTTGTCGGTTCAAAGAAGAAACACCACAAGGGTATGGTTGTTTCGACTCACCAGAGACAACCCACAAAGGGTGTTTGGTTGTCTCGGGTTCAAGATAAAAACCACCCCAAAGGGGTGATCGTTTTGCGTACCACAGCCCCACCATGGGTGCATCTGGCTTGTTGTTTTGCTACTGTGTACCACAGCCGAAAAGAGTGCATTTGGTTTGCTTGTTCACAGCCATAACTCAAAGGGTGTTTGTTTATTTTCTTGTTCGGTCAACCACAAAAACCCCAAAAGGGGTTTGCTGTTGGTCTCGGTTAGAAAGGAACCCACAAGGGGTGATTTCATTTGTTTTAATTTTCTTTTCATTCTATTTAATTTGGCTTGTGGGTTGTGGGTATTGCAAATGCCAAAGGGTTATGTCTGGCTTAGAAATCGATGTACCAAGAGGTCGCGCTTGGTTTTGCTTTGGTTCAACAAAGGCAACAATGCCTAGCTAAGGGTGCGAGTGCTTTGGTTTGCTGGTTAAGTTCATAAGATAAAACCCACCAAAGGGTGTGTTTGTCTCGGTTTGAATTAACAAAACATCAAGGTGGATGTTTATTTGCCTAGAGCTTATTTCAAAACCGCTACCTTGAACTCGGTTATTTTTATAGAATGGCTTATAAATTTTAGGAACTACTTTTTCTACTTATAAAGTTACAAATCAAATTTCATATTCATCTTTGGCCAAGTTTATTAATATTTGGTCTAAGATAATATTCTATTAAGGGACCAAGTATATAAATCTCTTTGGGCCTAAAGCTTGTTAACGGGCTAGTGTAACATCTAAACCTTATCGGACTATTAGACTAAACATTTTGTACTTAACGGACAAATACAACGGATTATGACTTAGATCTATTGGACAAACTTATCTGACTTACTTTGGGACTTGACATTGGACAATAAATATACCTGACGGATCTTATTATCGGACATAACGAACTTGGACAAATATTGGGATCCTGTATATTTATTAGACGTTAGAATATATATATATATATTGGATACATCGGACTTATATTAGATATGATATTCTAGACTTAACGAACTTAATACAAAGGTTATTGATATTTGACTTGGGATTATTAGACTACTTATTGGATTATTAAGTGATTTAGGCATTTGGACCTGGGTTATATTGGACTAAATTATGGATTATTAATGAACTATAAACCATATCGGACTATATATATTTGACATATATCGAGTTGATACTAATTGGACAATCGAACATATTTTGGACATATTGGATTATTAGACTCGTGACGGACTTAAGATATCGGCGATTGCCCATCGATTATTATCGGCTAAAGCCCAATTGACTTACTTTCTTGACATATTTTCTTATCGTTATCTTCTCGCCTAGAATTCACTCAAATACTTTTGTGACTCGCTTTCTTGAGACATCTTATCTATTCTTTTACTTCATAATATATATGAGATATATACATTAGGTTTTGGTGTAAGTTACTTGTTGAGTCTTTGTTTTCTTACCACCACACAAAACAATAATAATAAACTTTAAGATATGATATTAGACATTTTACAAACGTTGATATGAAACTTCCACGAAAACTAAAACGATTACCTTTTGAAACTTATACACATCGATTATTATTCGCGTATTATATTTTGAGACGAGTTTATATTCATTAGGTTACCACTGACCAGATCGTCGCCATATTTCTTTATACTTGCTCGCTATACTTCTTGACAATGTTGCATTACTTATGTCACTACACTCTAAGGTGAGTTTTCATAGCCCCGATTTATTCAAGTTTTTACTTTATTTCAAACCTACGGGGGTGAATACATTGCACATCATTTTTATTACGATACCAAGTATATTCAAATTCATTACATTGCTTAAGTTACCTCATTGCCAATTGAATGTCCCCATATCAGAAATCATGAACCGTTAATTACTGGGTAAGCGAGGGTGAGTGGATAGATCTATCGAGGGTGACTCCTCCATCCGGGTTGGTGGATTCCAACTGGTCAAACGGATGCATTTCATTTAATATCATTATTTGAGTTGTTTGGCAAAACACTACTGGGGGCTAACATCATGATCAGCCTAGCTTCGGTGTCATGTGCTTATAGCAATTGTAACATTTTATGTGACATTTTTGTCATACATGGCCTATACTTATGGTAGTCGATAAAACGCTTTTACATGAACTCTATGAACTCACTCAACCTTTGTGTTGACACTTTTAGCAATGTATTTTCGTGTAACTAAGGCATTCACTTCATGGCATGCATGAGGACTTATCATAGAGTCGCATGACGACGCCACACACATGGATTTATATATTTTTAAAACATCGCTTGACTTGTACCAAACTTATTTCCGCACATGTTGATTTTCATTTGGGACCTATCTTTGTAACTCGAATGTTTTTAATATATCAAACGATGTTCTTTTCAAACGACACTTTAGGTCGCTCAATATAACTCAGATTGTGGTGCTATGACAATCATCCCCAGAATTCCATTCCACGCAAAACAGTAATTTGGGGTGTGACAGTTTGGGAAGATGTAGTGCAAAGGCGTCACGGGTCCATGACGCCTTGTCTTCAATACCGATGTTACCTTGGTAACCACCGAGAGTATATGTATTGAACCCGGTTTACGCCTAAGGTTGAATAAATAGAGGGCTATTTCTTTTCACCCTTTTTCACATTCAATTCTTTTCATTCTTCAACCCCTTCAGCTTACATCGAGACTTCATAACTAGAACCTTGTTGGGTTTATTCCAAGAGTAGCTCGCCTCATCCGCACTCTTCCCATATCTCACTTTTCTCCTTTTTTCATCATACCTAAGGACTTCTATACTAACTAGTGGATTGTCCTCGGTAGATCCTCCGCTCAAGCGGATCATGGGAACAAATACCTAACCTTATCATCCTTATACCACCGTACATAAAGTAAATGTGGTCTATCTATTTGGTATTGTTCATCTGCCATAGGAACCAATCGAAAACCATTTTAAAAACCAATCCAGATACTTGTGATATATTATCAACGCATTTTGTACCTGAATTGTTTTTTATATTTTTAGAAAAAGAGCTCCCCCTCAACATGTGCTTCATGTATTTGAAATCGTTTGGCATACGGAGGCAAGAGGAAGAATTAACTTTTTGATTACCATTTTCTAAAAGATATCATCATCACTTCCCGATTAAATCAAGTAGATAAAGCATATTGGGTAATGATGAGGTTTTCAAAGTTTGCTCCCCTTAATATGTGCCTCGAGGTTTGAAAGAGTTTTGCACATACTAGAGGGAACCCGCACTTAGAGACAAATCAATCACGCTTCAATTCTTTGTGGTTTAAAAGATGCTCCCCTCAACATGTGTATGGAAAATTTGAAATCGCTTAGCACATGTGGGAGGAAGGCTTGCTAAGCACATATGAAACCATTTATCGAATTATCATTATCCATTTAAATCACAAATTCTCCCGATCACAATTTTCAAATCATTTGAGATTTGTGATCTCAGATTTAAATTGATTTTGAAAGCTTTGAGGAGAATTGTGACTTGATTATGAAAACATTTTAACCGATAAGGATCGATTTAGAGACTTTACATTCCATTGATTAAACATGCATGATTATCTTTTGAAAACAATTGTATGACAAATAACCTTTGATTTAATTGAAATCATTCTCCCCTCAATCAATGACATAAGTTGTTGATTGAGATATAGATAGTTTTGACAAACGTTAAGTCCGGTGATTTTCAAAAATAGAGTCCGAGTTATTTTTCAAAGCAATTAGTTTTCATTAGAGATAGAATCGAGCATGAGATTTGAAAACAAGATAAAGCATGGCTCGTTCTTTCTTTGAAAACGGTTATCGCTGAAATGACAATAAACCATAGTTTCACTTTCTCCCAAAATATATATATATATATATATATATATATTATTTTTTAACATTCGAACAACATCTAAAGTCCGTGTCATTCTTTGAATGACATCACAAAGACCGTAGATATTATCGAATTGACAAAAGACATTTTTTTTTTTTTTTTTTTTTTTTTGAAATTTTCAAGATTTTTCAATTTATATGGATTTTGAAAGTTTTATATTTTTCTATTTGCTTTTTGAAGGTTTTGAAATTTTGTATTTTGTTTTTCAATAACTATTTACAAGAGATAGATGAAGGAAAACCTTTACTCCTCTTCTTCCTCTTGAAGACGTTTGAGTGTTTCCGGTTGTAGGCTCTTAAGACCAAGTCGTGGAATGATAAACTTAAACGTTCTCAGGAAGAGCTTTGGTGAAGATGTTCGCTAACCGGTATTCGGTCCTCACAAAGTATAGTTCCACCACACCGCTTTCTACTTGCTCCTCGATGAAATGATGTCGAATGTCGATGTGCTTTGCTCTTGAGTGTTGTACCTTGTTGCATGAGAGAGCAATAGCACTTTATTATAACAAGACAGAGGATTTTATTGAATTCAAAGCCATAGTCGATAATGGGATCTCATCCATAGGATTTGAGCACAACAAGATGACATATATGTATTCACCTCCAGAGGAAATAGAAGTACTCATTTGCTTCTTTGAAGACCGGATCACAAGCTTATCACCCAAAATCGAAAGCACCTCCGCACGCATTTCGACGCAGTATCTTGACACCTTGCATGATCAAAGATCTACATAGGTCGTTAGTGACATACCGGTGTCTTTCGTACCAAAGTCCCATATTGATGGTTCCTTGAGATACCGAAGACCCGCTTAACCGCTTCAAGGTGCTTTTTGGTAGGCTTAGCTCGATATCTAGCACACATGCAAACAAATGAACATAATGTCCGGTCTACTAGCCGTGAGGTACATCGTGATCCAATTATACTACGATAATTCGTTTGGTCTACCATGATCCCTGAGTGGTCCTCATCTAGTTTAGTACGCCTATCATGGGAGTGTCAACAGGTCACTAGAATCAAATCCAAATTTCTTTAAAATCTCATTAGCATATTTAGATTGATTTATAAAATGCCTCCGGGACTTTGTGAAATTTGTAATCCCAAGAAAATGACATTTGTCCCATCATTGACATTTGAAATTTGAAACCCATTTCATTTGAAAATGATCACATTCATTGGGGTCACCGAGGCAAAGATAATATCATCAACATATATTTGAACGTGAATTAAATGTTTGCTTGACTTTCTCGTGAACAATGTCGGATCGATCGCTCCTTTGCTAAATCCAAGAGATAGAAGAAACTTTGATAGCGTATCATACCATGCCCTTAGAGCTTGCTTTAAACCATAAAGAGCCTTCTTCAAACGATAGACGTGAGTAGGATGCTCGGATTCACAAAGCCTCGTGTTAGTCGACGATACGACTTCTTTAAGATCTTCGTTAAGAAACGCCGCCTTTAAATCCATCCGATAAACTACCATGTTCTTACTAGCAAGATTAGCCAAGAAAATTCGATTGCCTCGATACGAGCAACCTGGAGCAAATGATTCTTCAAAGTCAATACCTCCTCTGGCGATATCCTTTTGCAAACCAATCGAGCCTTATTCTTTAAAACATCACCATGCTCATCAAGTTTTACTTTAAAGATCCACTTTAGAGCAATGATCATAGCATAACTGGAGCAGTACTAATTCCCATACATCAAGTCGATCAAACTCATGAATTTCTTCTTGCATGGCATTAAACCGCTTATCTTCATTCATGGCGGTTTTAACATCTTTTGGTTCGACCTTAGAGAGTACGGAGTTGAAGAAGCACCATAAGGCATCGCTTGCAAGTTGTTTCCGTGGATATCGGACAAGAGGGGTTTCAATGATGTTGTTCAATGGATGATCATGTGTCCATTTTCGAGGTGTTTATGTGGTCGTTGTTGAGGAACCTAAGTAGCGAGTCGATATCTCCTAATGAAGATGGTTCGATGATGATTCGAGAGCAAATATGTTTTCGAATGGAGCATCTTCGGAGAAGCAAAGGATTAACTTCATCATGGGTGCCAAAAACAATTCCATGATGTACATTCGATGATTGATGATTTGTTGATGAGACAGAGTGATCGCAGCAGTGCTTCTTGACTTAATGATATTAAACCTAAGGGTTGACTTCATTCACGTGGATATGAGCAGCCTGCTGATGGAATTGACATTTCATCAAGATTTGGTTCATAGTGTTCATCAAACATTGGATCAAACAATTTCTTTAAATCATCTTCTGAAGGAGGTGCATAAGGAGTTGCTGGAGAGGGATTAGAAACAAGAGTAGAACTGATAGGACTACTTGAAGAAGGTTGAGATGCGGGTCCAGAACCGGATTGTCCTGGAGCCATTTGCCCGGACAGCTCATCGAATGTGACGTGAATAGTTTCCACGATATTTCGAGTTCTTTTGTTGTAGATTCGGTAACCCTTCTTGTTTGATGCATAACCTACAAAAACTCCAATGTCCGCCTTAGCTCTTAATTTACCTAAATCTTGACCGTCATTTGTTGGATAGCATAAAGCACCAAACACACGAAGATAGGATAGATCAGGTTTTCGTTTATGGACAAGTTCATATGGAGTTTTTCCATGAGAGGTGTGTATAAGGGAACGATTTTGAGTGTAGCAAGCAAGGGGCAATGGCTTCACCCATAGAAACATTGGAACCTTTGAATAAATTAGCATTGTTCTAGCGGCTTCCACAAAAGTTCGATTTAGCCTTTCAACTACACCGCTCGCTGAGGAGTTCGTGGAACACTTCTTTGATGACCGATCCCAACACTTTCATAAAACTCGAATTAAGTCTTTGTTAACAAACTCGTGCCATTGTCGCTCGAAAATTCTAACAAGATTGTTGAGTCGAACCCAAGTCGTTTGATAAGTTTGATGATGACATCCGAGTTTCATCCTTTGTCCTAAAAACGTTACCCAAGTAAATCGAGAGTAGTCATCAACAATGACTAGAATGTATTTCTTCCCATTTATCGCTTGCACTCTCATTGGTCCGCATGGATCCATATGAAGGGTATAAAGAACTTCCATTACCGAGTTTGTGGGTTTCGGATTGTGAGCATATTTCGTGCTTTTTCCCAATTGGTGTCGAACAAAGATGATCTTTTTCATATTTTAACTGGTAAGCCTCCGACAAGGTCCTTTCTCGAAAGATTATTAATGGTGCCGTTCAAGTGATTGAGACGACGATGCCATAACCATGACTTTGTTTTCAAGCCTTTGACAATAAGCGATTGGAGAGGACTTCATCATGTCTTCGATAGAAATGGTGTATAGATTTGAACCACGGGTTCCTCTTAATAGTTCCACACCATCGAGTTCTCTAACGAACAAGTATGTTTTCTAAATGCCACTTCTAGATCGTAATCACGTAATTGACCAATGAAAACAAGTTATGACCAAGACCTTCAACATAATATACCCCGGAGATTACACTTTGCCAACTACATAGTCACCATAACCCATAATTGCTCCAAAATGGTCGCTCCCGAATTTAACAGCCCCGATGAATTTACTCACGAAGTTCATGAGTCGCGAGCGATCACCACCATATGCTTGGAACAAATGAGTCCGTGTACCACGTAATCGATTTGAACGATCCGCAGCTGAACAGAGACAAGAATGGATAATCGATAATTGGGAACCCCATGCAATAATGGGTTCCACTTGGTTAGTAAAGTGATTGGAACACCCACATCGAAGTAGAAATAATGGAATCATTAGAAATAGATGCGCTGCTAGTGTCCGTATTTGACCTATTCAAAGTATGTTTACTTCTTAAGGAATAGTTCTACCAAGAGGCATCCATTTTCTAGTGGGCATTGACTTAGCAAATTTAGGGCAAACTCATTAACCTTACGCCAAGAGGGTATCCATTGATAACCTATATTATCGAATTTTCTCCCCGGGTTTCCACCGCTTTCTAACTTTCTTTCGCCTTTGCCTTTTAGCCTTCTTAGCTTGATTTTTAACATTAACAATTTTACAGCATTTAACAACATTAAACAAATCATTCACACCACATTCATGATTAGTAATGTAATTCAAGCAATCATCAAGACATGGTTTGCGATAGTAGCGACTTGAATTAATTACAGATGCTTATCGCTAATACTAGAATCAACACGATTCATTTTATTCAATTCAAACTTAATGTTCCTAGGATGGTCTTCACTCTCTTCCAATGCACATTCTTAGCTTGCGAGGTCCTATCTTGCTTGGTATTGCCCGGAGGCTTTGACCCGCTTGCTTTAATGTCACCGACACTCTCGTAGAGGGAATTATGGGAACATTAGTTGGTTGAGCTACCTTTGCATTCCCGAACTAGACGTGCAAGGATCTCGAACTACTTGAAGGCACATTAGTGTTCACTTTCTTAAAACTTGGCATAGAATGGTTTGTATGCTTGGCATTAGGCATAGAACAAGGCATCACAGCCTTTACCTTTCGCACCTAAGGATTTAGGACATGTTGCTATTAAACATTCTAGCGCCTCCGAGATCGTTTGGCATGAATGCAAGCAAACCTAATTTCTATCAAGACGCTTTATTTATGAAATCCTCTTCCACAATCTCACGGAGACATTCTAGACTATCCTTAAGGTGAGCAAAGTAGTTATGAAACACAAGTTCATTATTCCTAAGATGAGGAGGAATGTATTTAATACACAAGATATTTGCAATCCGAGGATGACTTTGATGCAACATTTTCATTAAAGACAAGTGGCGCTTCCTTTTCCCGACTCTTCGATTCTCAATTTCTTTTTGTAAAGACGTTATTTTTTCGTTGTTCTTGTCACGAGTGACTTTCATTGAATCATATAACTCTTTAAAGTGTCGCTTAACTTTTTCATTTTCTTCTAGAAAACTCTCATTTTCTTTTGTAAAGCATTAACCAAGTTTTGAAGATGAAAAGTTTGTAGTCTTGAGAATCTAAAGGAGGAGGCATTTGGGAGCCAACACATTGTTTTTTCACCCTTTAATTGTGAAATTTGGGCTTTCAACTTTCTCGATCGTGTTACAATGAGCTTGAATCGTTCACACGCTTGTTTATCCGAAAATCGCATCAAACTCTAGAACATCCGAGGATGTCTTGATATTTGAGGTTTTGACATTTTCTTTAAGATGTTGATATTTTAGTTGCAAATCAAAATATTCAACTTCTAGTTTAGAAAGATGTTTTACCAAATTATCATGATCATCCCGATCAATTTTCTCATGCAATTTAGAATTACTTTTTCAAGCTCAATGACACGATCATGGGAGACTTTCGAGCAACAGATAATTCATGAAATTGAGAAGCATTAATGGAACAATTCAGTAGCGATGTAAAACACATCTTGAGTAATACATTCAGAGATAAGATTCTCATTCAATATATGCAAGTTCTTCCTCTCAATCTCATTATATTTTAATTCCCGCTCATAGTCACTAACCTCAACAATCATTGCATCAAATTCCTTTCCATTTCTTTAATATCCGAATTTATCCTTTTGAAGACTCTCAAATTGACCTTTTAATTGTTTAAAGAAAGGCATGACCTCGGTTAAATAGCATTCTTTAGTTTGCTCAAACCCCTTTCCCCTCGCTTATCCCATTAGGTGTGATTCTCTTCACACGCTTTTCTCAAAATCAACAAACAAATGATAAACAACATATAGGCGATTAAGGTCTTGCTATTAGTGGCAATAGATCTAGGAACTAAATGCATTGGTGTATTAGGAGGATACACAGTTGCTTTAGGGAATTTCCTACAAGGGGGATTCTTTACAACAAGATTTTCGACTTTTGCATATCCATATCCTTTTCCGAACACTTGTTCGGGGTTAATAGAGTCGAGGGCTTAAACTTGTTTAAGGATATCCAATTTTCCTTAGTGTAATCATGGGGTTTGATCGTTATATTATTCATTTTACACTCGGGATCTTCTAGCTTCTTATTCATTTTCACCCTAGTGACTTCATCTCGATTTCTTATCTTCCTCGATTGCACTCGCAGTAACTAGGTTTCTCGCAAGGTTTAAGAATCTCATAGCCATCATAGATTACATTTTGAGCAATTTTGCTTTCTTACCATACTCGTGGTTGGATTCCTTTATAATGGGGATACTATGCTTATCGCTAAGACTCTATGCTTAGTGATCATGTGAGCGATCTAATGGTGTTCCTTTGTACGCATAACTTATTTTCAAGCTTGTTTTTCAAAGTTTTAGATTTGAAAATCTTTCAAAAGTTTTGATTCCTTAGCATTAAATTCTTGTTTAAGCACTTTAACATTATCTTGAAGCTCTTGCTTTTGCTTAACAGCTTTTGAAAGCTTTTCTTGTAAGGAGTTTAACTCTGTTTTAACACTTCTTCTCTAAAATTACTTTTTCGATAATTGTACGCATTTGGTTATCCAACTCCCCGCTCACGAGTATTTAACTCAAACTTAGCACGTTGTTCATAAATGGCAACTTGTTCTTTATAGGCATTCGGCCTGTAAATAATGTAATCATTAGGGGCACATGCGGTGTATTCATCAAAAACATAGTCATCATTGATCGGAAGATGATTACTTGGTACAACCTCACTTTCACTTTGCTTCACATATTGATCATATGGGACAATATTGCTATTACCCTCATCATCAATATCTCGATTCATAAGTTTCAAGAGATTGTACTTTATTATGCATCTTTGCTCATCAACATCATCATATAGTTTTAATACCTCCAAATGATTTTGTCTTTGGATGGACCACCATTGTGGTGGAAAGACCTTTGGAGAGACCATAGGAGAGATGCTAGCCATGAAGATTGTTTGGGCAAGAGGTTCATCATCGACGCCGAGTCAAATGCATCACGATCAACTACTTGAAAGGCATTTTGATGATTATGACCTATCTCTCGAATTGGTCGCTCATCAACATCAAGATCATAGGTTCGGGCATTTCAAGAAGAAACAACAACCTCTTCATCCAAAGCGGCTCCATTATCCCGAGCTTGCACAAGCAACATCTTGTCTTTGAAGTATTCTCGCATTCTCGTGGACGTTTTGGAGATGTGCGGCCCTAGCAATGTGTCCTCACCACCACAGCTTGTAACACTTAATTTGATTTGCTTGACCTTGATTTCCAATCCTTCCCGATTCGATTTGCAACATAACCTCTACCAACTCCACCTCTTCCCTGCTCATAGTGCCTTTCTTGAACCGGGTTGCACCATAACCTTCCCATCTCTCGACCGTAGCTTGATTGTGTGGATTGGATCTTGTTCGAGGTTATTGTTGGTGTGTGGGAGAGAGTTCATGTTTGACTAACCATGAGAGAAAGTTGATTGATGAAGTTTTCCATGAGTGTGTTTGAGTCGGGAGGCTTATATGTTGGATCGTGGATGAGCTTGTAATTACCATTACCCATGGGTATGACTTGAGAAGCTTTGGTGGTAATTCCAACATTGGTGTAAAAGTCATTGAGTCATTTGATGAGCTTGTTTCTCCTCGGTTGGTTTTGAATCGATCAAGAATCCTTTTTCAAACATGGCATGTCTCTCATTCTGAAGAAGGAAGGCATACAGTTGCTCATAATTGTATTCTTCAATCCTTTGGTTAGCTTCACAGAGGTGACGAACTTGTGCCATTCGGGATTCATGTTGTTCACAAACTTTGAGTTCAGTTGAATATTTGGCATAGTCATCTTGATATTCCTCATATCATTCACAAGCTTGTGGAATCTCACATAATATTCATAGATACTCTTCCTGGTTTCATTTTGAAGTGCTCAAATTCATCATACAATTGTGATTCTCTGCCTTCCTTAGTTAATTCGTAACTGAGAGAAGCATCTTGACATTATCCCAAACGACCTTGGCTTCATTGTTGTGATTGATAAGCTTGTATATATCTTTTGGAAGACCTTGAAGTATAATGTTTGAAGCCACGATATCAAGATCGAATCTCTTTTCTCCTTATCACCGAGCTCATCATACGCCTTTGGTCATCTAATCCATAGATAATTGTTCCATCTGCAATCAGTATCAATTAAGTCCCTTGTAGTCTCAACCTAATAAGATCCTTCATCAATGGATTTGAGAATGTTGACCCCATTTTCCTTTCCAAGACAAAGACAATCGATTCGTTGAGCCCAAGAGTCGTAGTCGATTACGTCAAGCATAGGTGGACGAGTATCCAACCACCGCTGAACATCCTCGAAGAATGATGGAGATGATTGTAGGTACGTTGATAGACATGTTAGAGTTATACGGGATTTTAAAACTCTATGATTCCGGAAATAGATTCTTTCACGGATTTTACTAAATCAAGAGAAACCAGATTACAAACAAAATCAACCAAGTCGCTAAGAATTCTTGAACCAAGTCGCTAAGTAGCAACTCGCTAGGATCCCACCCCGTGAACCAAGTCGCTAAGATCCAAGTCGCTGGACACAAGTCGCTAAAGCACCAAGTCGCTACACAGTCAAGTCGCTAAAGAGCAACTCGCTAAGGTCCAAGTCGCTAGTATCAAGTTGCTAACAATTTGCACAACAACTCGCTAACAATTTCTGAAGCAAGTCGCTAAACTCACTAAGTCGCTATCCGTAGTGGGGAATCCACTAACTTGTACTATTTGTCGGTTTGTCTCAATAGACAAGTCGCTAGGCTCAAGTCGCTAACAACTAACACTGAACTCGCTAACTTTATCAAGCAAGTCGCTACGATGAAAAAGCACTACGAGACCTAAGTCGCTACCAAGAAAAACTTCAAAAACACACTTTTCAATCCAAACCAAGCCCAACCACAAGTGATTCAAGCTTTTCAAATCCAAACCCAAGCACTTACAATGATTCTAAACACAAAAGTACACACAAAATTCAAACTTTAACACAAGAAATGATCCAAATGATGCAAAACCACTAAACTTTCTCAAACTCAAAACCATCTAAAACCACTAGAAATCCAAGGATATGTAAGAGATGATCAAACCATGGCTCTTGATACCATTTGTAACATATTGATTTTACAAACACATCAAACCATAAACACAAGAGGCGATAAATGATGTTTTAGAGAGAGAAAGAGTTAGAGGTTTTGGGAACTTAGTGAGAGAAAATGAAAGTATTATTATGAGCTCCAACTCTCTACCTGGGAGGTAGAGAGTATTTATAGTTCTTACATAAATCGCCACCCACGGGTGTGGATCGTGCATACAGCTGGTAAAGACCGTCCGTCCTCCACGGTGTTAATTAACTAAATACTACATAACATTAATTAATCTACGACTACGAGCTTTCTAACGATTACATATACTGAGGTGACCGACTCTTTAATACCGGATTTACTAAATCCTAACAGTTGGTTGATGAGTGTGATATGTGATAAACATAATCATTTCCACACAACATATGGAGGGCATCCATATGCGGCGATTGACTAAAGAAGAATATCAATTGGTTGAAGATTTGACAAAGAAGAATGTGGAGCCACGTGACATATTGTCAATAATAAAGGCGCAAAATAAGGATAACGTGTCAACACTCAAAGATATATATAATGCACAATCTAAAATTTGCAAGGCCGGAATAGTTGGAAAAAGTACGATGCAGGTAAAACTATTTTAATATTTTTTCTCCTATATATTTTGGTTTATTTCTTTTCAATAAATAAAAAGAAAAAATAATTATAAAAAATTTAACGCATGTTCTTATGCCTCTTTTACACTCCAATGGTTATGTTCATGATTTTTCTACAAATAATGTTACGAATGAGTTGGAAGCTCTGTATTTTGTTCACCCCACATCCTTTAATATATGGCATGCATTCCCACATGTGGTGATAATTCGAGGGCAAACCATTTTTACATATTACGAGATCAATCTTCATTCTCAATCTTCTTCATTTGTATTTGATTTAATGGATTAATCTCAACAATTTTAAAAGCTCGCTTTCATCATTTTTTCAAATATTAATATCTTTCAAACCGTTAATCGCTTAGTGAAAAAAAAATACTCCATTATGACAAACTTTAGTTATTTTTCTATAAATAGGCATTTAGATATACTTTCGACAAATTTTTTTCTTCATATTTTTCACTTTTTTTTTACATTTTTTCGTTATCGAAATTTGCATGAAAAAATTATATGTGATTAAACACTAATTTGAATATCAATGTGATATTAGTGTTAAATCACATATGATAATACACTAATATCACATGTGATATTACATATCACATGAAAATATTATATGTAATTTAACACTAATATCATATGTGATATTACATATCATATGTGATTTAACACTAATATCACATGTGATATTCAAATTAGTGTTTAATCACATGTGATTTTTTCATGCAAATCTCAGATTCGAAAAAAAAGAAACATAAAGGAAGATGAAAAAGCGTGAAAAAATGATTTTTTTTTCCCGAAAGTATATCAAAGTGCCCGTTTATAGAAAGATAATTAGATGCTCGTCGCGATTGTGTCATTATTTCCGCTTAACAATTAACGGTTTAAAAGATATTTAAATAATTAAAAATACGTGAAATAATAAAATGTTTTTAATCATAACAATTGATTTCTTTTTAAATGGAGAGTGATTGAGTCCCTCGATATGTGAAAATAATTTAATATGCTCTCCTCATATGATTTATCGTAAATAATCTCGAACAAACATTAGTAATTAGGGGTGGGTACAAAATCTCCCAAAAGTACAAATGATACCCTTTACTTTTTGGGTTTTTTTTATATTTTTATTATTTTTATTTTTATTATTTTATAATTTTGTTTATATTATAAAAGTTATAAAATTGAAAGTACAAAATAAAAATATAAAGTTTAACTAGTCAAAATATTAAGTTTATAAAAGTTTAAAAAAAAAAAAAAAAAAAAACTATTTTATACTAGATCTAATTTGATTCGTCATGGGTGTCAATTCCTACCGATATGTTTATTTTGTCGCATAGGTGAAGAATCCCAACATCATTGTTTCTCTCTTGTCCCATAATTAAAATTAGACTAAAATACACCGTTGGTCCATAAACTTGTATCGGAGGATCGCGATGGGACGAACCGCCATAATCATCGCTTATAGGTCCAAACAAGAGCCATTAAATGCCAGATTAGTCCTTTGACCGAGTCAAATTCTGATTTTTGTTTTTTAGTCGAGGGTATTTTAGTCCATACACATTTATACTTTTATAACACATTTATATTTTACCCTTCATCTTTCATCATCTTCATCATCTACCCAAATCATTCATCTCCCAACATTCATCATTCATCTCCCCGGAATGAGAAATATATCCGTGCAAAATCTTCTTTACGAGACCGTGAAAGAAAATTGGATGAGGTAATAGTCATTGATAAATGATTTCTACGTATTTGAATGAAACATCCGTGAAATTTTCGAGATTGTAACCAAATATGTATCTCTGCTTAAAAATGCCTTTGAACTTGAAACAGTGGCGAACCGATAGAGAAGGATTTGACTTTGATTGGATGCACCGCTATAGAAGATAAGCTTCAAGAAGGAGTACCATCCTGTATAGAAACTCTTTCTAAAGTCGGAATTAAGATTTGGGTGCCATAGGACAAACTGAAACCGCAATAAATATAGCTTATGGTGTGGTTCTCTTTTCATAATTGTTTATATCATTACGCTTCTATGCAATGTCATTTGTTAAACATTCACTTTGTCTTGTTAATTGTTCCGACTTGCAAGTTAATTAACAATGACATGAACGATTTGTTATCGGGCCCAAACCGATGCAATCGAGGAGGTTGAAAGCGAGTAAGTAACCATTTTAGCTAGCATTGTTTTCAATTGGATTAGTTGTGATTTGCGATTTAGTATCAAATGAACATCTTCATTCGGGGTGATCAAGTGGAGATTGCTCGGTTTAAGAGAAACGATGAAGCATGAGCTTCACAAGTGCCAAAGAAGCACAAAGAATAATTCATGGCTCATCCGGACAAAAGTTATCCCTTCCGATAGATGGAAAGTGTTTGATGTATGCTTTAGACCCAAATTTGCGGTCTACATTGCTTAGTTTAAGCTTAAGTTGCACTTGAGAGTCTGCTTGTCGTGTTTCTCCTTTCTGTATAGGCACGGTAAGGCTTCCGACTATATTCTTCTCTATGTTTATATACCAAAAGTTATCTCTAAGATTGTGTATTTCATGATATATACTACCCAATGCATTTATTAACACGTGTTGGTCATTGCATGATTTTGTAGTATATGTAAATCCTCTTTGAGGACTTGTCGAAAATGTTACTAAAAAATAATTTTGTTTCGATTTACTGAGTTACCTGGACCGGTGAGAAAAGGTGCAAATAAGATTACTCTAAGTATTGGGGATGGTGCCAATGATGTTGGCATGATTCAAGCGACTCATGTTGGTGTAGGAATAAGTGGTTTGGAAGGGATGCGGCGCTTATGGCGATGATTTTGCTATTGCTCAATTCCGCTTTTTAACGGATCTACTTCTTGTGCATGGGCGATGGTCATATCTTCGATTATGCAAGGTTCATTTTTTCGGTTTAGAAATATTTAGTTTGTATCTCCTACTTTTCGTTAAAATCTTTTGTCTTGCGGGTTGTTTCATACTTCTTTACAAGAATCTTACCTTCACGTTGACTCAATTTTGGTATACCTTCAAACCGGTTACTACGGTAAAAGGTTTTACGATGATTGGTTCCATCTCTGATAATGTTATTTTCACGGCTCACTCGTCATCATTGTTGGGCCGCTTGACAAGGTACTTTATTTGGTCTAAACTATGATAATATCGCAATGCACTCGCCACAAAGGAGATGTGTATAAACTTTGTCGGGGCGTGAAGCAACACTATTGAAGAAGTACCCACGCTATATAAAGAGGAATATACAATGCCTTCTTCAACCGGAAAGTTGTGGGAACTTTAGCTTGCTTTTCGCTTTATCGATGCATAATTGTGTATCAATTTACGGTTGCTTATAGTACAACCGGTTTAAACTCACCGAAAGATATTGGGGTGTGGGATATTAGCTCAATAACGTTCACATGTCTTGTAATAATCTGTCAATTTAAGGCTCTTCTTATGATGTGCAACACGCTTACAAGATGGCACTGATATAAGTGTTGGTGGCAGATTCTTGCTTGGTTCATATTCATCTTTATATACTCTCTTGTATTTGTAAATAAGGTATGCATCTGTTCAAGCTTCGACATTGTTAATGATCACTATTGTAAATAAGGTATGCATTTGTTCAAGCTTCCTTACATTGTTTACTTGAGCAAAAACACGTTGCTAAAATGAAAACAAGAGAAAATAATTTAGTTGGTCATATTTGAGACATCAGGTAACAAGAGAAAATAATTTTAGTTGGTCATATCTGGGGAGATGAATGATGAATGTTGGGGAGATGAATGATTTGGGTAGATAATGAAGAGGATGAAAGATAAAGGGGTAAAATATAAATGTGTTATAAAAGTATAAATGTGTATGGACTAAAATACCCTCGACTACAAAAGAAAAATCAGACTTTGACTTGGTCAAAGGACTAATCTGGCATTTAATGGCTACTGTTTGGACCTATGGCGATGATTATGGCCAGTTTCGTCCCATCGCGATGAACCGATACAAGTTTAGGGACCAACGGTGTATTTAGTCTTAAAATTATATGGCGTAAGTTATGGAGTTGGTGGGGTCTCCTCAATCATACAATCCGCCTTTAGTGGATATTCTTAAAGGAAAGCGGGGTTTATTACGAACAAGTCGGTTGCAAAACTTTTCATGCGGTTTGTATGACATTTATTTGGCATGTTTGGAATTGGAGAAATAAAATTCTTCATGCATCTTGAGACCGAGGCAAATGCCATTCGTCATGAGGATATTTTTCCTTGATTGCAAAGATTGTCTCTTTTATGGGCCTATAATCGCTTTTCGGAAACACTTCTCATGGGAAATTGGATCCAAAATCCCGTGAATTGGCTTCATCTTCTATCCCCCAATTTTTGGTTCTTGGTGCATGTTGTTTTGATGTTTCTCTCACGGTGCTCTCATCTTGGGCCCGTAGTTTGTTGTTGTTTAGCGTTGCCTCACGTGGCTTAATAAAATCCTTACTTCTTCAAAAAAAAAAAAAAAAAACTAGCGGACAAAAATCTTTGTAGTTTACTCTCTTTTCAATTTTGTGCCCAAATTATATTACATGTCGAGCATATGTCCTTTTTAAGTTTGTGTCTCTCTTTTTTGTTTAGAAAAAGTTTGTATCACTTTTTTCCTTTTTTTTATTTAAGTTTGTATCACCATTTCTAATGCTACTAATCTCACCGTAATTTTCTTTAGTCAAAATAATTAACACATTGGGAGTATAACTACCTTTTGTTGTCAGCTTAATTAATTAAGGGTCGTGCGTTTGTAATCCGTCAAATACTCTCATTAATTGTATTTATAAGAAAGCTAGTAAAATAGTAAATTAAAAAGTAACACTTTCTTTTCACACGCACATTTTTTTAATTTTTCTCCTGATCACTTTTCTATCTATCTAATCCAAACTAGTGTGACATTTAAATTATGAACAAGTTAATTCTAACATTTTAATATCTTTTAAAACGCCGAACATATAAAATGTCTCTTCATTGAACAAAGCCAAACATAAGGAAGCGAAATAATGATCTAATTCAGACTCATATATTGATATTTTTATTCAAATAAAGTTGTTATATTAATTTTCCGGCCAATCACTTTAAAAAAAACAAATAAACAAAAGAAATAAAAAGAATTATAAAGGTGAATAATAATTAACTAATGATGGTTAAAAAGGGGGAGTACTTGGTTAGATGGAAGTGGAAGCAACGCCGCTTGATCTAGAGGCTGGAGCGTTGGTCCTTTTGAATAGGGTTGTCGTTGAGTCTTCTACGGTGTTGACCAAAGGATCGGATAAATGGATATGGAATGGTAATCTGAGATGGGAAATTTGTGCAGGCGAGTGAAGAAGTTTTTGTTATCTGGGGTGGATGCGGTAATAATTTAGTGATGGATTGGTGTAAATGGGTTCCTATCAAGTGTAATGTGTTTGTGTGGAGGGCGTTAGGAGGATTCCTACCTCTGCTTTTCTTTGAAAAGACATGTTCGGTTCGCGGATATTGGTTGCCGATATGCGGGTATGGGGACGAATCAATCGAGCATCTTTTATCTCTTGCTTGGTTGCTTGGTTGTGTGGCGGGGCATTAGCCGATGGTGTAAGGTTCTAACATTTTTGCTTCACTTTGGCGATCCGCTTGAGCTCCATAACCGTGGGGCTAAAAGGTATTGCTAAAGAGGTTTTCAAGGTATAGTTAGGATTGGTTCTTTGGTCTTTGTGAAAGCGAGGAATGAGCTTAGGTTCTCTAACAAGGCAGTGCGGCCTAGTGATATTTTGAGCGAGGTTAAGTCGGTTGGTTTTTATGGTTTTCTAATCGAGGTAGGCTAAAGTCGATATCTTGGGAAAGGTGGTGTAAATTTAGCTTCTTGTAAATGTTGTAGTTTGTTTTTGGGGGCCCTGATTTTGGGGTCGCCCGTGGTGGTTTTCTAATGAAATTTACAGTTAAAAAAAAAATGATGGTTAAAAAAGATCAATTATTAATATAATGATAACTAAAAAATAAAATATTAAAAGCAAGTCAATGATTAGTAATTAATGATTAGTATAATGATATTGGTGTATTTAGACCGTTTATTTCTAATCGACAACAATTGTCTCTATATCATTTGACAGCTTTATTCGTTTCGTTTTACCACTAGGGTGTGTGTCTCAGTTTCTATATGGGTCCTTCTATTGCTACGGGGGCTACCCGTAGCCTGCCACCCTCGTCCCCCTTTTGTCTCCGCTTTTTACAGACAATGCAGTTTTGTCGGTTTTTAGATTTTTGGCTTTTAAGCGTTTGGCTTATTAAACTTTATATTCTGATTCGCATTTTCGATTTATAGCTTTTGATATAAACAAAATTATAAAAATAAAAAAAAAAAAAAAAAAAAAAAGGGGGTATTAATAACCAAAGGGTTGAGATCCTTCGCAAAGTGAAAAAAATAAAAAAAAATTAGCACTATCATTGATTCCATGTGTGTCCTCCCATCCTTCCTTTTTTCTTATTAAATTTGGTTAGAGGGTATTTTTGTCATTTAACCCGTTTTTCATATTCCACCCCAAATTTCAAACGCAAATAACTTTCAAACGACAAACTTTTACGAAAAACCGATTTCACCATAATTTTTAAAATTCGATTCTCTTTAATTTGGTATAAATCTTGATAAATATTTCAAACTTTTTTTTTACATATCAAATGGTTCTTGATTTTCTTGATTTTTTTGGCATTTTCGGCCCTATTTTTTACGCTCATAAATGTCGAATCTTGAAAAACTTAAAACATGAAAGTTATAGATTTTTGTTCACTCTTTGCAAATTTAAATCACTCAAATTCGATGTCATATGGGTAAGATATCGCACGTTAAAGATGGTGTTTACTCACATTTGTTGCATCAAGTGTTTGATGAAATGTCTAGCTTAGATTTTTAGCGTTAAAGTTGAGCTTAATGCACTAATTTTGTCCCACAACGCATCATTAATCATTTTTTCAATGTAAGATTCAAAAGTGGCGCTTTTAATAGTTAATGTTTTAACTATTAAACCGATGAACCAAAGTGATGAGCGATGAACCAAATCAAACTCTAAAAAAAGCATAAAAGCAAAGCCGATGAACCTAACTAAACGATGAACCAAACGAATAGCGATGAACCAAACCAAAATCGAAACTATGATTGATGAACTAAACCAAATCGATGAACCAAACCAATAATCGATGAACCAAACCAAAATCGAAACTATGATCGATGAACCAAACCAAACGATGAACTAAACCAAAACTAATGAACCAAAACCAAAATCGATGAACCAAACCAAAATCGATGAACCAAACCAAAATGAAACTATGATTCATGAACCAAAACCAAAACCGATGAACCAAACCAAAACTAAAACTATGATTCATGAAACAAACCAAAAGCGATGAACCAAACTAAAATCAAATCATGATTGATGAATCAAAATAAATCGATGAACAAAACAAAACAAACACCAACATGTTAAGTCGAATTATGATTGATGAACCAAAATAAACGATGAACTATGTTTGATTTGGTTCATCACTTTTGGTTTAGTTCATCGGTTGGTTTGGTTCATCGATTGATTGATTCATCGCTTCATCGATTGATGAACCAAGATTAATCGATGAACAAAACGTGCATTTTATTTTATATTAACGACTAAAAACATCACTTTTGAATCTTACATTAATAAAATGATTAATGATGCGTTGTGGTACAAAATTTAGAGCATTTAACATAATTTTAACACTAAAAATCTAAGCTAGACATTTTATCAAACACATTGTGTCTGAACAAATACGACTAAACGCCATTTTTAACGTGCGATATCTCACTTATTTCATATCGGATTTGAGTGATTCAAAAACTTGTGTAAAGAGTGAACTAAAATCTACAACTTTCGTGTTTTAAATTTTATGAATCAACCTTTAAATTAGAAAAAGTAGAATCGAATATCTTAGAAAATTTCAAGAAAATCATAACCCACTGAAATCTTAAAAAAAAAATCGATTTATATATCAAGATTTATACCAAATTAAAGAGAATCGAATTTTAAAAATTATGGTGAAATCGGTTTTAAGTAAAGTTTGTCGTTTGAAAGTTATTTGCGTTTGAAATTTGAGGTGAAATTAAAAACGGGTCAAATGACCAATATACCCTAGGCGAAATTAGTAAAATAAAAAGGAGGAAGGAAGTTGGTGGACAGTGTCGAGTTATAAGTGGGCTTTTGAGACTTTCAAATTCACTCTTTTAATAGATCCGCTCTCAATAACGAAATGGGAGGGTATTAATAACTCAACCCTTCTATATGCTTGTAGTCTGTAGTTTGTTTTACCAACACACCAACTTTGCTAGGCTTTTAATAAAGGAAGGAGCAAACCTAGCTATGATTATCATGTCCAACTTGCTCCATTATTGATACGTACGAAATATTTTCTAATTTCACTGGACACGTTTCTTTCCCACTAAGTTTTGCTTTTCTACTATTCTAATTCACTTAATTTACCACTAGTACAAAATATGAATAAAGGTGGATAAAATTTGTCTATGTATGGAGTACTATTTAAAAGGGTAGACTCTCTTTTCTACAAAGAGCACCCTTCGTATTTTTTTTGCATTTTTTCTTCTTTTTCCTTTTATTTTTCTAATTTTATTTATATAAAAAAACTATAAATTTGAAAGTACGAAACATAAAATTTAAAATTTAATGAGTCAAACGCTTAAAACTCCCAAAATATAATATAAACCGACAAAAAACCTGCACAGACTTAATAAAAGAAGGACAAAAAGAATCTTTAACAAAAACTCCTTTTTGTCACATCATAAACGAGTTTTGTATAATATGACCCTTAATGGTCAAGTTCAAAAGGTTTCAGTGATCAGGGTTGCCGTCATGGCCTCATGGGTATGGAAAAATATTTTCCTTGCTCAAAGTAATTTCAATAATCTTTTCGAAGAAACAGTGAGACACTAAATTCTCTCCGTCTCAAATAAATTCAAAACTTTTGAATTTGAAGTCTTTCTTGTCAACTTTAACCTTAAATATTTTTGTTTGTGTTGTATAATCTTGATAAAATTATACCAACTTAAAATACATTTAAAACACAATTCATTCATATATTTTGTATCAAGTATTATATAAAATAAACAAAAATATTTAAGGTCAAAGTTGAATAAGTAAGACTTCAAAAGTCAAACGTCGACATTTATTTAAGACAGAGAATATAAACTATAACATAGGAATTAGAAATTCCGGTATTAAAGAGTCGGTCACCTCAGTATATGTAATCGTTAAAAGCTCGTAGTCGTAGTTCTTTTAAGTTAAGTAGTATTTAGTTAAGTAACACCGTGGAGGACAGACGGGTCTTTACCAGCTGTATGCACGATCCACGACCCGATGTGTGGCGATTTATGTAAGACTATAAATACTCTCTACCTCCCAGGTAGAGTTGGAGCTCATAATAATATCTTTCACTTTCTCTCACTAAGTTCCCTAAACCTCTAACTTTCTCTCTAGAATTCCATTTATCGCCACTTTGTGTTATGGTTTGATGTGTATGTGAAAACTAATATCTTACAATTGGTATCAAGAGCCATGGTTAGATCATATCTTGCACATCTTTGGATTTCTAGTGGTTTTAGGTGGTTTTGAGTTTGAAAAAGTTTAGTGGTTTTGCATCATTTGGTTGATTTCTTGTGTTAAAGTTTGGATTTTGATAGTACTTTTATGTTTAGAATCATCACAAGTGTTTAGGTTTTCATTTGGTAAGCTTGAATCATCTTGGTTGGGTTGTTTTGGATTGAAAAGTGATGTTTATGTGGTTTTCTTGCTAGCGACTTGACATTCGGACTTCTTTCTTCGTAGCGACTTGCTTTGCAATTTGTGGCGAGTTCTGATTTTGGACCTAGCGACTTAGATCTAGCGATTAACGATACAAGTAGTGGACTCTCCACTACGGGTGGCGACTTGTGGTAGCGACTTGATGCATGCGAGTTGCTCTTTAGCGACTTGTATCTTTAGCGACTTGAGTGGCAATTCTTGCCAAAATTTTGCTAGCGACTTGAGGCTTAGCGAGTTACTACTTAGCGACTTGCATTTGTCTAGCGACTTGGGACTCTAGCGACTTAGTGGTGTAGCGAATTAGGTGTTAGCGACTTGGTGCATTATCTTCTAGCGACTTGGGTGATTGTTTACGGTTTTCTCTTGATTTAGTAAAATCCGTGAAAGAATCTATTTCGGTTTAATCATAGAGTTATAAAATCCGTATAATCATTAACATGTCTACCAACGTTCCTACTATCATCTCCATTGTTGCGGGATGTTCAAGCGGTGGCTCGGATACTCGTCCACCCATGCTTGCAGCAGGCCGACTACGATTCTTGGGCTCAGCGAATCAGTTATCTTGCCTTGGAAAGGAAAATGGTGTCAACATTCTCAAATCCATTGATGAAGGACCGTATCGAGTTGAGGCGACTAGAGATATACTTGATACTAATGAAGATGGAACTCCTATTTACGGAATGGACGGACCTAAAATGTATGATGAGCTTGATGATAAGGAGAAAAAGAGATTCGATCACGAGATATCGGGGCTTAACATTGTTCTTCAAGGTCTTCCTAAAGACATCTACAAGGCGATCAATCACAACACCGATGCAAAGCGGTATGGGATAATGTCAAGATGCTTCTCTCGGGTTCGAATTAACTATGGAAGGCAGAGAATCACAACTCTATGGCCAATTTGAACACTTCAAGATGAAACCGGATGAGAGTGTCTATGAGTACTATGTGAGATTTCATAAGTTGGTGAATGACATGAGGAACATCGAATGACTATGCCTAACATTCATTGAACTCAAAATTTGTGAACAACATGAATCCCGAATGGCACAAGTTTGTCACCTCTGTGAAGCTCACTAAAGGATTGAAGAATACAAACTATGAGCAACTCTATGCCTTCCTCCTTGAGAATGAGAGACATGCTATGTTTGAAAAATTGGTTCTCAATCGGTTCAAAACCAACCGAGGAGAGACAAGCTCGTCTAATGACTCAGCGCCTTCTACTCAAACATCGGAATCACAACCAAAGCTTCACAAGTCATACCCTTGGGTAATGGTAATCACAAACTCATTCACGATCCTATGTTCAAACAAGGCGATCTTTGATGCACGTGGGTAACTTCATTAATCAACTAGCTCTTGATTAGTCAAAACATGAATTCTCTCCCACAAACCAACAACAACCTCGAGCGACATCTAACCCACACAATCAAGCTCTTGTTAAAGATGGAAGGATCGTGGTGCAACCGATTCGGGAAAACAGTATGATCGGGGAAGAGGTGGGTGGTAGAGGTTATGTTGGTAACGAAATCGAGGAAGGAATGGTAACCAAGGTCAAGCTAAGCCGATCAAATGTTATAAGCGTGGTGGTGAGGACACATTGCAAGCGCACATCTCAAAGCGTCCACGAATCTTGATTACTTGAGAGATAAGATCTTGCTTGTACAAGCTCGGGACAATGGTCTTGCTTTGGATGAAGAGGAATTCTTGTTTCTTCTTGAGGGCAATGCCAAGACCTATGATGCGAGATGTGGATGAGCGACCTATTCGGAGATAGGTCACAATCATCGAATGCCTTTCAAGTCGGCGATTGTGATGCATACGACTCGATGTGGATGATGGACCTCTGCACACACAATTTTATGGCTAGCATTTCTCCAATGGTTTCTCCCAAGGTCTCTTCTTCACCACAAGTGGCCCATCCAAGGACAAACTCATCTCGGAGGTATTAAAACTATCGATGATCTTGATGTGCAAAGATGCATGACAAAGTACAATCAATGAAACTATTGAATCAAATATTGAAAATATGGGTAATATCGATATTGTCCCATATGATCAATATGTGAAACAAAGTGAAAGTGAAGTTGTACCAAGTGATGCATCTTCTGCGATCAACAATGACTATGTTTTTGATGAATACACTTGCATGTGCCCACGATGATTACGTAATTTACGAACTAAATGCCTATAAAGAGCGTGTTGCTATTTATGAACAACGTGCTAAATTTGAGTTGACCACTCGTGAGCGGAAATGGATGACCAAGTGCGTCGGTCATTAGAAAAAGTAATTTTAGAGAAGAAGTATTGAAACAAGAATTAAATTCCTTGCAAGAAAAACTTTCTAAAACATTAAGCAAAAACAAGAACTTCAAGAAAATGTGAAAATGCTTAAGCAAGAATTTAATGCAAAGGAATCAAAACTCTTGAGAGACTTTTCTAATCGAAAACTTTGAAAAACAAACTTGAAAACAAGTTGTACATACAAGGAAACACCATTCGATTGCTCACATGGTCACTAAACATAGAGTTCTAGCGATAAGCATAGTGTTCCCATTATAGATAAACCCAACCACAGTGCGGAAAGATAGCAAAAGCGACTCAAAGTGTGATCTATGATGGCAATGAGATTCTTAAACCTAGACAAAAACCTAGTTGCGTTGAGTGCACGAGAGGATGATAAGAAACTAGATGAAATCACTAGGAAAAGATGAATAAGAAACTAAATGATCCTAAATGCAAAGAAAAAAGTAATTATCACTCCTCATGACTACAAGAAGGAAAAGCTGGTTTTCCTTGAACAAGTTTAAGCCTCGAGACATTGTTGACTCCCGAACAAGTCTTACGGAAAATGGATTTAGATAAGCGAAAAATGAAAATATTGTTGAAACAAACCCTCCCTTTGGAAAATGCCTAGAAGCATTGTGTATCCTCCTAATACACCAATGCATCTTGTTCCTAGAACAATTGCCACTAAAAGCAAGACCTTAATTAGCCAATATGTTATATTTCAACTATTTGTTGATTTTGAGAAAACTTGCAAGAAAAGGATCACACCATTGGTATAGCGAAGGAGAAAGGGTTTTGAGCAAATGAAAGAATGTTATTTAAGCGAGGTCATGCCTTTCTTTAAACTTCTAAAGATCACTTTGAGAGTCTTAAAAGGGATAGAAAGCGATATTAAGGGAATGGAAAAGGAATTTGATGCAATGATAGTTGAAGTTAGTGACTATGGCGTGCACTAAAATATAATGAGATTGAGAGGAAGAACTTGCATACATTGAATGAGACTCTTATTCTTGAATGTGTTGCTCAAGATATGTTTTCTTGCTTCAAATTGCTCTATTAATGCTTCCAAATTTCATGAACTATCTGTTGCCACGAAAGTCTCCCATGATCGTGTCATTGAGCTTGAAAAACTAATTCTAAACTAAGCGAGAAAATTGAGCTGGATGATCACGACAATTTGGTTAAACATTTTCTAAACTAGAAGTTGAGCATTTTAATTTACAACTAAAATATCAACATCTTAAAGAAAATGTCAAAACTTCAAATATCAAGACATCATCGGATGCTCGAGTTTGATGCGAGTTTTCAAATTAACAAGCGTGATGAGCAGATTCAAGCTCGGTGCAACACGATCGAGAAAGTTGAAAGCCCAAATCTCTCAATTAAAGGGTCAAGCGAACAATATGACGGGCTCCCAAATGCCTCCTCCTTTAGATTCTCGAAATTCTCAAGCGTTTCATCTTCAAAACCTAGTAAATGCTTTACAAAGGAAAGCGAAAGTTTTCTAGAAGAAAATGAAAAGGTTAAGCGTCATTTCAATGAGTTATTTGAATCAATTAAGGTCACTCGTAACAAAATAACGAACAAATAGCTTCATTGCAAAAGGAAATTGAGAATCGAAGAGTCGGGTAAAGGGAAAATGCCAATGACCAATGGGAGAATGGTGTATCAAGGTTCACTCTTGTAATAAATATGCTTTATGCGTGACATATGTCCTCCTCATCTAAGGAACAACAAACTTGCTATTCAAACATACTTCTCATCTCTTAAGGATTGCTTAGAATGTCTGCGTGAGATTGTTGAAGAGGATAAGCTAGAGAAACCTCATGATAATGCAATTGGACATGCATGCTTATATGCCAAACGATCTCAAGAAATCTTAGAATGCTTGATCACAATATGCCCAAAGTCATTAGGTGAGAGAGTTAATCCTTTGATTCCATGCTCGATGCCTAATGCCAAGTATGATATGCATTCGATTCCCAATGTTTTGAATGTGAACCGTAGTGTGCCTTTAAGTAGTTCGATTCGGATCATCAATGCTAAGAAAGAGAACTCAAGTGTGCCTTCTAGGAGTACAAATCTCGGTACCTCTAGTTTTAAGAAAGTGAACCTTAGTGCACTGCATGTAGTTCGGATCGGCACATCTAAGCGGTGATGCAAAGAGTAGTTAAACCAACTAATGTTCCCATTCCTCTACAGGAGTGTCGGTGACATTAAGCGGAGCGGTCAAAGTCTCAAGACAATACAAGGAATGATAGGACCTCTCAAGCTAAGAATGTGCCTTTGGAAGAGAGTAGAAGAACAATCTAGGAACTTTAAGCTTGAATTGAATAAAGCGAATCGTGTTGATTCTAGTATTAGCCATAGGCGTCTTGTAATTAATTGAATTCGATACTATTTGCAAACCTTGTCGATGTCTGCTTGAATTACATTTCTAATCATGAATGTGGTGTTAATGTTACGCTAATGATGTTAATTGTCCGATTAATATTGTTAATGCTAAAATTCATGCTAAAAAGGCTAAAAGGCAAAAGCGAAAGAAAGTTAGAAAGCGGTGGAAACCGGGAAGAACATTCGATAAAATAGGCTTTTATTGGATACATGTTGGTCATAAGACTAATCGAGATAATGCCCACTAGAAAATGGATGCCTCTTGGTAGAACTATTCCCTTAAGAAGTGATCACTGCTGTGAGCAGGGCTATCTGAGACACTAATCTTGCATCTATTCACAATGATTCCATTGCCTCACTTTACGATATGAATGCTTCTATTTACGATGTGGGTGTTCCAACCATTGTAACTAACCAAATGGAACCCATTCTTGCATGGGGATCCCAATTATCGATTATCCATTCTTATGCATGTTCAGCTGCGGATCGTTCAAATCGTTACGTGGTACACGGACTCATTTGTTCCAAGCATATATTTGGAGACGGTCGCGGCTCATGAACCGTGAGCAAATTCATCGGGGCTATTAGATTCGGTAATGATCATTTCGGTGCTATTATGGGTTATGGAATTACGTTGTTGGTGATAGTGTCATCTCTAGAGTTTACTATGTGGAAGGTTTGGGTCATAATCATTCTCTGTTGGTCATTACGTGATTACGATCTAAGTAGCCTTGAAAAACATACACCTTTGTTAGAGATCTTAATGGTAAGAACTGTTAAAAGGAACTCGTGGCTCAAATCTTTACACCATCTCCATCGATGACATGATGAGGTCATCTCCAATCGCTTGTTATCAAAGGCTTCTAAAACAAAGTCATGGTTATGGCATCGTCGTCTCAATCACACGAACTTGGCACCATCAATGATCTCACGAGAAAGGACTTAGTTGTAGGTTTACCTAGACTCAAGTATGAAAAGGATCATCTTTGTTCGACATGTCAATTGGGAAAAAGCAAAAGTATGCCCATAAACCCAAACCTACTAACTCATCACGAAGTTCTTCATATGATTCATATGGATTTATGTGGACCAATGAGGGTGCGAGAATATCTTTGGGAAGAAATATGTGTTAGTTGTGGTTGATGATTACTCTAGATTCACAGGTCAAGTTCTTAAGGACAAAGGATGAAACTCGATATCATCATCAAACTCATCAAGCAGTGCGAGTTCGACTTAACAAAACCGTCGAATTATCGAGCAGACAATGGGCGGGTTTGTCAACAAACAACTTAGTGAATTCTATGAAAGCGTTGGAATCGACCATCAAAGAAGTGTTCCACGAACTCCTCAGCGAGCGGTGTAGTTGAAAGCGAAATCGAACTCTTGTTGAAGCCGCTAGAACAATCTTGATTTACTCAAAGGTTCCAATGTTTCTACGGGTGAAAGCAATTGCCCTTGCATGCTACACACAAAATCGTTCCACGATTCACCTTTGTTCATGGAAAAACTCCATATGAACTTGTCCACAATAGAAAACCTAATCTCTCTTTCCTTCGTGTGTTTGGTGCATTGTGTTATCCAACTAATGAGGTCAAGACTTAGGCAAACTTAGGGCTAAAGGCGACATTGGAGTATTTGTAGGATATGCACCAAACAAAAGGGATACGAATCTACAACAAAAGAACCCGAAATATCATGGAAACAATTCACGTTCGTTTGATGGTGACGGTCAAATGGCTCTGGACACTCCATTCGGGACCCGCACTTCAAAAGCAGTCCCATTGGTTCATCCCTTGTTCCAAACTCTTCTCAAGAAACTCCATATGTACCTCCATCGAAGATGATTTAAAGAAATTGTTTGATCCTATGTTTGATGAACTGTATGATTCAATTACTAATGAGGTGTTGATCCCTACAGCGAGAGGATGCTCATATTCACGTGAATGAAGTCAATCCTCGGTCTCAATATCTTTAAGTCAAGAAGCACTGCTGCGATCCTTGATCTCATCAACAAATCATCATTCTTCAAATGTACATCATGGAAATGTTTACGGCATCAATGATGAAGTTAATCCCTTTGCTACTCACGAAGATGCTCCATTTGAAAACATATTTGCTCTGAATCATCATCGAACCATCTTCTTGAGAGACATCGACTCGACTACCTCGGTCCCTCAACAAGCGCCACATGAACACCTCGGAAAATGGACTCACGATCATCCATTAGACAACATCATTGGAAATCCCTCTCGTCTGTATCAACCGGAAACAACTTGCAACCGATGCCTTATGGTGCTTCTTCAACTCCGTACTATCTAAGATCGAACCAAAGATGTTAAAACCGCCATGAATGAAGATAGGCGGTTCAATGCCATGCAAGATGAAATTCATGAGTTTGATCGACTTGATGTATGGGAGTTAGTACACTCTCGGGCGTGCTATGATTATTGCTCTTAAATGGATCTTCAAAGTGAAACTTGATGAGCATGGTGATGTGTTGAAGAACAAGGCTCGATTAGTTGCTAAAGGATACCGTCAAGAGGAGGTATTGACTTTGAAGAATCTTTTGCTCGGTTGCTCGAATCGAGGCAATCGAATCTTTACGGCTAATCTTGCTAGTAAGAACATGGTAGTCTATCGGATGGATGTGAAGGCGGCATTTACGAGCGGAGATCTTAAAGAAGTCGTCTCGTCGGTAACTGAAGGATTTGTGAATCAAGAGCATCCTACTCACGTTTATCGTTTGAAGAAGGCTCTTTACGGTTTAAAGCAAGCTCGAGGGCATGGTATGATACCTTTGTCAAAGTTTCTTCTATCAACGGATTGACAAAGGAAGCGATTGATCCTACATTGTTCACCGAAGTCGAGGCAAACATTTAATTCATGTTCAAATTTATGTTGATGATATTATTTTTGCCTCGGCGGACCCAATGGAATGTGATCGTTTTCAAATGAAATGAGTTCAAAATTTCAAATGTCAATGATGGGACAAATGTCATTTTCTTGGGATTACAAATTTCACAAAGTCCGGAGGCATTTTCATAAATCAATCTAAATATGCAACGAGAGATCTTAAAGAAATTTGGATTTGATTCAAGTGACCTGTTGACACCCCATGATTGACCGAACCAAACTAGATGAGGACCACTCGGGGATCATGATTGACCAAGCGAAATATCGTAGTATGATTGGATCACGATGTACCTCACTTGCTAGTAGACCGAGACATCTTGTTCATTTGTTTGCATGTGTGCTAGATACCGAGCTAAGCCTACTAAAAAGCACCTTGAAGCGATTAAGCGGGTCTTCGGTATCTCAAGGAACCATCAATATGGGTCTTTGGTACCGAAGGACACCGGTATGTCACTAACGGCCTATCACGAGATCTTGATCATGCGGTTGTCAAGATACTGCGTCGAAATACGTGCGGAGGTGCTCGGTTTTGGGTGATAAGCTTGTGGTGGTCTTCAAAGAAGCAAATGAGTACTTCTATTTCCTCTGAGAGGTGAATACATAGCCATGTCATCTGTTGTGCTCAAATCTTATGGATGAGATCTCGATTATCGACTATGGCTTTGTATTCAACAAAATCCTACTGTCTTGTGATAATAAAAGTGCTATTGCTCTCTCATGCAACAATGTTCAACACTCAAGAGCAAAGCATATCGACATTCGACATCATTTCATCGAGGAACAAGTGGAAAAAGGTGTGGTGGAACTCTATTTTGTGAGGTCGAATATCGGTTAGCGACATCTTCACCAAAGCTCTTCCAAGAGAGCGTTTTGAGTTTATTCTTCCACGTCTTGGCTTGAAAAGCCTTCAACGAAAACACTCAAGCGTCTTGGGAGGAAGGCGAGGAGTAAAGGTCTATCTTCATCTATCTCTTGTATATATCTATTCGAAAAACAAAATACAAAATTATAAAACCCTCAAAATCAAATAGAAAAATATAAAACTTTCAAAATCCATAAAAATTTGAAAAATTGAAAAATCTTCAAAAATATTGTCATTTTGTCATGTTTCTCTCGATTCGATAATATCTACGGTCTTGATGTTGTCATTCAAAGAATGACACGGGACTTTAGATGTTGTTCGAATTTTATATAAAAAAAAAAAAAAAAAAAAAAAATATAAAAATCAAAAAATATTTTTGGGAGAAAGAGAAACAATGGTTTATTGTCATTTTCGAGCAATAACCGGTTTTAAAAGAAAAAAACGAGCCATGTTTATCATGTTTTCAAAATTCCATGCTCGATTCTATAAACATTTATCTGCTTGAAAACTAAATGCTTTGAAAAATAACTCGGTCTCTATTTTTGATAATCATCGGGACTTATTTGTCAAAATCTCTATCTCTCAATCAACAACCTATGTCATTGATTGAGGGAGAATGATTTCAATTAAATTAAAAAGTTATTTGGCATTAAATTGTTTTCAAAAGATGTACATGCATGTTTTATCAATGGAGTTTAAAGTCTTAAAATCCGATCCTTATCGATTAAAACGCTTTCATAATCAAGTCACAATTCTCCTTAAAAGCTTTCAAAATCAATTTAAATCTATAAGAGATCACAAATCTCAAATGATTTGATAATTGTGATCGGGGAGAATGTGTGATTTAAATTGGTTTAAAGCGATAATTCGGTAAATGGTTTTATAAGGATGTACATGCTGTCCTTCCCACATGTGACAAACGATTTCAAATTTTCAATGCACATGTTGAGGGGAGCATCTATCTTAAACCTATGATTTGAAGCGTGATCATTTATCTCAATGTGCGGGTTCCTCTAGTATGTGCAAAACTCTTTTCAAACCTCGAGGCACATATTGAGGGGAGCAAACTTATGAAAACCTCATCCTTCCGGAAATGCTTTATCTTCTTGATTTGATCGGGGAAGTGATGTTGATATCTTTAGAAAATGGTAATCAAAGTAAATTCTTCCTCTTGCCTCCGTGTGCAAAACGATTTCAAACATTTGATGCACATGTTGAGGGGAGCACTTGTTCTAAAAATATCAAAAACAATTCGGTACAAAATGTTTTGATAATATATCACAAGTATCGGATTGATTTTCAAATGGTTTTCAATTGGTTCCAATGGCGGATGAACAATACCAAATTGACCGACCAACTTTACTTTATATGCGGTGATATAAGGATGATAAGGTTAGGTATGTGTTCCCATGATCCGCGAGAGCCGGAGGGATCTACCGAGGACAATCCACTAGTTAGTGTAGAAGTCCTTAGGTATGATGATAAAAGGAGAAAAGTGAGATATGGGAAGAGTGCGGATGAGATAGAGCAAATCTTGGAACAAACCCAACAAGGTTCTTGCTATGAAGTCTCGGTAAGCTTGAAGGGTTGAAGAATTAAAAAGAATTGAATGAGAAAGGGTGAAAACAAATAGCCCTCCATTTATTCAACCTTAGAGGCGAAACGGGTTCAATTCATATACTCTTGATGGTAACATCGGTATTGAAGACAAGGCGTCATGGACCCGGTGGCCTTGCACTTCAACTTTCAAACCACTCAAGTTCCTCTTAAAGGACTTGTTTCATTCTCACGGGAACCGACATTATCTATCGACTTTCTCTTAGAGATTGTTGATATTGAAGAAGGAGACCCTCTCCTAGTCTCGACACGGGATCCAAATATGCACAAATTGAGTCTAGAGCCACGAGATCATCAATAAATCTCATTAGGACACTTTCAATGAAGACTCTCTGTTTCACACAATGTGGAAGAGATTATATCTTGAGTCCTCGCATTATCCTTGTGGTATTGCGGAACATCGAGTGATGTGTATACATATTCACAATGAAGATGGAAAGCCTTACGGAGCCAACATCAAACAAGCTCTGGTAGGTGGCATGTGAGATCTATTATATAGATCAACCATGTGACAAGCGAGCGAAACAATGGGGCGATTCAATCTCTTGAATCAATCACAGTTCGAGTTATGGATTGACGGATACCTTTGAAAAACCGGTCTTTGTGCTTAACAACTCTTTTCTTTAGCACATCGACCGTGTACTCATTTTCAAACCAAAAGGTGTTTTATGATTGATAATTGATTTTCAATAAAACCTTCGTTGTATTGCAAAAACAATTTCTATTGAGCAATACGATTGTTTTCAAATCTCTTTTCATCAATCGGTGGACTTAAAATTATTTGGTTCACTCACTCCGTGTTGTCTTCTTTGAGATGTTCGGTTTGAGAACGACTAGAGCATTGCGAAACCACATCAAGAAATTCTTGAATTATACGATCACGGGCGGTACATGTCTTGATCAGCGGGAACCGTGGGCGTGTACCTCGATTCAACGAAAGTGATCAAAGACACTTTCGTGCGATTTATTACTAGCTGTTGTATGCGGTACACCCGGCGTTTGCGGTGATCGAATGAAGCGGTCAATCCATAGCCGCATGCTCACTTAACACATTCATCTCAAAAGAAATCATGATTAGTGCATCAATGACTCGATATTTTCACTCCATGCTTACGCTTTCTGCTGCGCCAATATCATGATTCAACAAAAGCTTCCGCTACTCGATGAGAAGATATCATGATCCGAATGTGAGCATGTCGGTCCTAAAGTCACAACATCACATAATACCAACACCACAAAGGATGTCTCGAGAGATTTTTGATGGTGATGATCTCAAAAGATGGCTCAAAATTTATTATCACGTGGATCGGTAAAGACCTCCACTTGGAGTAACCAAACATGCAATGTGAAGAATCAATGACTACGAGCTTAGGAGCAAAGGACTACATCAAGAATGCAAGATCAATTGTTAATGTAATATCTATTTGTATTCAATGTAATTTTGGTACATGATTGAGGTGACCTCCATAGGGAGATTGTTAGGAATTAGAAATTCCGGTATTAAAGAGTCGGTCACCTCAAGTATATGTAATCGTTAAAAGCTCGTAGTCGTAGTTCTTTTAAGTTAAGTAGTATTTAGTTAAGTAACACCGTGGAGGACAGACGGGTCTTTACCATGCTGTATGCACGATCCACGACCCGATGTGTGGCGATTTATGTAAGACTATAAATACTCTCTACCTCCCAAGGTAGAGTTGGAACTCATAATAATATCTTTCACTTTCTCTCACTAAGTTCCCTAAACCTCTAACTTTCTCTCTAGAATTCCATTTATCGCCACTTTGTGTTATGGTTTGATGTGTATGTGAAAACTAATATCTATGTGGTTGTATCTTTGTCATTTGTTATCCGGTACTACTCTTCTTTTTCTCACCACATGTTGGTTATTTGGTATGGTTTAAAGTTTTTTATCATTCAATCAATTAGGTTGGTGTTTTTGGTATTTTGGATTTGGTTTATTTCATGATATAATCGAGGTTCATGACATAGTTGATAGTTTTTGTTTATCTTCTTGAATTGCTGTAGTTCATCAGATGATATAGGTTGGTGTTTTTTTATCTTCTGGGTTTGGTTTATTTTATGATATAATCGAGGTTTCATGACATAGTTGATATTTTTTGTTTATCTTCTTGATTTCTTGTAGTTCATCAGAAGATTGATGTTGCTATGTATGGAGTTGTTCAGTTTTTTTTAAATTAGGTTTTTGCATCTTTAAGTTACATGTTTGCTGCTTATAGTATTATAGTTAGCACCTTTGTGATTTATCACTTTAGGGTTTTAAATACCTTGATGCGTTCCTGTTAATTTTATGTGAAATCACTGCAGTAGGATATTTAAAGATAGTGTAAAAGGCGTTTATATTCAGTTTAATAGATGTTTAAAAATTGGGATGGTGAGTGAACAATATGCAAAATTGGTAGGATAGTTTTTTGTGTTTACTTGAAGTTATGAATGCCGATAACTGGTTTCAGACCTTTTTTTGTTGTCTGTTTTATAGGCTTATCAATGGAATTATTTTGGCAAAGCAGCATAACATGAGTTATTGCTGCAACACATGTCTGTTATTTGTTCTGTGTTGGCCAAAAATTTGTCGCCTCCTATAATAGCCTATATTTGAAAACCTCAGGCCATGAATGTGTGGGCAATAATGATTAGTATGTGTGTTAACTATTTCATGAGTATGGCTCGCGCATTCCGTATCTTGGCGGGGTAACCAGGAATGGTATGTGGTTACAGCCACGGCGGGTAAGTAAAATGGCTTAAGGAATTGCGGATCGAGGCCTCAAAGGTTGACATTTGGCATAATGTAGTCGGCGTCATCGCCCGCACAGGATTTAATAGTCCATTGGCCATTGTTGCGGTTCTAATTGAAATTATGATATTTTAAAGTAACATTGAGTCTATTGGACTATTAAAGTCGTATGATCTGCAGCGAAAACATGCATTACAACAATCCAAAAGCCGATGGTGAGATCTTTTCCAATATCTTCTTAACGCTATGTGTTTGGTTTACATGTATTGACCTCTGTTGGTATGAAACGCAAGTGAATACAAGCATAATGGGGTTTTCATGAGAGGCTGAGAACTGACTTAAGTACCTTGGGTTGCATTTGGGTTATTTGCCATACTTACTATACAATATTGATTGCAATAGGCAATGTCTCTTAAATTTGGCATGCGCTTTTGCGTATCTTAACGGGGTAACCACAATTTGTTATGTGGTTGCGACCATAAGCGACACATAGAGTGACTCAAGATATTGTAAATCGATCCTCATTTTGGATGTTATGAGAATAATGCAAATTTTCTTCTACATTTACTCATAAACTAATAATGACTATTATGGTTCGTTGTTTTAGGCCTATGATGAGTATATCACAAATAAAAATCGTGACAAACTTACACGAAGGCATACGTGTATCACGAAATTTATCTGAGTTTCTTTGTCTTTGGCAAGCGTGTATTAAATGATTAAATGTAGCATCTAACATCGTTACATAATATTGGCAAATGAAGAAAGTGATGTACTTTAAAGTACAAAGTTTCTAGCAACCACCCTTTTTTTAAACAATTCCCTTTTCTATTCTTTTCTTTTTCTTAAATGTTAATACAAATAAGCCGTAAAAGCGTTTATTTATATTTCTGATCTTCTAATATTTTGCCGATAACAAGCGTAAAATCATTTTATGAAACAAATAGAATAAATAAATAAGTTTGAGTTAATAGTTTTCTAACACATTTCGTTTCACATAAAACACTAAAACAAGTATAAGTGATTTTATGATACATATGTACAACAACTAGTGTTTACATATTGGGTTAGTATATACTTAAACTAAGTATACTAAAATGGGAAAAACATGTAAATACTAAAATGGGTAAAACTAGCAAATGGTATTGACCCATAACCCATGGTTTTATATATACCACTTAACCAAGTTCATTGTATCCTTAAGATACATTGTATCTAGAAAGAAAACCATGGATCAACCCATGACCCATAAACCAAAAATACCCATGGGCAAGAGGCGTTCCACGGATCCACAGCTTTGTCTTGCGGATCCACTTGTGGTAGGGATCCGTGGGATCAGGAACGATGAGATTTTCTCTATAAATGAAACCATTTCTTCCTTTCTACTAACCACTTCACATATACTCTCTCAAGTTTTATATCTCTTTAACCTCGGATCCAAGAGATCTATGTAGTTTGTATTTTGTTTTGTGTGATCTTCTAGGTTCCTCTTAAAGGCAAGATCACCACTTCTTGAAGGCAAAGCAAGCTCGAGTCCATGAGTTGCCATGCTTGTCATCATCAAGATAACTAAGGTTCTCTTGTTGATAGTTCTTACTTTCTCCATAGATGTTGAAGGCATTAGTGAAGGATCTTGAAAGTGTCAAGGCGAAAGTATTAGTGAAAGGTGCTTATCGTTCGTGTCAAGAGCATTAGTGAAGAATGCTATAGGTGTCAAGGCGAAGGCATTAGTGAAGGATGCCAAGCGTTGTGTCAAAGGCATTAGTGAAGGATGCGAAGAATCAAATCAAGTAGCATTTGGAAAGAATGTCTAGGTCGTATAATCGATAGGTGCATCGTTATACACATAAGTATTTGTTTATTTCAAGGATGGTTATATCCTTGAAGGTGTTGTAACAAGGTAGATCTCCTTGATATTAGGTGTTGTGTTGTGAAGGGTAGTAGTTCCTCCATAGTAATGGAACTAGGCGCTTAGCCTAGTACCTAATAAAGGTAAGCGATGTTGTGATAGGATTAGTTCTCCTTGGTGTTAAAGAACTCGGTGGTTAGCCTAGCAAGTATGAAGGGTAAGCGACGTTGTGTTAGGTGTGGTTCGCCTTGGTGTGAAGAAACTCGGTGTTTAGCTTTGTCTGGAAAAAGGTTAAGCGGCGTTGTGAAGGCTTCTCCGCCATAAGGAGTTGGTGTAGTGTTTAGGAACTCTCGGTAGGTGACTCGAGGTGGAGTAGAGCAAGGAAGGTGTCCTTGTGGCGAACCACTATAAATAACTTGTGTCGTGGTGATTTGCTTCTTACTCTTTATATGTCATTACGTTTATATATCTATCTATCAACGTCCAACATAAACAACCAAATAGATTGACATAAGTCGATCTAAATATTTAAAAGGAAGTTTTAGATTGGTAAAACTATTCAAGCCCCCATACAGTTTTCCACATTAAATTTAAAATTTCAAAAGAAACATATATATACATCGGCTAGATTCTTTCTTCTTTAAAGTCAACCACGTTCTTCATTTATTGACATACAATGTTCAGCGTAGTTACCCATTTGGAATTCCCATACAATTTCTTTTGTTTTTCCACAATCTAGCAAATCGGTGCAAGCATTTGCAAAAGGGAGTTGAAACGACAAAAGGAGTTGTAAGGGTCAGAAGGGTTAACTATGCTGCTTTATACATGTTACGTCGAAACTGTTGATTGCAATGTTTATTGCAGAAGGCAATGATGATATGTATTCATGTTAACTATTTCTTGAGTGTGCATCGCGCATTCCCGTATCTTGGCAGGGTAACTAGCAACATTAGGTGGTTGCAGCCATGGCGGTTGCGTAGACTTGCTCAAAGAATTGCAGATCTGAGCCTCATTAAAAAAGATATTGTGTTATGGCTCATTTTTTTTTTCTTTTCCGGAAAAAAAAGGTGTAACAAAAGACTGGTATGTGATGTAACGTAGTCTGCAGTATCAGTCACAATGGCTTCAATCGGCCATTGTTGTAGCTCTAATTGAAATTATGATGTTTTTAAGCGATATTGAGCCTCTGGGACTATTAAAGCCCATTTGAGTAAAGCAGCAGAACACAGCCATCGCAACAGTGTAAAATGACATGGTAAGATCTTTCGTCAGTATCTTCTTAACATTCACTGTTTGGTTTGCATGTATTAACATGTATTAGTAATGAAACGCAAGTGTGTGGGAACAGAGTGGGGTGTTTAACAGAGGCTGAGAAGTGGCTTAAGTATCGTCGATTGTGTATTGGTAATTAAATGCAACATCTAACATCGTTTAGCAATATTAGCAAATGAAGAATATGGTGCACTTTAAAGTCCACCACGTTCTTCTTTCTTAAATACTGACATATGATATTTAGCATAGTTACCCATTATGAGTTCCCATACAGTTCCTTTTCTTTTTCAAACAATCTAGCAGATCGCTTGGTGCAAGCCTTTGCAAAAAGGGAGTTGAAACGATAAAAGGATCTGTAAGAGAACTCAGAAGGGTTAGTTATGCTGCTTTATACCTGTTACATTGAAACTGCTGACTGCAATGCTTATTGCAGAAGGCAATGATGATTTTTCCGCGTGTTAACTATTTCTTGAGTATACCTCGTGCATTCTCATATCTTGGCTGGGTAACCATGATCGGTATATGGTTTCAGCATTGGCGGGTGCGTAGAGTAGCTCAGGGAATTGCATATATGAGCCTCATTAAAAAAGAAACAGTATTATGTCTCAGTTTTATTTATTTATTTATTTAATTTTTTTTCAAAAAGATAAGGTATAACAAAATGTAGACATGTGATATAGCATAGTGTGCATGTCCATCGGATATTATTGCAGTTCTAAATGAAATAATGATGTTTTAGAGCGATATTGAGCAATCAGATCTTTTCACAACATCTTCTTAATGCTGGCTGTTTGGTTCACATGCATTAATCAGTATTGGTGATGAAGCAGCATTGCGTGAAAAATGAATCGGTGTCCGGTCTTCTTTGAAATCGCTTAAGTACCGTCCAATGTGTATTGGTAATTAAATGCAGCATCTAACATCGTTTGACAATATTGGAAAACGAAGAATGTGGTGCACTTTAAATTTCACTAAGTTCTTCGTTCACAAATATTGACATACGATGTTCAGCATAGTTACCCATTCTCAGTTCCCATACGATTCCTTTTGTTTTTTCAACAATCTAGCAAATCGCTTGGTGCAACCCTTTGCAAAAACGGAGTTTAAACGACAAAAGGATCTGTAAGGGAACTAAGAAGGGTTAACTATGCTGTTTTATACATGTTGCATTGAAACAATTGATTACAATGTTTATTGCAGAAGGCTATGATGATTTTTCTGCGTGTTAACTATTTATTGAGTGTGCCTCGCGCATTCCCGTATCTTGGCGAGGTAACCAGGAATGTTATGTGGTTGCAGCCATGGCAGGTGCGTAGAGTGGCTAAATGAATTGCACATATGGGCCAGTTTTTAGATATCAACAGTGTTCAATGTAGGTGCTTGCTATTATCTTTCCCCTCCAGTTTCTTTTGTTACTTCAGCGGGCTAACAGTGCGTCTGGTGCAGGCCCCTGTGTAAAGTCTAACTGAATAGCAAAAGAAACTTGAGGTGGAGGTAAAAGCTTCCAGTTATTTTGCTATTCGAACAGTTTTATAGTCGAATATTTACTATTTGAGATAGGAAGAATGGTCTTAATTGGGTGCTAAATTAACATATTCACAAAATTGCTCTCCTGGCTACAATGTTGATTAAAAATAGCAATGATGAATTTTCTGCTTACTAACTGTTTCATGAGTCTGCCTCATGTATCCCCGTATTTTGGCATGGTAACCAGAACTTTTATATGGTTGTAGCCATGGTAGGTGTGTAGAATGGCTCAATGAATTGCATATCTGAGCCTCATTTTAAGTATCGGATCAGGCTGGCTTCATCAATCATATTTTTTTGGTTGCTAAAGTTCCGATGAATGAGAGAGATAATCAGAGAGATAAGTGAGAGACACTTGGGGTCCAATGCATCTTATTTTCTGCGGATCTGGACTTACCAACAACAAACAGGGTAAGATATAGACCTCATACCTTATATACTTAGATTATTAGTATTGTTTAAAGGTAGATGTTTAAAAATTATGTAAAATGCATATATGGTTGGATGTAGTAAGATAGTGTAAAAGCCCTTTATATTTATTTGAATGAATGTATAAAAGTTGACATAGTCACAAACAATATGTAAAGTTAGTAACATAGCCATTTTTATTTACTTCAAATTATGAATATAAATAAGTGCTTTCTAATTTTTTTCCTCTTTTTTGGATTTTGTTTTATAGGCTGGTGAAAAGCAATAGGCAATGATGAGTTGTCTCTATATTAACTGTTTCTTGCATTTGGCCTACGTGTTCCCCGTATCTTGGCAGGGTAACCATAAGTGTTATGTGGTTACAGCCATGGCGGGTTCATAGAGTGCCTCAAGAAATTGAAAATCAGAGCCTCATTTTACATGCCAACAACACCATCCATACTGTTTTAAGCCACATATTTACACTGTTAAAGTTTGTGATTATTTATCTCTTCAAATAAAATGCTGTAATTGTGCTTCTTTTTGTTGCCAAACTAACGACATATTTTGTTTCAGGAGACATCAGTGTAAACAAATATGATGATCACTATTTGACCAACAAAAATTGCAGCTCTCGCTGGTGTACTCTTATTTTTTTGTTGGGCGAGTATTGATCACCACTTATGATTCGTTATCTTGGACTTACGACGAATATATCACAACTGCAATAGCGATTGCAAAGGTGGTAAGGAAAAAAAACGCTACTGTCTGTAATAGATTTCGTACACAAAAGGCAAACGTATTACTGAATTTTTATACTGTTTCTATTGTTAGGTTACAAATTGTGTATTTGTGGTTAAATGTATCATCTAACATCGTTTGCCAATATTGGCAAATAAAGAACGTGGTGCACTTTTAAAGCATAAAGTTTCTAGCAACCAAGGTTTTATTATTATTATTATTATTATTATTATTATTATTATTATTATTATTATTATTATTATTATTATTATTATTTATTTATTTATTTATTTTTTTAAAACATCACTTCATTAGAAAACCAAAGGAATTACAAAGAAATTGGTGGGAAGCCGAGACACTAGTTGGGCTCCCACACCTTCTGAATACAAAAGCTTAGTCATGAAATATAAAAGCCCCACTCTTGACACTATTCGGTGGATAAAATAACAGCCTTGATACGTGAAAGTGTATCCAAAGCTTCGTGTCAAGCTCCCGAATGTAGAGAAGGCAAATGGAATGAACTTGTATCCATTTTCTTCACATTTGGACACATATTTCTTTTCTTCTTCTCCACGTTATGTAAGGCCACCCAGGGCCCACGATTCGCATCAATACCGCAAAAGAAGAGATTCGATCACATCCAAATCTGGCGTCCTTACCTTGGATCCGGTTGAATAATAGCGGTCTGCGGACGCACTCTTTCGCGTCCCTCGAAAGAAACCCCAATGGGGCCTCCTTTTCACCATAATCCCAACCTTGGAACATATGTCGACAAGAATATCACGCACGGTTTATGTCCGAATTTCACCCCCACTTCTTTGGAGCGATGGACCGCATAGTCTCCCATTGGTCCATCGATGCTTGCAGCTCGGGCGAGAGCTACCTTGAGAACATAGGTATGGTAAAGTTTGTAACACCATACGAGCGGAATTGGAGATGGTTCATCCTTTGGCCCAACCCATCAATAGGTATGGTGAATAGGAAATCTTGTGCATGTGGAGCCGGGTACAATGAGTATAGCCGCTGCCTTGGACTTAACGAATACTTAGAAACAAGATATTTCTCGATGACACGAAATAACACTTTGCCAAGGTTTTCATCATATGGGGCAGGAGTGTCGAGGCGACGAGAACGTGTCTTTGTTGCAAGCATTTATTAAAAATATCGAGCATCTTTGAAACGACGGGCCATGAGAGTTAATGCCGTTTTACCAAAATCCGTCCTGCAAATCGCTAGTTTGCAAGCGAGGCGAGAAAAGCATATTGGATGATGTCACTCGCCGCATGGATGCCCAACCCACCCATCTTGATTGGGAGGTGGAGAGCCTTGCCGATCACCAAATCTGGCCCGAAGTCGTAATAATCTTCTCCAAGGAAGCACGTAACATCTGCTCAAACCGGACTTGGGCCTCTCGCACGTACAACGGGGAACATGTACTCAAAGCGTAAGATAATTTCGCAACCCCGACACAATTACGGAGAAGAAGTAGCTCACATTGGGGGTCATTAAGTTTAAGAATGGCTTCCATTTGCAAGATAGTTTTAGAGACCATTTTCAAAGCCAGCTCTTGACAAAAGCTTTCACCAAGCTAACAGAACCACCAAGTAGTTTGACACCATCAGCTGGACGAGAGATATTTATAGGAAAAACACCTTCCACCACCTACAGGGTCCTCCATGGGCGGAAGAGTTCGATCTTATCGACATTCAAAAACAAGCCCCGAGCGGGGCCATCCGTCAAAATAATGTCGAGCGCCTTGGCAACCATAAGAGTATCTCCGACAATAGTACCATCGTCAAGGTACCAAGCACGAAGAGTAAGCTCACGGGACCTATTATTATTATTATTATTATTATTATTATTATTATTATTATTATTATTATTATTATTATTATTATTATTATTATTATTATTATTATTATTATTATTATTATTATTATTATTATTATTATTATAAAACATCACTTTATTAGAAAATCATATGAAATTACAAGAAATTAGTGGGGGCCGAGAAACTAAGTGGGTCCCCACTCCTCTAGCAATTGCAAAACAAACCCTACTAAAAATATAGTTAGCACCACGTCGCCAATTTCTTAGTGATCAGTACTTTTGGATTCGCCCAAGAGCTCACCGCCTCCTTCTCGAGTTCACCAAAGGAAGAGAAAGAGGGGGATGAACCCATATCAATATCGGTGCATTTGGTTTCGTATTGACACGTTTATGTTGTGTAGCTTCAATCGCGGCCCGCCATACCACAAAGGCAACCATACCGGTTCGTCGAGGCGATGACCCGATAAGATCAACACACATCAAGGCCTCTCTCCATGAGTAAAGTAACAAGTCGGTTGGGCGTGGGTGTTTGTCCCTCTCTCATGAGCCCGATATCAACTTTTTACGAGCCGAAACCCCTGCCTGGAGCGGATATCGGTGAGTATCACGCGCCACATTATGTCGATGTTTAATACCAATAACACTGCATGATACGGCATGATCCCATAGATATCACCCGTAAATACCTTGGAACAAGCGAGCACGGCATCGAGTAGAAAAGGGAACACCTAGACGATAGAATAAAACACACGGTGGGTTTTAGCATTCATAGTCCGCTGACCCAACTATCGGGACTACTACGAGCGATCGAGTGTGGTCTTCATTTGCGATCTCCATAGGGCCATCTGTCTAGCGGATAAGCGGAAGGTGGATTCACCCTCTTTTGTGACACGTGTGAAATATAAATCGCCAATTTCTTCATGAGTTTGGGGCACAATCTCACAAGAGCTACCCAAAAGGTCGGTCTCCATTTCTCATTAAAAACACGAGGGCATCATCAAGGAAGATCCGGAAGAACCAACACCGAATGCCGGAGAAGTTCAATCGTAGGCTGGCGATTGGAGTCTAGAAGCAAGGAAGGCATAATTCAAAACATCACCGGCGTATACACCAAGCCCCAAATTCAAAAGGAAGAGTGGCGGTCTCCATTGCCAATTTCCAAACCCGAGGCCAGGCGGTGACAATTAAGCTCAACGAGGCGGGCGCTTCATCGAATGAAATCGAGCACGTTCAAAGACACGGGGAACATGTGCGCATAGAAATATAACTTGGAAATGCCGGCACATGCGAAGTAGCAACTCACATTGGGGATCATTGAGCTTAGCAGCGTCCATAAGTTCAATGGTTTTAGAAACTCGTTTCAAAGCGAGCTTCTTGCTAAACTCAAGGTCAACACCAACAGCCCACTGACAATTTTACACCATGTAGGGGCGGGCAATATTAGAGGAAAACACTGCGAGTCTCGCTTCTAGGGTCTTCCTTGGCCAAAAACCTCGGTTTATCGGCGTTGAGGTGTAAACCATAACGAGGTCCATCGGTCATAATGAGCTCCAGGGCCTTCCCAACTAACAGAGTATCTCCAATTATCGTACCATCATCTAGGTACCACGCTTGAAAAGGGAGAGAAAAGGAGTCTTTGATCTTGCGAGCCAAAGGATGTAGCACCAACACAAAAAGGAGAGGTCCAAGAGGGTCACCTTGTTACACGCCTTGGTGTGACCATAAAGTGTGTTCCCCATAATATAATCTGGCTGGACTGGAGTAGCAAAATTCGACCCAACGTGATATGGCGGGACAATGGGCGAACCTCTTGTAACATAACCTAACGGTCTACCGAGTTGAGGCGTTTTGAAATCCACCAACAAGATCGAAGACCCACATCATCTCCACGGTCTTCAACAAACCGATTCACGGCATGAAGAATGGCCTCCCTCACGAAACCCCAACTCGAGCGTAAATCATTCAAGTACCCATCTGAGTGGCCTATCATCGAAGCTCCCACCTGGAGACTAAACGCCTCGAGCGGTCCCACCGCGATAGGGCGGATACCACCACCGGTTTGATCGGTGTGAGAGAGCAGCGGCAATATACTCGCCCAAAGCCTTGGGGCATTTACCATCAAGAAAAGATTTACCACAGGTGATGGAGTTGATTAACTCATCGAGATATAGCCACCGCACCGCTAAAACAATCCAATAGGTGTTGGGCGTAAACCATCCCGACCACACGATGTACCACGGGAAAACTCTTAATCATGTCGAGAACCACAGCAGAGATGCAATGAGGTTATGATGATCAATAGGTATATCGAGCGGTGAAGGAAGCGGACTTGAAGGATGCTTAGCCTTTAGGTCCTCGAGGTAGTATCATTGTGAGGAGCAACACACGAAGAAGAAAGAACTCTAACAATGGCGGTATAATTACCATCACAAATCTTCCTCCTACATTGCTTGACATTCGCTCACCCAATTCAGTTTTCCTCCTCAATATTAGACCCGGTGGGAGAGGGTTCAACTAAAACCTCTCTAACAAGTTGCGAGACTACCACCAGGCGTACTCCAAGACCGAATGGCATTAACGATATATTCTTCTTGACGATGGCGCTTAGTAGCGCACACACTCCATGTTACTCCTCGGGCGAAAGGTTTTAAGGATACAAAGAGGCAAGGCTAATGAGCTAACCCAACAAGAAATGTCTTGGTGTGCGGATCACCTTATCAAGAGCTCCTTTCAAAACACTAGAGAATCCCAAGCGGCACTTAGGAGGGATGGATTTGACGGTGTGCAACCCTTTAGCGAGCAAAGTGTCCGATGAAGTGTAAATCAAAACCGAGTGCTCTTCCAAAACCAAATCTTCAACGCATGCCGAGGAGAGCAGAAGAGGAACTTGGGGCTTAGCAAGGTCAAATAACACAAATCTAACAACACCATCACCACAATCGGGGTGGCACAAAATCGAGATCCATGTCGACATTTAGGCGAAGAGTATCGTCTTAAAGCAAATCCCACACAACCAAAGACCCATACGTTTCAGCGTAACCTCCATGACCTAAAAACAACCGAGTTAGTAGCCAAAGAAAGTTTGGTGGTGGCTAGTGCATCTTCATTGAAGCGACGATCACGAAGATGAGAAATCAACGAGGTTTTGGTAAGCCCATTCCACACCGCCTTGACAACCACTCAAACCCGCAGGGACAATGAAACCGAATAATAGCCATAGAGAGATTTTTTTTTTTTTTTAAATATATATATACAAACCTTAAGAAAACAAACTAACTAAATACAAAGTATGCATGCAAGATCCTATTTTGTTGGGATAGCGTGTAACAATAGCCAAAGGGATATTGTGGGCCCCACCAAAACAAATAGCACATGCACATCGCTTCATATCAAAAGTCAACCAACTTGCTACCCAAAAATGGGAAAGCAACATGCTACAGCTAAACAAGTAACCAGATTTAAAAAAAGATAAGTCGCTACCCAAGTAAACAAACCACGCGTACCCCACAATACAAAACACAACCGGAGTTTTTCAAGCCAAGTTGCTACCAGAATATGGAAGGCCAAGTCGCTACCCAAAGAGAGCAAGCAAACAAACCACTTCCAGAATTCTATGTCAAAACACAGAAAACTCAAGTCGCTACCAGGAACTCGATTGGAAGGACAGGCGTCAGGAAGCAGCCCAAACAAACCAAACGACAAGGAAGAAGGAAACTTCCGCAGAAACTCCTTCTAACCAACCTGAACAGAAAATAGGGCAAGAAAAATAGGTTTCAAAAGAGAAACAGGACACCCTTAAAACCGGCAAAATGAACAAAAAGAAAACCCTTTTGTGTGCGACAACCGCCCAAGAATCAACTGAGTGTGTTGATGTAATGGCGACAGGACCCTGGTGAGATCAAGCCAATCTCATCGGAGAAGACGACTTCATGAAGAAGACGACTCCAAATCGCCCACAGTACTAAACTTTATTATTATTATTATTATTATTATTATTATTATTATTATTATTATTATTATTAAACATCACTTCATTAGAAAACAAAATAATTTACAAGAAATTATTGGGAAGCCGAGACACTAGTTGGGCTCCCACTCCTTCTGGATTCAAAAACTTAGTCTATGAAAATAAAAGCACCACTCTTGACATTATTCGGTGGCTAACATATGATCTTGATACGTGAAAGTGTATCCAAAGCTTCGCGTCCGGCTCCCGAATGTAGAAAAGGAGATCCGTTATGTACACATATTTCTTTTCTTCTTCTCCACGTTATGTAACGCTACCCCCAGAGCCCACAAATTTGCATCAATACCGCAAAGGGAGATCGACCGCATCGAAACATGCGTCCTTACCTTGGATCCAGTTGAATAATAGCAAGTCCGCCGCCGTAGCTCTTTCCCATCACTCGAAAGAAACCCCATGGGAGCCTCCTTTTCACCATAATCCCAACCTTGGAACATATGTCGACAAGAACATCACGCGCTGTGTTATGTCGAACTTCACCCCACTTCACCGGAACAATGAGCGCATGGTCTCCCATTGGTCCATACGATGCTTCTTGACTCGGACAAGGACTACCTTGAAAAACATGGGTATGGTAGCGTATAACACAATACCGAGCGGAATTGGTGATGATTCATCCTTTGGCCCAACCCATCAATCGGTATGGTGAATAGGAAATCTTGTGCATGTGGAGCCCGGGTGCAACTGAGAATAGCCACTTGCCTTGGACTTAACGAATACTTGGAAACCAGATCTTTCTCGAGGACACCAAAGTAACACTTTGCCAAGGTTTTCATCATATAGGGCGGGAGCGTCATAGGGACGGAGAGCGTGTACGTGTTACAAATCTTGTTAAAAGTATCAAGAGCATCTTTGAAACGAAGGACCATGGGAATTAATGCCCGTTTTACCAATATACGGTCCTGCATATCACTAGTTTGCAAGCGAGGCGAGGAAAGCATATTGGATGATGTCACTCGCCGCATGGATGCCCCCACCCATCTTGATTGGGAGGGTGGCAAGCCGCCATTGCCGATCACTGAAACCACGGTTCGGAGGTCGTAATAATCTTCTCAAGGAAGCACGTAACATCGATCAAACCGGACTTGGGCCTCGCATGTACAAGGGGGAGCATGTCCTCAAAGTGTAAGATAATTTACAACCCCGGCACAATTATGAAGAAGAAGGAGCTCGCATTGGGGTCATTAAGTTTAAGAATAGCTTCCATGAGCAAGATAGTTTTAGAAACCCTTTTCAAAGCCGCTCGACAAAAGCTTTCATCTAAACTAACTAAACCACCAAGTTTGGCACCATCGAGTGGACGAGACATATCTATAGGAAAACACCTCCACTCGCCTGGGGTCTTTCGATGGGCGGAAAAGTTCGATCTTGTCGACATTCAAAACAACCCCGAGCCGACCATCCGTCACGATAATGTCAAGTGCCTTAGCAACCATGAGTGTCTCCACAATAGTTCAATCGTCAAGATACCAAGCCTGAAGAGTAAGCTCACTAGACCTATTAATAGCATGGACAAGGGGGTGTAACGCAATGGCGAACAACAAAGGGCCTAGCGGATCCCCTTGTTGCACCCCTTGACATGACCAAATGATATAATCATCGTAGTAAAGTCTAGCGGGCCTGGCGTAGCAAAACTCAACCCAAGGTATCAACCAGATTGAAATCGTTATGAAAATCCACCAACAACATAGACAACTCAACATCGTGACCCCTAGACTCAATAAGCCAATTCACCGAATGAAGAACAACCTCACAACCACCCAGAATGCCGACCCCAAATTGGAAATCCTACAAATAGGTATTCATAGAGCTGCCAATTGAAGAGGAAGCAACCTTCGATACAAGCCTACGCCAGACCGTTCCGACAGCAATAGGCCGTATGCCTCCACCCGGCTTAACCAAAGGAGTCAAAGGGGCACTAGCAATATATTCCCCTAATATAGCAGGGCACTATCCACCGAGGAACAGGTTGACAACCCCAGTGATGGAACCTAGCAGGTCATCAGCAATAGCGGACGCAACTCCTCCTAAAATATTCATTAAATGTTGTGCTCTAAGCCTATCCCGGCCACATGATGTCCCTTTTGGGAAACTGCGGATCCTATTCAACACCAAGTCCTTATCCACAATAAGTATATCTTTGCCTAAAGGAGAAGATGACAAAATAGGAGGTGGGGCATGGGGATGTTTGGCCTCTAACTCCTGGAGGGTGGCAGATGTAGAGGGGGCGACACCAGAGGACGTAAGCACCTTATTGGCAGAGGTGAAATGTTCGTCCCCCAGTTTACGCTTACATTAAACCAGGTTGGCTGCATCAAGATCTTTGGGTTTCGTCATCCCATCGATGGATGGAGTGACCCCAGATAAGCGTTCCATTACTAATGCAATCCTGTCTGCGGGATCCTTCCAACGGAAAATAGCCCGAGAGATACATTCAAGCTGGCACCGTTCTCGCTCTCCTGAACGTCGTTGGGATCTATTAGCAGGCACGAAGGTGGTCAGAACACAACATGGCAGGATGAGGAGTTGCACCCATACCGATAAATCCCCCGGACACGCAAGGACCTTGTCTAGTGATGTTTACAATTTTACTAAAGTGTGGGTGCAAAACGCACCCCATTAAAGCCAAACACCCGCTCCATGAAGCGCTTGTTCAAGCTATTCTTGATGACACGAGAATTATTATTATTATTGATGGATCTAAACACACACCTTGTGTTAGTGATATTTTGAGTTATATTAATAAGCACGCGAAATATACCTAGTAATACTTAGAAGACAGATTATATGATGTAATGTAAGTAAGAACAATAAACACAAAGCTCCAATATTATTAAGAAATAATACGAGTGATCTTGCTTATCACTAGGGTTACACCTTGAAGCTAATATGAATAATACGTATACTAAGCAATGACCTAGGATCTCCTTTTATAGCACAAGGAGTCCTTTACAAGATAAGTATAAACCTAAAAATATAGAATATACACAAGATCTTTTCTATACTTATCAATACACGAATACATAACAATTATCCTAATAGCGTTGGTAATATTTGTCTTGGCGGTGGTAATGAGTTTCCACCGCTAGTGTAATCTTTAGCGATGTTAACCACAAGACTATCGATGGTAATCGTATCTTTATTCCCAACCATCCTCCCTAAACTTATGATTTCTCTGCAAATCAATAAGTTTCTTCAATCTTCATTATCCGCAAGGATTTGGGAATTCTTTCAAACACTTCATCTTCTTCTCAATGCTTGAATAGCTCTTGAACATTGATCTTGAAGCTTGAGTAATAATGCTCGACCTTCTCATTATCTTCATGAACTCTTATAGTAGTACACATCATCACGTTGAGAGTTCCACTTTCGATGGATATTCTTTCTCGTAAGCATGAATGCATCTACTCCATTTCTTTGTAGAAACATGATGAACTTCACATGAATCATAGTAGAACCATTTAGTACCAAGACATGAACATGAGAATTTCCGAAATCATCATTAACATCCGGTTCATAGAGCCTTCTAAGATTAATCCATAATCGCATCTCCTTCATATCTTTGAGATCTTCACATCAAACCTTTCATGAACTAATTTCCATAATGTATCAAGATCATCCTTGTCACAAGCTTTGATGAGATCTTCAAATTGAATGAATGATGAAGTTTCACCACCTAGCCTTGTAATCTTCCATGTTGGAGCAAAATTGCTAGCGATAAACACTTCCTAGTCAATGATAGGATGTCTAACTTGCGGTGGTTCGGGATAAAAGTCTTCTTCTTCTATCACAATCATTTCGATCGGTTGTTCTTGGTGAATTTCTCGGTTGGAACTTCTTGTTCTTCAACAAACTTTGTCTTCTTAAATGTCCGAGATTCACTATCTTTAGCCTTTCTTTTCAAATTAGGATACTTTCTTGTTTCTTCTTGAGTCCATTGGAATAAAATCTTTATCTTGTCTTTGAACTCGTAGTAGATACTTTCAACTTTATCATCGCATTCCTTTGAATTGATGTCTTTTCCACCACCAACCTTGCAACAATAATATTTCATCATTGAAATCACATGTGCCTTTGTTGGTTCTTGGTTTCTTTGGCCCTTCTTGACTAAAACAATAGCATCTTGAAGTGCTTGATTATTCTTCATCGAATAAAGTCCTTTAAGCGTGTTGTTCTTTGATCTTCGCTTAAAGACTTATCGACCACTAGGTCAATTGCTTTCTTCTTGATCACCGGATCATTTGCAATCAAGAAATCAATTTCTTCTTGATGGGTACAAAGTCGAACTCGGAGTCTTCTCTCCGAATCTTGTATAGGAGCAAGGAAAGTGGATCTTCCATTGGATCTTCCATTCTATCCACCTTTTAGCCTCCATAAAGCTTGCAATCTCCAATTCTTCAAGCTTTTTCTTTTCAAAGAACTTCAACTTCATAAATCTTTCTTGCAACTTCAAATCATGAGCAATCGAACTTGTTCTTTCTTTGAAATCTTTCTTCTTGTTTGCTCCTTGCTTTGCATAACAACTTTACCTTTGTCTTTCTTACATTTATCAATTTCTTCACTTGCGGTGGCAATATCATGTCCAAGAAGTGGGAACATTTGGCTCTGCAGTGGAAATTGGATCGATGGTAAAATTATCGATTCGCGATTACTAAAAATGTCTTGCTCTAGTTGCTTTTCTTGAGTATCGCCTTCCTCTACATCTTTACTAGAAACACCTTCATCTTCAAAATCAATTCTCCTCCCTAAGTTTCAAGATCTATTTCCTCCCTGTTTGGGAGAATTTCCCAAATCTTTATTAAAATCACTGAATCACCATCATCGGTGAGGATGAAGATGATATCACTAGCTTTGCGCTTTTCCTTTTCTTTTCAACCCCGCAACTCTTCTTTCAAGGTCTCAATCTCCTCTTTTAAGTGTGTAATGTCCTTGGCATGCGCTTCTTTACTTGTGCCAGTCTTGTGTTAGAGATTCAACCTCGCTTGACTAAGCCGGTACACATATCCATCAATTTCATTTGTTGTCCATCGCCTCAACACTTCCAACCTGTGTGACTGTTGGGAGAGGTGAATCATGGGGCAATGGCTCGATTCCTCCCTAGTTGGACTAGGTTGAAGTCTAGAACCACCACCGCTTGTTCCTAAACCAAAAGGATCGGGGACATGTTGTGTTGTAATGAGAGGAGTTGGTCATTTGTGCCTCCTCTCATAGGTGTGAAAGCAGTGGTGTATAATCAATGTTTGGAACAAGTGATTATTAGTGAAGTTTGTACTGTGAAATCTTTGCAAGCATTTGAGGAAAAGTGATGTAATATTCCTATTGCCATCTTTGTTCATATTTTGAAAAACTTTAGACTTAAGGAAACGGATTTTATAAACTCTAGTGTGGGGTTGCGCTTGAAACTCATTTAGAACCGCTTGCACAAACCTTGGATACATCAAAATTTTGTTGAACTCTTTACATTGCCTTGCATACTTTGAAAATATATTTTGACCAATTAAAAGTCCTATCTAAAGCTAGACAAACCAAAGGGTAAGCCATGGTTGAACCGAATTGTTCATAAGAAGTTTTCTTAGGACTTAGGCAATGCAAAAGAGTATGTATCAAAAATCTCCAATGGGGACAAAACCACTCTTTTGAAAGTAGCCTTTTTCCGGTTGGTATCATACCCCATAGATTAAAGATGTGTATGAATTTCGGCATAGGTAATGTGATGATACCATTGAGATCATCCAATTGGATAATTCTCCTCAAGGATGCCTCAAGAACATCAATAGTTACCCCATCCACGGTGGCTCTAGAGCATCCATTGCTTTATGTGTATCTCTACTTTCAATGGTTATGGACCGAGCGTAAGTCCAAAACTGCTTGATTTGAGAGATATAGATTGTGGGATTAAGAAGTAAAGCATACCTTATATGGGTAGTATTAAGAAAGTCCACAACTGATGAAAACAGGCCACTCTTCTCGTTTGACTTTTCAAGTAGGCCACTTGGTTGTGCTCATCTGCAAAAGTGATAGGTGCCATAGAATCTTTTGATGAAAAATATATTGTGTCAAGATGAATTGAATAAATAACTCGCCAATTGAGAGAAAATATATAAACAGGTAGGGTTTTAGAGTTTTGCAAGAAAGACTATCTAAGGAAAATATTTATCTTTAGAGGATAAATTATAAGTAGGAAAGTAGATAATCTTCCAAAAAAATTTACCCTATTTATATATGGAAATCAATGTTTTCTTTCAACGGCTAGTAAAAATTTTGTTACGAGACACAATCGCTTGTAACGGCTAGATCAATAGTGGTAAAAATAACACCGCGGTGGAAACTCGAACTAGCGATGGTAATTTTTCACAAAGATTTTCAAAGAGCGTTGGTAAAGAAAAACATATGAAAATTGGACCGCCTTTATCATAGTTTTTAGCAAACTACCACTATCAACGGATTTGATATGTCTTTACCATGAGCCGTTTGCTATGGACTAGCCAACTCTTAATCATAAAGAATATGGTGAGTTGATAACCATGTAGTTTTTGGTAAACTATCAACCATAAACGGATTTGTCAAGTCTTTACCAATAGTCGTTTGCTCTGGACTAGTTGATTCTTATGTGGGTTAGACATGGTGAATCAATAACCATTTGTTGTGTGTCTCAGTTACACACCTTGTAAGATCAACTCCCATCTATGCTGCATAAAAGTTATTGAACAAGCAAAAACACAAGCACAAAAACATATACAAACTTATACAACAATGTTAGTACCCAGAGACTGCCACTCAACACCAAAGGCCATAAGACACAAAAATTTTATGGATTTAGCATTCCAATACTTGTTACCAAGTACTAAAATCTACCCACATCAAGTCCTTTTGTTAATAAATCAAAGATAGTTGTCATCAAGATGGATTTTGACAACTTGAATTAGTCCTTTTCATAACAATCTCTTATGAAATGGTGTCTAATTTCAATATGTTTAGTCTTTGTGTGTTGAACTGGATTCTTAATAATGCAAATGGTACCGCTATTGTCAATATGAATGATGGTATTCATGAAATTGTACCCATAGTCCAAAAGTTGATTCTAAAGCCATAGAACTTGAGCACGACAACTTGCGCAGCCCACATACTACGCCTCGGTTGATGAATTAGCCACCATTGTTTGTTTCTTGCCTTTGCCATGACACTAATCTGTTGCCAATAAATTGGCATCCACCGTTGTAGATTTTCTATCCAAACTAGCTCCAAGATAGTCACTATCTCGAGTAAGTAACCAAATCTAGAGGAGATTCTATAGGGTACCATAATCCCGTAGTAGGAAATGCTTTAAGATATCTAAAATCTTCTTCACATCAACAAGAGAGAACTGGTAGTGACTTGAAACCTTGCACATGCACTAACAAAACATAATGTCTAGTCTAGATGATGTAAGATACATCAAAGAACCACTCATAGACTTGTACATGTGTACATCAACCGCTTCACCACTATTTTCCTTCAAAAGTTGATGTGTGGTCTTGTCTGCAGGGTGCCGGATGACTTTGCATCATAGAACTTGAACTTTCTTAGTATCTCACCACATATTTATCTTGATTGATGAAAATACCATCGGCCTTTGTTATACTTGAAGTCCCAAAAGAATGTGAGTTCACCCATAGAACTCATCTTGAATTCATCTTTCATTAGCTTCTCAAATTCTTTGCACATCTCGTCTTTGTAGATCCAAAATGATATCATCAACATATACTTGAACTAACAAGATATCATTCTTGTCTTTCTTGATGAACAAAGTTTGATCCACTCTGCCTCTATGAAACCCATTATCAAGAAGATAAGTAGTTAAGGTTTCATACCATTTCCTGGTGCTTGATGCAAGCCATACAAAGCTTTAACTACCACATACACTTTATTCGGATAGTCGTGGTCTTCAAAGCCTGGAGGTTGTGAAACATATACCTCCTCATCAATCGCCCATATAGAAAAGCACTCTTTACATCCATTTGATAGACTTTAAAGCCCATAAAGGATGTATAGGTTAAGAACAGCCTGATTGCTTCAATTCGTGCAACTGGGGCAAACACTTCTTCATAGTCAATACCCTCCTCCTGAGTGTATCCTTGAGCTACAAGATTAGCCTTGTTTCTGATAACAATTACTCTTTCATCCTTATTGTTTCTGAGCACCCATTGTGTACCTATTACTTTCTTGCCATGAAGTAAATCACAAAGCACCCAAACCTTTTGAAGCTTGAATTGGAGCAACTCTTCTTGCATTGCTTCCACCCAACTTTCATCTTCAAGTGCCTTGTATACATTCTTTGGCTCCATTTGTGACAGAAAACACATAAAGAGACATTCATTCTTGCCATCATGAGTCTTAGATTCATATATTTCACTAATGAATCCATGAATATCGTGCGACTTTGTTTGTCTTCTAGTCTTCACAAGTGAATGGACATCCCCAATTACATTTTCAAGAGGATGTAATTTATGAATGGAAGAATGGGAGTCTCGAGGAACCGCAATCTCATGTGGCATATTTGAGATTTCAACATCATTGGCTAGAGCTTCCTTTTAACTAGAGTTGTAATTTCCACTTACGGTGTTGAAGTGGAAACATCCGCCTAACAAAGGAATATGAATTTCCACCGCTTTCAAAATTTTCACATTCAAGTTGCTACTTCCTTCCTTTCCAAAATCATTAGAAGGTTGAGCATCTCCGGTCTTTGGTATATCATCATTATCTCGCATAGTCCCAAAGTGGCGATAAATTCATCTTGATCATCTGCTTGATCCTTGCTTGGGTCATCATCATCAAGAAACTCTTCCGAACTCGCAAAATCAAAAGTAGATATACCAGAGAGATAGGCACATAATTCATAGTATTGGTTAGAGTATCAAGATCAAATAGCCTTTCTCGGACCGGTTCCTTTGAGATTTACTTTGTTTTCCAGAACTCAACAAGCAAATTCTCTTCAATCTTTTGGGTTCTTAAGTTGAATACTCTAAAAGCTTTCTCGACCATGGAATACCCAACAAAATACCCTTCATCGATTTCTCTTCAAACTTGCCCGGATAATCTATGGTATTGAGAATAGATGCATGACATCCAAATGGTTGTTAGGAATTAGAAATTCCGGTATTAAAGAGTCGGTCACCTCAAGTATATGTAATCGTTAGGAAGCTCGTAGTCGTAGTTCTTTTAAGTTAAGTAGTATTTAGTTAAGTAACACCGTGGAGGACGGACGGGTCTTTACCCACCAGTATGCCCGATCCACGCCCAAAGTGTGGCGATTTATGTAAGACTATAAATACTCTCTACCTTCCAAGGTAGAGAGTTGGAGCTCATAATAATATCTTTCACTTTCTCTCACTAAGTTCCCTAAACCTCTAACTTTCTCTCTAGAATTCCATCTATACGCCACTTTGTGTTATGGTTTGATGTGTATGTGAAAAGTAATATCTTAACAATTGGTATCAAGAGCCATGGTTAGATCATATCTTGCACATCTTTGGATTTATAGTGGTTTTAGGTGGTTTTGAGTTTGAAAAAGTTTAGTGGTTTTTGCATCATTTGGTTGATTTCTTGTGTTAAAGTTTGAATTTTGTTGGTACTTTTATGTTTAGAATCATCAAAAGTGTTTAGGTTTTCATTTGGTAGGCTTGAATCATCTTGGTTGGGTTGTTTTGGATTGAAAAGTGAAGTTTATGAGTTTTTCAAGCTAGCGACTTAGAGCCACGGAATAGTTTCTTGGTAGCGACTTGCTTCACGTGCTTTGTAGCGACTTACGGCGTTGGTGCTAGCGAGTTAGAGACTAGCGAGTTAAAGTACAAGTAGTGGAATCTCCACCACGGTAGCGACTTGTGAGTAGCGACTTGGTCGAGAAAGTTGCTTTTAGCGAGTTGTGTTTCTAGCGACTTTTAGCGACTTGTCTTAGCGACTTGGATACTAGCGACTTGCTCCAGCGAGTTACTACTTAGCGACTTGTTTTTCTTTAGCGACTTGGGATTCTAGCGACTTGGTTCTTAGCGACTTGATTCTTAGCGACTTAGTGGAGCGACTTGGTACTTAGAGCTTTATCTTAGCAACTTGGTTAGCTAATTAGTTGTTAGCGACTTGGTTCAAGAATTCAGGTTTGACTTGGTTGATTTTTCCCTCAAAACTTCAAACGGCCATAACTTTTGAACCGTAACTCCGTTTTCGTTTTCTACCCATCAAAACGACCGTGAGAACGAGGAGAATGGCACGGTTTCATAAACGATGTCGTGGGTCAATCTTCGAGGTCTAAATCCGCTCCGAAAGGAAGTTATTGAGGTTTTAAGTTGTTAGACCTAAATTTCTCCGTGAAAACGGGCATAAACCAATCCGAATCACAACCAAACAACATCTCCGCTTATCCCACAAACAATCATAAGACCTAACACACAATTGTCTATCATTGTGTCGATCCATCGGTCATCTTAACACATTCCATTGGTCATTGCTTAACGGTTTAGTCTTGATTTTAGTAAAATCCATGAAAGATTCTATTTCTGGTTTAAATCATAGACTTGTAAAATCCGTGCATTCTACCACATCATGTCTTACTCTCTCGACCCGGTTGATTTAAATTGTATGATGCTATGGACAATAATTAATGATGCTACATCGAACGATTAAAGATGTTTGAATTAATGAGGATGTGAGATCTACTGTTCGAACGATGAGAATGAATTGCACCACGCTATGAATGCCATGCAAATGGAATGCGATTGAGCCCTATCAACTACTTCATCCGCACCTCATACAATTGTTATCCATAGTCAGGATCGAACATGTAGTGCTCTTTTCCGCCAGACTTACCTACATTGACAAGAAGCTTGTTTGTTGAACTTAGAACATTTAAAGTCGAAACTTACCAATGAAGAGGTTCAAAAGGATGGTTCCAGTCAGCTCTTCAAGTAATCTACAAACAATTTCACCATTCATCGGGGAATATTCAATAGACATAATCAACACTTGACCGAATTTCCTTCAAAAACATACGGAATGGAAATTGTGAATTCATTGAGACATTTATCCAACTCATGGATAACATGAAAAGTTCATTGAAGAATCGCACAAAAGAATGAAGACGTGAAGGAGTGTCGGTGCGGTTGAAAGATTGTTGTGATAAGTTGGGTAATGTATCCGTGAAGAATCGGGTGGTCTTTGAATGCGTAATGTTAGAGAAAACAAATAATGATGAGTCGATAATGCTAAAATAGAATCTTCCCGCTCATGTCCACAAGAGAGAGAGTGCACCACACAACCCGTGCAAGCTAATGCAAAGGAAGACTACATGGAAGCTTCGGATGTACCCAAGATAGAGATGCACCGCCACAACCTCTGCATGTTAATGCAGAGGAAACTTGCATGAAAGTTTCTGCAGCACCTAGGTATGCATCTTCTTCTCAAAATGATGATTATGGATTGCATGAGTACACTACATTTGTGCTCGATGATTCCTTGACCACCGAACTCAATACCTATAAGGATCAAGTTGCCATATATGAACAACGTGCTAAGTTTGAACTTACCACTCGTGAGCGGGAGATGGATATCCAAATGCGCACAATTATTAGAAAAAGTAATTTTAGAGAAGAAGTATTAAAACAAGAGTTAAACTCCTTACAAGAAAAGCTTTCCAAAACTTCTAAGCAAAAACACGAACTTCAAGAAAATGTTAAAATGCTTAAGCAAGAATTCAAGGCTAAGGAATCAAAACTTTTGAATGATTTTTCCAATCTAAAACTTTGAAAACAAGCTTGAAAATAAGTTGTACGTACAAGGAATACCATTCAAACCGCTCACATGATCACTAAGCATCGAGTCTTAAGCGATAAGCATAGCATTCCCTTGTTGAGGAACCAAACCAGAGGTAATTAAAAGGCTAGAAATGCTCATAAGGTGCTTTATGATGGTAATGAAATCCTTAAGCCTAGGCGTAAACCTAGTTGCGTTGAGTGCACCGAGAAGATAAGAAATCGATGAAGTCACTAGGGAGAAAATGAATAAGAAGTTAGAAGATCCCGAGTGTAAAAAGAATAATATAACGATCAAACCCCATAATTACACTAAAGAAAATTGGATCTCCTTGAACAAGTTTAAGCCTCGACTCTATTAACCCCTGAACAAGTGTTCGGAAAAGGATATGGAAATGCAAAAGTCGAAAATCTTGTTGAAAAGAATCCCCTTGTAGGAAACCGCTAAATCAACTGTATCCTCCTAATACACCAATGCACTTAGTTCCTAGATCTCTTGCCACTAAAAGCAAGACCTTAATCGATGAATATGTTATCTTTCAACTATTTGTTGATTTTGAGAAAACTTGTAAGAAAAGGATCACACCCACCGTATAATCAAGGGAAAGGGTTTTGAGCAAACTAAAGAATGCTATTTAACCGAGGTCATGCCTTTCTTTAAACAACTAAAAGATCAATTTGAGAGTCTTAAAAGGGGACGATTCGATATTAAAGAAATGGAAAAGGTATTTGATGCAATGATTGTTGAGGTTAGTGATTATGAGAGAAATTAAAATATAATGAGATTGAGAGGAAGAACTTGCATACACCGAATGAGAATCGATTTCAATGTATTGCTCAAGATGTGTTTTTCATCGCTACAAATTGTTCCATTGATGCTTCTCAATTTCATGAATTATCTGTTGCTCGAAAGTCTCCCATGATCGTGTCATTGAGCTTGAAACAAAAATTCAAAATTGCATGAGAAAATAGAACAGATGATCATGATAACTTGGTCAAACATTATTCTAAATTAGAAGTTGAACATCTTGCTTTGCAATTAAAACATCAACATCTCAAAGAAAATGTTAAAACCTCAAATATCAAGACATCCTCTCGATGCTCCCGAGTTTGATGCGCTTTTGAAATTAGCAAACGTGATGAACAAATTCGAGCTCATTGCCACACGATCAAAAGATTGAAAGCCCAAATTTCACAACCGAAAGGTGAAAAGAAGGATGTGATTGGTTCCTATATGCCTCCACCTTTAGATTCTCGAATTTCCAACTTCAAAACATAATTGATAACTTGCAAAAGGAAAATGATTGTTTTAAAGTCGAAATTTCAAAGGTTAATGATCAAAACAAAGAGTTATGTGATTCATTTAAAGTTAATCATGATAAACAAATTGAAAAGATAACTTTTTACTTAACGATATTGAGAATCAAGCGTGAGGTGAAAGGAAAGTTGCCAATCCCCAATTGCAAATACTGTTCCTAAGGTTTCGATTGTGATAAATATGCTATAGATATGTTATATATTCCTCCGCCCATTAGGAATAATGAACTTGCACATAAAGCATATCTCTCATACCTTAAGGAAAGTTTGAAGGGTCTCCGTGAGATTGTTGAAGATGAAAGATTAGAAAACCTTTGATAGTACTATAGCCTATGCCCGCATGGATGCCAAACGATCTCGTGAACTCTTAGAGTATGTAATTGTCACAAGTCCAAATCTAGCAATAGGCGAGATAGAATAGTTGTGCCTTGTTCTATGCCTAAAGCCAAGCATGTGACCCTTGATATGCCTTGTTCCATGTCAAAATTCAAGCAAGCAACCTTGATGTGCCTCCTAGAACTTCGAGATCCCAAGACTTCTAGACCGTAAATGCGTAAAGTAGTGAAGCCATGTAATGTTCCCATCGTTACTTCTACAGATGTTAAGATTGACACTAAAGTTAGCGGTCAAAACCTAGAAGCAATGCAAAGAAGGATAGGATTACGCAAACTAAAAGTGTTCATGATAAGGAAGTGAAAGAACACCATAGGGACGAGAAGTTTGATTTGAACAAAAGAATCGTGTTAGTTCTAGTATTAGCTCTAAGCGGCATCGAAATTAATTCGAGGCCTCATGTCAGTCTCGCAAAACATGTAAAAATGTTTATTTTCCGGTAATCATGATAAATGTGATGTGTTATTTCGAGGTCTAAGATTCATAACCCGCTTAAGAAAGTTTGGAGAGCGAAACAGATTAAGCAATCTTGAAACCTACAGGAATGTGTTTACAAATGTAGGATTTCAGGAAGCCCACAGTCGAATATTAACGAATGGCAAACCTTACCCTTAGCTAGATCCACTATGCCTAGAATAGTGCTCATTAAGTTTGGAAGCCAACCGTAGAATAATCCCATTAAGCACAAAATGTTATTTGACTAAGTCCGATGCTTCTACTAGTTCACTCCTAGGGATAATGCCATAGCATCTAGGGTTTCACGATTCAAAGACTGTTTGTGCTAACCAAAAGGAACCCATCAAGACGCTGGGATCCAATGTTTCCAATTCTCTCTCTTCGTCATGTCCAAAGCGGGTCGTATAAATCGTCCCTTGGTATTTGGATTCGGCGGCTCTAAACATATGACAGGCTCTTAACAATGACGTCTGCTCAAACCGCCAGCCTCGTGCTTTCAACACTATGGTGTCTGCAGATAACACTTCAGCCCCGCTCTTCAAAGAAAAGAAAAGTGTACGCTCTTCCGCGCTTTATCTTCGCCTAAAGAGAATTTCTCTCATGAATGGCTATACTCATCTACATTCTTCATCAACAAGCTTCATGTTTTTCCACGCTCATTCATTCATCAAGTGGATCTACGCTCATTGGTGTATACTCTTATTCTCTTGTTAAATCAAAATGGCAACTTCGGATGCAATTTTGAGGGGAGAAGAGTGAATATACTACGTGATGATGGATGTTTGAATAATGGTTATACGACTTAATTTTTGATGATGATGAGTGTATATTCTTTTGAGGAAGAGTGAATATACTAAGGATAACCGGGATTCATTGTTTTGATTTTTGATGACTCTCCTCCAACGCCTAATGCTTCACTTACTAAGGATAATTGGGAATCAATGTTTGGGATTCATTGTTTTCAAAGATATGTTTGATGAGTACTTTCAACCTTCGACGAATGTTGATCATCCAACTCAAGCTCATGCTCCGGTTTCTATTGATTCAACTGGTTCACCATCTAAGAAGTACTTGGAAGTCTCAAGAAACCTTATCTCCGCCATTTCACAAGGCGTTGTTAATGACTATCATTGCAGCTTGCACTCATGAATAGTGATCCGCTCTTTGGTACTCCTTTGCCAAATCTTCACGGATCATTGTTTCATTGTTCTTCTCCAAATGTGCACTCAGAATCAACCACATGAACATTAAGGAAAATGACTTCCTCATCTCGTCAAGACATTTGTGGTGAACTTTCCGCATCGCCTCTACATGTATACCTTTAGGAAGAATGCATTAATGTCGAGAAATCATTTGTTCCGGTTCATTCAAAGGATCGACGACATCCGTTGTACGCTTATTCACGTGTTGGGCATTTGACACAAGTCGATTACTTGAGTTAATCAATTATCACTAATTTGAGATTGAAGTTAAAATTCACAATGATGAGCTTAAGATGCAAATGCATGGAATTCTTCTTCGCCAAGTTTGGTATATCAGTTTTCTTTATCGCTGGTCACTTCAAATTGTCTACATATGGGTTGATAAAGATAGTCGAGAGAATTTATATCGCAGGGTCCTATGGCTCCCGGACACTCCAATTCAGACCCGCACTTCAAGACAAATCCCATTAGTTCATCCCTTATACCAAAGTCTTCTCCGAAACTCCATATGTACCTCCATCCGATGTTGATTTAAAGAAATTGTTTGATCCCATGTTTGATGAACATTATGAGCCAAGTGCTAATGAACCGACAATTCCTACTTGTAGGTCGCTCATATTCCCGTGAATGGCGCCAATCCTTCAATCTCAATATCATTAAGTCAAGAAGCGCTGCGCCGATCACTGCCTCATCAACAAATCATCAAACTTCGAGGGTACATCATGGAACTATGTCTCGTATCAATGATGAAGTTAATCCTTTGCTACTCCTCAAGATGCTCCATTTGAAAATGTATTTGCTCATGAATCTTCATCGTAACCATCTTCTTCGTGATACATCGACTCGCTACTTCACCCTCAACCACCGCCACATGAACACCTCGAAAATGGACTCACGATCATCCATTGGACAACATCATTGGAAATCCTCTCGCCCTGTATCCACACGTAAACAACTTGCAACCGATGCCTTGTGGTGTTTCTTCAACTCCGTACTTCTAAGATCGAACCAAAAGATGTTAAACCGCCATGAATGAAGACACCGTTCAATGCCATGCAAGAAGAAATTCATGAGTTTGATCGACTTGATGTATGGGAGTTAGTACCGCCCAGATCGTAAGCTATGATTATTGCTCTTAAATGGATCTTCAAAGTGAAACTTGATGAGCATGGTGATGTGTTGAAGAACAAGGCTCGATTAGTTGCTAAAGGATACCGCCAAGAGGAGGGTATAGACTTTGAAGAATCTTTTGCCCTGCTGCTCGAATCGAGGCAATCGTAATCTTTTGGCTAATGCTGCTAGTAAAACATGGTAGTCTATCGATGGACGTGAAGACGGCATTCTGAACGGAGATCTTAAAGAAGTCGCCTATGTCGCCCAACCCGGGCTTTGTAAATCCGAGCATCCTACCCACGCTTATCGTCTCAAGAAGGCTCAGACGGTTTAAAGCAAGCTCCAAGGGCATGGTATGATACGCTATCAAAGTTTCTTCTATCTACCGGATTCAAAGAAAGGAGCAGCTTGATCCAACATTGTTCACAAGGAAGTCGTGCAAACATTTAATCCATGTTCAAATTTATGTTGATGATATCATCTTTGCTTCGATCGACCCCAATGTGTGTGACCATTTTTTTCAAATGAAATGAGTTCAAAATTTCAAATGTCAATGATGGGACAAATGTCATTTTTCTTGGGATTACAAATTTCACAAAGTCCCGGAGGCATTTTAATAAATCAATCTAAATATGCAAATGAGATTTTAATGAAATTTGGATTTGATTCAAGTGACCCTGTTGACACACCCATGATTGAACGAACCAAACTAGATGAGGAACACTCAGGGATCATGATTGACCAAACTAAATATCGGAGTATGATTGGATCCCTGATGTATCTCAACGCTAGTAGACCGACATTTTGTTCTCTCAGGTGCATGTGTGCTAGATACCGTGCTAAGCCTACTAAAAGCACCTTGAAGCGCTTAACGGGTCTTTCGGTATCTCCAAGGAACCATCAATATGGGACTATGGTACCCAAGGACACCGGTATGTCACTAACGGCCTATGCAGATGCCGATCATGCAGTGTTGTCAAGATACACGTCAAGCACGCCTGAGGTGCTCGCTTTTGGGTGATAAGCTTGTGAGTCGGTCTTCAAAGAAGCAAATGAGTACTTCTATTTCCTCTGAGGTCGAATACATAGCCATGTCATCTTGTTGTGCTCAAATCTTATGGATGAGATCTCAATTATCCGACTATGGCTTTGAATTCAACAAAACCTCTCGCATCGTGATAATAAAGTGCTATTGCTCTCTCATGCAACAACGCTCAACACTCAAGAGCAAAGCATATCGACATTCGACATCATTTCATCGTGGAACATGTAGAAAAAGGTGTGGTGGAACTATATTTTGTGAGGTCTCAATATCGCTAGCGACATCTTCACCAAAGCTCTTCCAAGAGAACGCTTTGAGTTTATTCTTCCACGACTTGGTTTGAAAAGCCTTCAACCGTAAACTCTCAAACGCCTTCGTGAGGAAGACGAGGAGTAAAGGTCTTTCTTCATCTATCTCTTGTAAATATATATTTGAAAAACAAAATACAAAATTACAAAACCTTCTAAAATCAAATAGAAAAATATAAAACTTTCAAAATCCATAAAATTGAAAAATCTTGAAAAAAAAAAAAAAAAAAAAAAAAAAAATATTGTCATTTTGTCATGTTTTTCTCGATTCGATAATATCTACGGTTTTGTGATGTCATTCAAAGAATGACACGGACTTTAGATGTTGTTCGAATTTAAAAAAAAAAAAAAAAAAAAAAAAAAAAATCAAAAATCAAAAATCAAAAATATTTTTTGGGAGAAAGAGAAACAATGGTTTATTGTCATCTTCGTGCAATAACCCGGTTTTAAAGAAAGAACAGAGCCATGTTTTACCATGTTTTCAAATCCTATGCTCGATTCTATAAACTCCTATCTCATTGAAAACTAAATGCTTTGAAAAATAACTTAATCTCTATTTTTGATAATCATCGTGACTTATTTGACAAAATTCTATCTCTCAATCAACAACCTACGTCATTGATTGAGGGGAGAATGATTTCAATTAAATTAAAAAGTTATTTGGCATTAAATTGTTTTCAAAAGATATACATGCATGGTTTTATAAATGGAGTTTAAAGTCTTAAAATCCGATCCTTATCGCTTCAAACGCTTTCACAATCAAGTCACAATTCTCCTAAAAGCTTTCAAAATCAATTTAATCTATACGAGATCACAAATCTCAAATGATTTGATAATTGTGATCGGGGAGAATGTGTGATTTAAATTAGATTTAAACCGATATTAAGGTAAATGGTTTCACATGAATGAACATGTCGTCCCTCCCACATGTGACAAACGATTTCAATTTTTCAATGCACATGTTGAGGGGAGCACCTATCTTAAACCTATGATTTGAAACGTGATCATTCATCCTATCGTGCGTGTTCCTCTAGTATGTGCAAAACTCTTTTCAAACCTCGAGGCACATATTGAGGGGAGCAAATTTATGGAAACCTCATCCTTCCTGAAATGCTATATTTACTTGATTTAATATGGGAAGTGATGTTGATATCTTTAGAAAATGGTAATCAAAAGAAGTTAATTCTTTCTCTTGCCTCCGTGTGCAAAACATTTTCAAATACTTGATGCACATGTTGAGGGGAGTTCTCGTTTAAAATATCAAAACAATTCAGTACAAAATGCTTTGATAATATATCACAAGTATCCGAATTGATTTTCAAATGGTTTTCAATTGGATCCAATGGCGATGAACAATACCAAATTGACCGACCAACTTTACTTTATGTACGGTGATATAAGGATGATAAGGTTAGGTATTGGTTCCCATGATCCGCCGTAATCGGAGGGATCTACCCAGGACAATCCACTAGTTAGTGTAGAAGTCCTTAGGTATGATGATAAAAGGAGAAAAGTGAGATATGGGAAGAGTGCGACTAAGACCGAGCTAGTATCGAATAAACCCAACAAGGTAATAGCTATGAAGTCTCGGTAAGCACCAAGGGGTTGAAGAATTAAAAGAATTGAATGAAAATAGGGTGAAAACAAATAGCCCTCCATTAATTCAACCTTAGGGCGTAAACCGGTTCACTTCATATGCTACCGATGATAACATCGGTATTGAAGACAAGACGTCATGGACCCAAAGGACGACCGCACTTCAACTTTCCAAACCACTCAAGTTCCTCTTAAAAGGGCTTGTTTCATTCTCACGGGAACCGACATTATCTATCGACTTTCTTAGAGATGGTTGATATTGAAAAGGAGACCTCTCCTAGTCTCCGTTATAGGATCCAAATATGCACAAATTGAGTCTAGAGCCACGAGATCATCAATTAATCTCACTAGGACACTTTCAATGAAGACTCTCTTTCACACAATGTGGAAAGAGAGATTATATCTTGAGTCCCACGATTATCCTTGTGGTATTGCCGAACATCCGAGTGATGTGTTTACACATTCACAATGAAGATGGAAAGCCTCTCGAGCCAACATCAAACAAGCTCCTCGGTAGGTGGCATGTGAGATCTATCATATAGATCAACCATGTGACAACCGAATGAAACAATGGGGCGATTCAATTTCTTGAATCAATCTCGGTTCGTGTTAGGGATTGACGGATACCTTTGAAAACCGGTCTTTGTGCTTATAAACTCTTTTCTTTAGCACATCGACCGTACTCATTTTTCAAACCAAAAGGTATTTTATGATTGATAATTGATTTTCAATAAAACCTTCGTTGTATTGCAAAAACAATTTCTATTGAGCAATACACGATTGTTTTTCAAATCTCTTTTCATCAATCGCTGGACTTAAAATTACCGGTTCACTCAATTCGTGTTGTCTTCTTTGAGATGTTCGGTTTGAGAACAACTAGAACAAATGCGAAACCCCGTCAAGGAGATTCTTAGGAATCCTACCGATCACAGCAAGATTTGTAATCGATCAACGGGAACCGTGGGCGTGTACTCAATTTATCGAAGTGATCAAAGACACTTTCGCGAAGTTATTGCTAATCGTTGTATGCGTGTCGCCCGACGCTTGCAATGATCGTAATGAAGCGGTCAATCCACAGCCGCATGCTCACTTAACACATTCATCTCAAAAGAAATCATGATTAGGCATCAATGACTCGATATTTTCACACCAAGCTTCGCTATGTCACTACCAATATCATGAATCAACTAAAGCTTCCGCTACTCGATGAGAAGATATCATGATCCGTAATGTGAGCATGTCGGTCCCAAAGTCACAACACCACAATGGATGTCTCGTAGATTTTTGATAGTCGATGATCTCCAAAGATGGCTCAATCTTATCATCACGTGGATCAAGAAAGACCTCCACTTGGAATAACCAAACATGCATTGTGAAGAATCAATGACTACGAGCTTAGAGCAAAGGACTACATCAAGAATGCAAGATCAATTGATAAATGTCATATCTATTTGTATTCAATGTAATTTTGGTACATTATTGAGGTGACCTCCTTGGGGAGATTGTTAGGAATTAGAAATTCCAAGATTAAAGAGTCGGTCACCTCAAGTATATGTAATCGCTAGAAAGCTCGTAGTCGTAGTTCTTTAAGTTAAGTAGTAATTTAGTTAAGTAACACCGTGGAGGACTGACGGGTCTTTACCCACAGATGCCTCGATCCACATTAAAGTGTGGCGATTTATGTAAGACTATAAATACTCTCTACCTCCCAAGGTAGAGTTGAGCTCATAATAATATCTTTCACTTTCTCTCACTAAGTTCCCTAAACCTCTAACTTTCTCTCTAGAATTCCATCTATATGCTACTTTGTGTTATGGTTTGATGTGTATGTGAAAAGTAATATCCTAACAAAATAAGTCCATATGTAACATTTGAAGTGGGTGAGCAATAGAGTTAACCAGCTTTGACTTGCAAGAAGCTCTGTGTTGTTTGCCTTTAAGACAAGCCACACAGGTTTGATCATTTTCAAATCTTTTCTGAGGTAAGCCTCTCACCAAACCATCTTTGACAATCTTATTAATGGTTTTGAAGTTAACATGAACAAGTCTTCTGTGCCATAACATGGATTCATCCACTGTGGCGTTTGCAAGCAAGCAAGCATAATCATCTTTAGCAACAATGTTGTTCATATCAAAGCTATATAAGTTGCCTTTTCTAGGAATCTTAAGAATAATTTGACTTTCATCAGGCATCTTAAAATCCTTAGAGAGAATAAAGCACATATCTTTGGTAAAAAGAACATTGTTCTTTTTGTCACACATTTGTGACACACTAAACAGATTATACTTAAGCTCTTTTACATAGTACACAGTTCAAAGTCCAAGTTACCGCTTTGATTACCCTTTACCAAAGAACTTTTCCATTAACTCCACCTTCAAAGTCGACATACCGCCCATCATAATGTTCAAAATCGAGAGATAGGACTTGTTGCCACCATGTGCCTTGAACATCCACTATCTGTAGCCTTGATCCGATCTTTTGTCCTTGGATGTTCCCGCACATAAAAGTAAAGAGTTAGTTTCTTTGGGGACCCAAGCCATGATTAACTTGAATCGCCTGTATCAATATAGTTAAATCTATCAAAGGTCATTGATACACCATTGGGATTGGTTGATGAGGTAATTCCTTTAGGTTTCCATTCCCAACGTGCTAAGGCCTTCACAAGATTACCCATGTCCCCCTTTTCTTATTTACAACCCTTGCAGTGGAACTTTTGAATGAGCAAGGCAAACTACTGGTTTGGTTTTAGGTACCCACTATTGGTTATAATGAACCTTTATTTTGAAAAGTTCTTTTCCCTGTTTAGCAGATTTTGCAAAAGTCGTTTTGGATTTTGCATTTGCAACAGTGATTTAGGGTGAGCAGATGTTAACGCTTTTTGCAAAGGGCAAAGTTTTAAGTCCACTTCTTAGTTGAATCTCTTGGGATCATTTTGTGTGTGGATTAGGGTTCAAATTATTTTCAAACCCGTTAGACTCCACCCTTTTATTCCCATGGACTTCTTCTCCCAACATGATAGTCACAATAAGCATGTAAATGATCAAAATCGCCATGATATAGCATGCTTTATTGTACATCACAAAATCACTACCTAGTTGTTGAGATTTAACATGATTCCAACTCCTCTGTTACCCCTAGAGTCGATGACTTGTTCCTATACATCTCAAAGATACCTTACAGCTTGATCTAGGTTTATTAGCTTGTCTCCTAGGTTCCTCTCAGTAATAAGATTAACAACTTTGGGATAGAAGCCTCTACATTCTTTTTAACTTTCTCATCAACAACTCGATGAGTCACTAGCACTTTCAAAACATCATTATCAAGCTTAACCTCTTCCTCACATTTCACAGCTTTGGGAGGACCATATTCAAGAGTAGGTTCTTGAAAGTCTTCTAGACCTCAGATGAGCTAAATCTATACCGAGGTGATGGAACACCTCTTAGTGGTGGAGGCAATCGATTATAACCCAAACCGACTTAACTTTACTATGTATTTGAGCATTCCAAATTTTATCTATTGACTTAGATCGATAATAACAGTGTCAGCAGCTAAATTGACATTCTCATTTTTCTTTCTAAGTTTTTCAAGCTCTTCTTTGAAAGCCTCGCTCACAACCGTCAGATGATCTACCTCTCTTCTAAGAAGAATCATATCATCATTATATTTTGACTCATTTTCTCTATAGTGCTCTAGTTGTTTTTCTAATACAAACTATACCTCTCCTAAGGTTTGACACAAGATAATTAGCGAAGAAACAACTCGTTTCTTTGACTTTCATAAGATTCATTAAGTCTTTCAACTTCTAGCAGCCCTACATGTTTTAGAACAACTTTCAAAGTTTTGTACCTCGAGTTAGAGAAAGCCATGAGAGCAAATTCGGAGACACAAGAGCAAAGATCAAGGTTCTTCCTCTTGTTCATCACCATGAAACTCCAATCATAGCTACACCATCAATTGCCAACATTGCCTTTGGTTTTCCACAGTTGGTTCTTTCTTTTGCTTGTACCAAGTAGACATGTTGTCCTTCATCTTGGTCTTCAGATTCTCTAGCAAATGCCCCAACTTGTGACAATTGAAACACTCTACTTTCTTTTGTCAAAGCCCTGCAGCTTCACCACCATTGATGTGAATAGGCTTGCCGCCTTCTTGTAGAATTTCCTAGCCCTCATACTAAGAAGAGCTATTTTCCATTTTATATCCATCTCCTCCAAGTCATCTTCATCAATTTGCTCTATGTCTTCATGAGTTAATATAGAGCCATTAACTTGAGTGGAGATAAAAGCATAAAAGATAGGATCTCCAATACTAGCAATCTTCTTCTTTGAACCTCGCAGCGGTAACACTAACATTACCAAGGGAAACAAAGAGAACCAAGAAGTTGCAATATCATCATCACATTCATCTTCGAATCATCACTGCCAATGAGGTTGACATCAAAGCCAAGTCGCTTGAGCTTGTACCAAGTTTCCCAACCTTCTTTAATCTTTGTTCAATGAGTTTGAAGTTGTTGTAAAGATCATTGAGCTTCATAGTTTCAATATCCGGTTTATTTTCCTGCATCGTAACATTAGTATGAAACTCAAGGCAAACTTCTTAGAAACTTCAAATTTAGGTCTTCCTTTTCTACCTCAATGCCAAACACATCGGTTGTGTAACAATCTTCGAGTTTGGTGAAGATGTTATCATGAGTCATTGTTGAAGCAGAGATGTTTTCATAACTTTGCTTCAACAATGTCTTTTGTCTTCTTTGTAGCATCATTACCACCAAACACCGAGCAAATCTCTTCAAAAAGTTCTTTAGTTGTCTTGAACTTGCCGAATGCTATAATCGTCTCTGGGAGAGTCATCGAAACAAACTTCTAGCCTTTAGATCATTCTTCTTCGCTTTTTCAATATTAGTCTCGTGCACGTAAACTGCCACAACGCCTGTCACCAACCTTCCGAGTCTTCGTCACAGCTTGAAAGAATCACCGCTAAGATGATCTCCATAGAGCATAATCTTGAATGAGAAAGTATTGCTCAATCATTATCCTCCACATCTCAAACTCATTAAGTTTGAGCTTAGAAAGTCTTGGAGTAGAAGAGTTGGACTGGTTGTTTTCCATCTCCATTAAATTGAGTGAGTAGGTTAAGTGTATTCCTTGGATCTTCTAAATCAAAATATCAGAACCTTCTCTCTGATACCACTGATGGATCTAAACACACACCTTGTGTTAGTGATATTTTGAGTAATATTAATAAGCACGCGGAATATACTTAGTAATACTTAGAAGACAAATTATATGATGTAATGTAAGTAAGAACAATAAACACAAAGCTCCAATATTATTAAGAAATAATACGAGTGGTCTTGCTTATCAATAGGGTTACACCTTGAAGCTAATATGAAAAATACGTATACTAAGCAATGACCTAGGATCTCCTTTTATAGCACAAGGAGTTATTTACAAGATAAGTATAAACCTAACAATATATAATATATACAAGATTTTTTCTATACTTATCAATACACGGATACATAACATTTATCCTAATAGCAGTGGTAATATTTGTACTGGCAAGTGGTAATGAGTTTCCACCGCTAGTGTAATCTTTAGCAAGTTAACCACAAGACTATCGCTGGTAATCAGTAGTGTTATTCACAACAATTATTATTATTATTATTATTATTTCCTTTGAAAAGAAATATATATATATATTTGTCACCCATATTATTTTTACTTTAAAGTGCATCATGTTCTCCATTTGCAAATTTTGACATGTGATGTTCAAGATAGTTGTCTATTCTAAGGTCCCATACAGCTCATTTTGTTTTTTCAACAATCTAGCACATCGCTTGGTGCAAGCCTTTGCAAAAGAGAAGTTGAAATGACAAAAGGATCTATAAGGAACCTGTAGGGTTAACTATGTTGCTTTGTGCTTGTTTCATTTACACTATTATATTTGAAATGAGGAGAATACCCTTACTTGGGTACTAAATTAACAGATTAACAAATTGACTCTTCTGACTGCAATGTTGATTGCAAAAGGCAATGATGAACATTCAACTTATTAACTGTTTCATCAGTATAGCTGATGTATCCTCGTATCTTGGCACGGTAACCAGGACTCTTATATGGTTGCAGCCATGGCGGGTGCATAGGATGCCTAAATGAATTGCAGATCCTAGCCTCATTTTAAATGTCAATATCATCATAGATTTCTATCTACATGTTTTATTTGTTTCTTTCTAAAACCAGTTTGCCTGCGGCTAATATGAATACGTTGACTTTCTGCACCTCTATATTGTGCAAATCCAGACTATTTAATCCTGATATTAACATCATATGCCAATATTGAGAAATGAAGACTGCGATGCATTTAGCAATCTAAAAGTTTTCTACCTTTCCTTAACCTACATCACAATTTTTATTTCTTAATACTGGCATACAATAATGGTCAACTGCTTTCACCCATCGCTACACTATCTCAAAGATATCTTTTGTGAAATAAGAAACACAAAAAGTTTCTTGCATACCCTAAATAAACCTATGTTAGAGTTTCATTTGAACATTCATTCGGCAAATGTATAAATTTTATGATGCAAATGCAAAATGACTTTGTGTTTGTTGTAAAGACATCAGAACCCCATTTAAATAATATATTCCTTTAGATGATACTATGTTTTCACCACAAAGATCACTATAGATCTTTTATTGTTGAATCAACCTCGCTATCGGTCATGAAACACTTTATGTATGATTGGATCCAATTCATATTACTTTTCAAGGTGTAAACTTACCAAAGAACATCAAGGCTATGATTTAATTATAATAGGTATTTTTAAAATGAGATTGCCCATATCTTCGCTGGCAACCCGTTAAGGTTGCGTATATGGTGGGCAATCCACTTTTTTCAAACCATCGCCCTATTTGAGGTCGCCTTTTATGACAAATGTCTTTTTCTGCTTGCTAAGCTTACCAAGACCATCAAGGCTATGATGAATTTTGACGGTAGTTTTAAAATGAGATTGTTCTAATCTTGGCTTGGCAACATGTTAAGGTTGCCGCCATGGTGGGCAATTCACTTTTGCAAACCGCTACCCTATCTCGAGCCCTGCCTTTTGTGACAAAAACAAAAGTGAACTAAAGAAGACTTATGTCAACAAGATTTTGACAAATGTTATAGTTTTATAATGAATTTTCTATTTGTTTGTGTGTATTCCTATTTTTGATAGATAAATATACACTCAAGTCTCGCAGACACCACAAAAAATCTTTGCGTATGACTTTCGTAAACATCCGTATGCTTTCTCTTAAACTTTTTATAAAGGTTGTCTAGCCTGTTAAAGTGATAGATAAGTGAGAGATGGTCCGATCAGCACACTCTTTATCCGCACTGAATTACCATTAAAAACAAACCAAATGTAACATTACAAATGTGTTGGTAAACAATCGCTTGAGTTGCAACCACAACAATTACCTATCCAAACAACCCCTATCTTTTATATATGCAACTATGACACCTTCTTTAACATCAAGTATACTATGATGAATTATAATGGGTCTTTTGATGCATAAGATTGGCTATATATTGGATTGGCAATCACCGAAGTTGCACCATGGTGGACAACCCACTTCTTAAAATCACACCCTATATGAGCTGTTTTGATATGTATCGATTATACTAGATTAAATAATTATTGTTAATTTGGTCTCTTAAACATCATTTGCACTGATCACAAACAAAGCTACGAGACCAAGTGCTAGACTTTTTCAGCTTATAAACCGTGTTCCTACGATAGCAGACTCGACATTCATAATTCATAGATCATAGATCTTGCATTCATTATAGAATTGTTATTTGTATATGTTACTTTTGATCCAAATGTTTTTAGATGTTAAGATTCTTATAGTTGTAATGTTACGCTATATATGTTTATAGCTTTTGAATAAAATGAGCTTTTACAATAAATTAATTTTTATTTTTATATCCAAATGCAATATACTATATATGAGTCACTTTATTTCGCTTTCCCATAAATCCACGCTACCAAGTGACAAAATTCTCACCATTCATCTATTGATCTAAGGGTAGGGTTTAACCTAAGATTTAAAGATAAACCTAAGTCCATGTTTTTTTTGTCTTTTGTCTTTCTTTTTATTCACATTTTTTCACGCTTTTTGTTTAAATTAACGCTTTTTTTTTAATTTGTGTTTTTTCTTCGATATCATACGTCATCGTCGCTTTCATACATTTTATACGTTTTCGTCCGCTTTTCTTACGCTTTAGCTTTCATCCTTTTCATCATTTTTCGCTTTCATCCATTTTCATCCGCTTTCGACGTGTTTAATCTTTCATACGCCGCCTGTTTCGTAGGTTTTCCTCCGCTTTCTTATGTTTCGCCCATTTTCTTAAGTTTTCGTCCATTTTCATACGTTGACTATCACGCGATATTCGAATATCACTTGTGATTATTTGAATATCACTTTGTGATATTCGAATATCATTTGTTAATTCCGAATATCACTTGATTTTCTCGAATATCACTCGTGATATTCTCAATATCACTTGTGATTTGTCAATATCACTCGTGATATTCTCAATATCACTGCGATATTATGAATATCACTTGTGATTTTTGATATCATCGCGATATTCGAATATCACGTGTGATTTTCATGTTACAAAACATCGCTTGAAAATCACTTTAAATATTCAAAAATCGGTTGTGATATTCGTAATATCACATATTATCACTTGCGATATTCACAAAATCATTTGTGATATTCGATATCACTTGTGATATTCAATATCACGTAATATCATTTGCTATTCGTAATATCACTTGTGATATTCAAACGATAAAACGCCTAAAACGGCCGAAAATATTTAATAACGGACAAAACGATAAAACGGACTAAAACGGACTAATATGTATGAAAACGTAAAACACGTATGAAAACGCACGAAATGTAATGAAAACGAACAAAATGTATGAAACGGACGAAACATACGAAATGTATTTAAACGGATGAAGGGAAGAAAAACGCGAATTAAAAAACGAATACCGTGAAATAAAAAACAAAACAAAAACATGAATTTAGAAAACGTGAATTAAAAAAAAAAAAAAAAAAAAAAAAAAAAAAAAAAAGCCGTGAATAGAAACAAAAACGTGAATTAAAAAATGACAAAAGAAAAGTGAATTAAAGAAAAAGAAAAAGACAAGAAAAACACGAATTTGTGTTTATGATTAAATCTTGTGTTAATCACTACCATTGATCAACTAGATTATGGTGGAAATTGTTCCTAGTAGAAGATCAAAGAAGAAAGAAGATTCAAAATTTCTACTATATAATAACTAAATATTTCTAACATTTTATTACAATGATATTCATATCAATTACTTTGACATCATGCTTTTTTTTTACGCTGACTAAACTAACAAACTAACGTATATAAACATCTCGCAGCAATGCGCAGTCATATATACTCATTTATTTACAAAACTAGCTGATACGGTGCTTTGTACTATTATTAATTAATACGTAGTATTTAATTACAATACGGTGACCGGTAAATTGACAAGGTAAAGGAGCAACTTTATTCAAAATTTATTTACAAAACTAGCTGATATGGTGCCTTGTACTATTAATATTTAATTACAATACGGTAACCTGTAAATTCACAAGAAAGGAGCAACTTTATTCTAGCTTGAAAGAAAAAGTATTTCGTAGACAGTGGTAGGTTATACGGAGTGGTTCTCCATAAGGTAGCAGCAGGGTTTGGGGTTTAGGGTTATTGTTGGTTTCCAAGACAAAATTTCAGCCGCTTGGTGAGTTTTCATATCATAGACTTCCATCTTGGTAGATAGTGTCTAGTCTAGAGAGTAAATTGAAACAATCGTCCTTGTGGTTTAGCCAAATTACATATTTAGTCTTCGCGCTCATTAAGACAAAATCGTCTCAATTTTTCATTTATTACGCACTTTTGCCCTCCATCACTAATCAAGTGTTGTTCCCGCAATAGTTAGACGTTAGCCCTTTTTGGCTAGTGGTTGTTGCAGCCCCATCCTTTAACCGTCATTGCCAGCCTTTTTAACTAACTATCGCTTATAATTTAAAATTTCCGCTCGTTTTTATATCGCTTTCATCCGCTGTTCTGCTTTTATCCGCTTTCTTACGTTTTGTCTATTTGGACATATTAAAAAAAATCAATTCTTTTTAAATATGGAAAAAAAAATGAATTTTTTTTTCAAAATTTTAATATGTCGAAATCTTTTTTTTTCCAAAAATTTTTTTTCAAAGTTTTTTTCGGAAAAAAAATTTGGAAAAAAAATTCGGAAATAAAGTATTTCGAAATTTTTTTTGGAAAAAGTAATTTTGAAAAAAAAATTAGAAAAAAAAATTTGGAAAAAAATATTTCCAAAAACATTTTTTGAAAAAAAAAGTATTTCGAAATTTTGAAAATTTTGAAAAAAAAAAATCAAAAATTTTATTTTATTTTTAATTTTTTTCAAATTAAAAAAAAATGATTTTTTTTTTAATTTGTTGAAATAGGAAAAAAAACGTAAGAAAACGAACAAAATTATAAGAAAAATTAAAAAAAACTTAAGAAAAACAGACAAAAACAGATGAAAATGGACAAAAACGGATAAATACAGACAAAAACGTAAGGAAAACGAATGAAAACGGATAAAACGTAAGAAAAAGGATAAAAACAGACTAAAACGGATGAAAACGTATAAAAATGGACGAAAATTTTAAATTATAAACGGCCGTTAGGTTAAAAGACTGGCGCTGCAACGATTAAAGGACGGGCGCTACAACGACCATTAGCCAAAAGGGCTAACGTGTAACTATTAACGGAACTCACTTAACACATTTAGTGATGGGGGACCAAAAGTGTACGCAATTAGGACTTCATATTTTTTAGTGATATATAAATAGTCCCTTTTGGATTATAAGGAATCATCAAAGTCAATCACCCGATCACATGGAAGTAGATACCTCTCTACCACCATCCTCGACACATATTCCACCACCATCACCTTTGGTTGAACCACCTCCAAATGTACCTCCACAAACCCTTCCTTCTTTTGTGGGAACTCAACCCAACCTTCCATCTCAAGCAATTCCATTTCTACCTCCACCATTTCCTAGCCATGACAAATATTGTTATCTTTGTCAACATGTTGAAGGCTTGGTACATGAACTACGTGAAGAGCAACGTTTCAGGTTTTATCACCTCCTCGAACGTTTTGATGAGGTCAACAAACCTAAACAACCTTGAGCTTAATGATTCAAGTGGTTTCCTAGTCTTAAGCTTAACTTAGATTGATTAGGAATCATATTTCTTGTTTAAGTCATTCTCTTAGTTTTAGAGATATGTAGATCATTTCTCGTTTTTTTATTGAATAAAACTACATGTTATATGTTGTATTATCTTGAGAATATGTTTGGTGCCTTAATACATAACTCATTTTGATGTTAACTTCACATTTTACATCACCATTGCTGTCTTAAGCTTACAGGCAGATGGATTCCTCAGTTTTGCCTAGACGGATCCCTCTAAGGGAGGAACCGTGGGATCCGTGCAATAGAAGACTTTTTTTATTACTAACTTGAGTCTTATTTGCAGGAAATTATGCATTATATACTTGTTTTCTAACCTTTGTTTCGTAGATTTTCAATATACACATGAAGACTTTGACACCCTTAGCTGTGGGAGTTTCGTGTCAGCAAAACAATTGCAAAATCATTTGCAATACTTTCACATATGATTACAATAACTACATGACGCCCTCCTTCCAAAGGAGCACTCGCTGGTGGGGAGCATGTTCAAAAAAGACGAAACCATTTGCAAACTTAATTGCAAAGCACTCAAAAGGGATGGACTGTCAAAGGGAGCTAAGACGAGAATCCTTCTCTTCCTTACTCTCTATTTTTCTTATTTTTCTTTTCACATGTTTTCTTAAAACAATGTGTTAGTTTCTTCGACGCTCTTTTGTTTCGACAAAAGGGGAGAAGAGAGTAAAACCCAATTCAAACTTTTACTAATTTTAGTTTTTCTTAAAATAATCTTATGTTTTGTCATCAACAAAAAGGGGGAGATTGTTAATACAAATAAGCCGTAAAAACGTTTATTTATATTTTACGATTTTATAATGTTTTGTCGATAACAAACGTAAAATCATTTTAACGAAACAAATAAAATACGTAAATAGTTTGAGCCAATAGTTTACTAACACACTTACGTTTTCATATAAAACACTAAACAAGTAATAGTGCTTTCATATTATAGTAATGCATATATATAACAACTAGTGTTTACATAATGGTATATATATATATATATATATATATATATATATATATATATATATATATATATATATATATATATATATATATATATATATATATATATATATATACATACTAGTATGTATTGTAATGGGTAATGTAATGGTAAGAATCTAAGTACTTGACCCATTAACTAGATACATTGAATGTAGTTAGGTAAACCCAAAGTCCATGACCCATACCCATGGAGCATGATCCATGACCCATTGCATGACATCATGCATAAGTCATAATGGGTATTATCCATGACCCATTGACTAGATGCATTGCATCTTCTAGATATATTGTATCTATTTAGATACCCATGGTTCAAAGTCTATAACCCATGATCCATGATCCATGACCCACAACCCATTTAGGGGGAGCGTCCTACGGATCCCTAGGAATACACTAGACGGATCCCTCAAGCAAGGGATCCGTTGGACAGTAGCAAGTTTTTGCCTTTAAATAGAGAGACATTTCCTCATTGTAACTCACCCCCTTTCACATACATTCTCTCATAATGTTGTAAACTCTCTAACCTCATATCCAAAGGATCTTTCTATATAGTTTTGTGTTTGTGTGATTCTCTAGGTTCCTCTTAAAGGCGAGATCACCACCTCTTGAAGTCGAGCAAGCTCAAGTTCATGGGTTGCCAAGCTTCGTCATCATCAAGACTACTAATGTTATCTAGTTGATAGTTCTTTCTTCTCTCATTAGAAGTGTTGTGTTGAAGACATACGTGAAAGATGTCAAAAGGGTCAAGTCGAAGGCATTAGTGAAAGGTGCCGAAGATCCATGTCAAAGGCATTAGTGAAGGGTGTCGAAAGACCGTGTTGAAGGCATTAGTGAAGGGTGCATAGGAGTCATGTTGAAGGCATTAATGAATGGTGCCTAGGATTCATGTCAAAGGAAATAGTAAAAGGTGCCTAGGGTGTACATTTGATATGGTGTGTCGATGTACAAGATAGACTAGTTTGGGTCAAAGGATATTGATATTCTTATTGATGTTATTATAAGGAGTGGATCTCCTTTAGGTGTTGTGTAGTGTTGGGTAGTAGTTCTTCCTTTGTAATGGAACTCGGTATCTAGCCTTGTACCGAATAAAGTGTAGGCGACATTGTGATAGGTTTGGTTCTACCTCGTGGAAGAACCCGGTGTTTAGCCTTGTACCGGATAAAGAGTAAACGATGTTGTGAAGGCTTCTCCACCATAAGGAGTTGGTGTTGTGTAGTGATTACGAACTCTCGAGTAGGTGACTCGGGGAGTGGAGTAGGGCAAGCAAGGTTTCCTTTTAGCCGAACCACTATAAACAATCGTGTCGTGGTTTTGTGTTTCTTACTCTTTACCTTTGCATTACTTATTTACATACTTATCTATCAACATCCAACATACACATCAAATAGATTGACATAAGTCAATCTAAAAAGTTTAAAACGAAGTTTTAATCGGTAAAACTTATCAACCCCCTTCTAGTTTTCCACAACAAGCACGTTACACTTCTTATCACATATTTGTCCTATACTTAGAAGGTTAAAGTTTAGGTTTCCTACGTGACACACATCATTAATGGTTAGAGATTTGTTAGAAATCGTACCTTTACCGACGATTTTGCTTTTGCTATTTTCAAATACCACATTTCCTCCATTGAAGGATTCATATGTGGAAAATAAATCTTTATTACCGGTAATATGCCTCGTGCACCCGCTATCCTTGATCCATTCATCCGGATCTAGGTCGACCTTTAAGCACACCTAAGAAAACAATTAACTTAAAAGTTTGGTCCCCATTTGTTCAATGGTCCATTAATGTTATACATTTCATTCATATTAGGCATATATGGAAAAGGTGAGTATGCATTCCTTGGTGCAAAGTTTTGAAATGGAAAACCGTTTTGTACATTAGGATTCCATCCCATTTGATGGTTACTTCTCGGATAAACATTATTAGGTCTCCTTATAAATGTGTTTGGTTTTGAAAATGATGGACCTTTGTTTCTTATAAAACTTTGATTTTGTCTTGGAGGTGGTTGCCTAATAGTAACATAGGTTGGTTTCTTCTTATTAACAATAACAAAATCGATTCTAGATGAAGTGGCTATATTATTATTACTGTTTGCTGTTACAAACCCACGGATCCCTGATTTTGTACTAGAAGGTTCCCTTTCCGTGGGATCCGTGACAACAGTGTCTTGTTTTTCTATTGCTTTGACGAATTGTAAGAAGAGAGTTGAGTTACAATGAAGAAATGACTCTCTATTTGTAGGCAAATTCTTACTACTGTTGCACTGATCCCACAGATCCCTTACATGAGGGATCCGTCCAGTGCAAACTGAGGGATCTGTGAGACGCTCCTCTTTATCCATGGGTTATGGGTCATGGGTCATGGATTATGGGTCATGGGTCCTAGACTTTGAACCATGGGTATCCAAGTAGATACAATGTATCTAGAAGATGCAAAGCATCTAGTCAATGGGTTATGGGTTAGCTCCATGGGTTATGGATATGCTCCATGGGTATGGGTCATGGGTTATGGTTTTTACCCATCCTAATAAACTATTACAATAAATGAATCATTACATCAATTAATATTAAATGACTATATATGTAGATGCTTTACAAAAATAACATGTATCCTTATAATTTTACTTATGATAACTTTATATTTGTTATCAACAAAACACAAAGAGATCGCTAAATATTAATAAACGTTTTTACGATTTATTTATATTAACATAATGGACTACATAAAATATCCGATATGTATGATGAACTACATATAAACCAACAATTTATGTTTGCCGATTTCTACCTTCTGTTGTCTTTCTCTTTCCAATTTGTATTGCTCAGCGAGTGGGAGTTTTTCTAGCACCTGTCATGTAATCCAATTAGTCATAAGAAGCAGATTCCATAGATTTAATTCACATTTTTTTTGGACGGCAAGATTTAAATCACATTTTTTTTTGAATGGCAAGATTTAATTCACATCAATCATCAGTTTAACTAGTTAACAAGTGATATACCTGATGGTCAAACTTAGTGCGCTCCATGGCCCTCATGTCGCTATGTCGCACCAAATCATCTGGCCTAGTACAATCTTTAACCGGTGGTTTTGCCAAACACTGATATTAGTCAAGGCCAAAGTCGTTAAAACTTGTGTGAGTATTAAGCTTTACAATCTAACAAATTTTGAATATTAAACTTTTAAATTTATGACAATATGCTGGTATATCTCGCACAATCTAATATTTAGTGGGCCGATTATGCTCACAAAAATTGCATAATCTAATAACAGTAATAACTTTTCTCATAAAAAGTGATTTAGGAGGCTTAAAAACACTGGGTGACTTTGACCTGTTTAACCCATTGGAGATGATATATAACCCAAATTGACCCATTTATTACTTAGCAGGTTAATATCTCCACCTCATGGAAGTTTCAAAATAGCTTCAAAACTTGTTGCAAGACAAAAGGATTTTACCTTTGCACACCGCAAGTACAACCTTAGTGCTAATTCAGGTGCTGGAACATATGAAAGCGTCTCAATTGTCTGACATGCAAAAGAAGTCATTGTTATTAACCTAAGGGTAAATGACAAGAAATAAAAGCTACATGAAATAAATCCCTTGTTTGAAGCAATAATCTGACAATTGTATTATTCATTAGAATATGGATTGATATATTATGCATGGTACGTTAAAAAATGCTATCATGCATCACAGTTTTAAACAGACGCATCCAAGAAGAGAGACATTGGACATAATAATAAGGGTTATGGTACAGAAAAGTTACTAAAGTTTACAAAAATTTGTCCTAGGTAATATAGTTTCATTTTGTTCGATTAGGTTACTAAACTTTCGGTAAGCATACACTTCAAAATTCGTGTTAGTCCGAGTAACTTGATGTATATTTTTTGATAAGTTCAAGAACTCGAGTGAACAAAATTCAAAGTTCAATAACCTTAACATTCACTTTTATAAGTTCATTCTGAAGGTGAACAAAGTCTCAAAGTTCAGTAACCTAGATGAACAAAATGAAACTATATTACCTTAGGACAAATTTTTTGTTAACTTTAGTAACTTTTGTGTACCATAACCCTAATAATAAATATGAAGATGTACTCTAGAGACTATTCAAGAGAATTTGGTACCTACTACCAGTAGCTAGTCATGTAATATGTATTATACTATCCAGATTCAAGAGATATACTTCACACAATTATTAAGGCATTACGTATAGAAATTTACAGCTCTTGAAACTTTATAATCACCAGATTGAATTGAATGGTTAGCTTTCAAGTATGAAGAACCAATGACTACCTTAATATATTTTAAGCACCGATATGTCAGCCACGTGTATATCTAGTCCACGCAGGCTCATCTCAAGCTCACACACACTCTTTCTAATCGAATATTTTTGTTTATTCATAGGACGCCGTTGAGCAAGCATTTGAAAATCGTCGATAGAGTCAGTCGTGGTCGCAAGCTTAGGTAGCTTGCCCACCGCTGATCGTGTTTTGAACACTAACAACCATCATCATCGAACAACAATCACCGTAATCGACAATGTTGCACCACAACACTAAAGAAAGGTTTCAATGGGGTAAACACCAATTGCTATTTCGTAAGTAGCAATAGTTATGTTGTCATGACTTTTGAGCTGAACTAATTAGAAGGTGCATAAACACGGAGGTAGTTAATAGGTAGTGTACAGCTAATTGTGGTGAAATAAAGGATTAGGCTCAGAATGTATATAGAGGTAGCGTCACAGAAGTGCCCGAGCTCCACAAAGGCTGCAAAGAAAGTCGGTTGCACACCAGCCGTATATGCTAAAAAATTTGATTTATTAAAGCCATACATATTATTATAACATGCCTTGAAGTATATGTAGCCGGGAAATGTATACCTTCACAACGAAAGCTCCATTTGCAAATTTCTTTCAAGAGTTCTTGATCATTACCGAATTTAAGTCCTAATACTATGCCCACCACAACCTGTTTCAATGCAGAATATTTGTTAAATTAGCAGGTGACAAATGATCATTTGGATTAACTGATACAGAATTACATATACACTTACATTCATCATATGACAATATTTAGACATACGGTAAACAAACAGCTTGGATGAGCTCAAATTTCAAAACTTTATGTGCTAATCATATTCTAAATCATCAAATTGAAAACACATTAATAGCTAAGATAATATTGTCAACAATAACCAAAACAGGGAATTAATTAAATGTGTACCAATGAAAAGATGATCAAGCAAGATGATCTATGAATACCACTAACGTCATAGATCATCAGTCCACAACTATCACCGCCGCTGTAACTGAGACCCAAAATCCATGAAACAAAACGGTCGATATAAGAGGATACACAAACCATGGCTATAACTGTAATAAGCTGCATTCCCAAGATACAGATGATCACACATTTATTGAGTCCACATAAGCTCATGACAGGCTCTCACACACTCTTTTCTAATCAAAATTTTTATTCATAGGATGCTGTTGAGCAGGCATTTGAAGACCGGCGATAAAGATGCCATGGCTGCAAGCTTAGGCAGTTTGCCCCACCATTGATCGTGTTTTCAACACGCACAACCATCACAATACGGAACAACAATCAACTGAATCAGACAATGCTGCAAGGTACCACGTCATTAAGGAAACGTTTCAACGGGGTAAACACCAATACCGTTATTTCTGTAAGTAGCAACAATTATGTTGCCCTGACTTTTGACATGAACTAATTAGAAGGTGCATAAACACAGAGGTAACCAATAGGTAGTGTACACCTAATTAGAAGAACATAACCAAATGTTAACCAAACAAAAATATGGATGTAGGGAAAAAAATGTTATCGGGAAACTGGATAAATCCATACAAAACCTAAAGAATTTATCAGGTTTAATAAGAACAAGAATGAAGTCAAAGAGATCGAAGAATACAATCACTTCAACCTAGAAAAAAGATCATCAAAAATAATAAAAGATCATATGAGCACATAAAAAAAAGCAACAATGATTTAATTGCATCCTCAAAACCCTATTTTTGGCATACTTAGATCCTCATCTTGCTTCCTTTGTTGTGACCTCACAATGTAAATCACACTTATTTACTGTGTGTTTGCGATGTATGTGATTGTGTGTGTGTGAGAGAGAGAGAGACAGAGGTGAAAGAGTAAAGTGAAAAAAAAAATTTTGAAAAGTAAAAGAAAATTATTTTTAAGTGAAAAAAAATGAAAAGTAAAATTAAAAAATACAGTACACACAATCTAAGCAAAAGATTGTGTGTCATTTATAATGTACATTTTTACTTTTTCAAAGCAAAAAGTACGCCGTCGGTTGAGCGGACCAATGAAATACTCATCGAGCATTGACTTTTATTAAAAGACAAAAAGTGGGTACAGTGAATTAGATTTGGTGCAGATTTGGTGGGCCATTGTACTTTTAATACAAGGTACAAAGGGGTGGACACTTGACAATAAATTAGTGGAGTTGAGCAGTTGAGCAGTCGAGCATGACCAAAATGGGAAAGGCACAAAAAGTGACCTTGTAACGGACCATGCTTGAGTTTTTGGCTTATTTTGGGAATTTTATCTTTACGAAATAAGATGATGGGGGTAGGTGGTGATAAAGATAAATATAAGAGATGGTGGTCGGTGGTGATAGTAGGATATATAAAGGAATAAGATGTTGTTAAAAATAAAGGGAAAAAGACTAAAATACCATCACTTGGACTGACTTAACGTGCGTTATTTACAGCCGTTGGAGGGAGGGACAAACGGCGGATAACGTTTGCCCATTAAGGTCGAAGGGTGCATTTTTTTCGGTCAAAGAATGAAAGGCTGCAGTCAATGCAAACTACAAGGACGAACGGTGTAATTTACTTTAAACTTTCATATCGATTTCTCTCATCCTCCTCAACTCAGTTTTATTATGTTCACTTGACATATGGTGCATGCTCTAAATACAAAATGATCAATTTCACAGGTAAATGTTGCTTGGTTCGAAGTAGATCCTGAGATAGAATATGCTCTGAAAAGGGGCGAAGATCTTGGACTAGCTTAGGATTGTCTCCTGATCTGCTACAACAACTGAGGTACTCCGAAATTTTACTCTTTCTAGCTCTTGCATGGCAACAACTTACGAATATTTGTAGTGACATAGCACCCATTATTCATGAATATGTCGTTGGATGTCAAATTATACATTAACTGAAATCAATTAATAGATCGCACAATAAGTATTTGGTGAAAATTTTAACAAGGCATTGTTTTAATTTACAGGTGTTGCTGTAATTGCTGCTTATGGAGGCTGTTTGGCGTAAAAATTATGAAGGGCCACATATGATTGCTCTGAAGACCCACAATCTATTCCTTCAACTGGATCGGTGGGTGGATTCAACGGGTGTGTTCAATATTGTGACCGTAATTCAGCTTCAGCCGGATAAAGTGAGGTTGGTAATGTCCATTTTTGACAGGAAACTTTCAGTGTTAGTTTGTCCTCTCGGTGATTTGACAGATTGTGTTGCTAATCATCTTCAACCAACATTTGATTATCCCAAGAGGACAAAAGCTATTTGTATGATATTTATGTTTGTATATACTTGAGTGGTGTATATGGGATTTCTTAGGGTAGAGGGTGTGGTTTAAAATTTTCTTTCGTCACATCAACTGCACGTCATCAAAAAATACTTTATTTATTATTTCTTTCAATTTTCCTTCAACCATTAGAACATCTTCTTTCTCTTTTCTTAAAACTTTAATATTTTTTATTATTTAAAAATACCTTCAATACACACACAATCACCAACAACCAAAAGTGTACTATTTCACTTGTCTCTCTTCTTAAGGCTGCCCCCAGTAGAGCATAAGATCGACTTTGAGGATCGATTCCCAATCGATCTCCCTTGTTGTGGGGAATCGATCGTGGGTGACTTTTTACAAAACTTGGTCGTGATGCCGATCGATAATCGTTTGGTTTTGTGTGCATTTATTAAATATAAAAGGTATTTTTGTGGGGTATGTTTTTGTAGTGAGGTCGTTTTATCGGCGTCCAATCGCCCAAAGGTCATTTGGAGAGAAAAGGCGGCGTGGCGGAGAAAATTGGAGGATTGACCTCCTTCACTGGGGCAGCCTAAAATATACCATTTCATTTGTCACTCTCCTCAAAACTCTCGGGAGTATAGTCCCGCAAATATAAAGAAAGTGGATTTTCCTTAAAGGAAAGAAAATATAGAGTTTGACGTTTACTCTTTCTTTTAGCTACATGTCACCTTTCATTTGCTTTTCCTAAACCCACACCCTACACACTTATTAGAATCACTTTTGCTTTTTTACAGCAGATAAGTTGTTGCTTGGGGGCGTCTGTTTCAGCGCCAATCGTTCTTTCACAATAACGGGAAGAGCTTTGCTGATGTTGACGGTGGAGTTCTTGGTTGTCGTAGATTTAATTCAAATTTAGATCTTTTGTTAGAACTCAACTTATGGCTTGTTTACTTCTATCAGATTGGTGTGCTACAAATTATGTTTTATTTGGTTATGATAATATTTTAATTTTTGTAGTTTGTATGCTATTTGATGGGTTAAAAAAATTATTTTTCATGTTGTCTTTTATAATTTATTTATAGTTAACAATAGCTTTTACCATTTACTTTTGGTTTCATGATAATGTTCACATGGCAAAGCGCAACCAAAACAAAAAAAAAACCATAATCAAAATCTGAAATCCGAAATCCGAAATCGGAAATCGATTCCGTATGATTAAACCTCAAAAATGGAGTTATGCTTGATCGAGTATACCTACAAAACTTATTTAAATACAATCGAACGCATGCAAAAATCGTTTTTGAGCTTAGAACCCATGTTCACGCAACAACGCGCGAATATCCAATACCTCGTTCAAAACCTATAACAAACCAAAGCTACCCTTAGTCTGCTTTCGAGACAAGCAGATATAATTTAAGCAAGGGTTGAGTTATTCATACGGGGGCTATATTTTTATATATACCCCCCTATGTTTTTTTTTTTTTTTATTTTTTTATTTTTTTTTTATTTTATAATTTTGTTTATATCAAAAAGCCTATAAACGCGAAAACGCGAATCAGAATATAAAGTTTAATAAGCCCAAACGCAGAAATCGTCAGAATACGAATAGAACCCACAAAACTGTCAGATTGAAAAATGAGGACAGGGAATATTCCCGACAAGACTATGGGTAGTACAGATGAATAGTATGACCTTTAGCTTTAGCAAGCACACAATTTTTTTCTTTTCTTTTCACAAATTAAATATCTCGATAGCATATTCTCAATTTCAAGTAGAGTACTCGGTTTGTAGATGTGGCCTATAAAACTAGCTCATATGAGGAGAGAGGGTGTGTGAATTGGGAAGTGTCAGACAACAATGGTGAGTGGTGTACAAATGAAGTTGAGGGGATTCTCCATACTCGAGGACGTACAAGAACAATGGAAGCCGATCAACACTAACAAAAATCTCTTTACTCAATTCATCTCTGCAGTCGAAAACTTCTTCGGATTCTTGATACGATCATTCAACAACATACTCCCTCCAGAAAACCCTGATGAGCCGATCAGCCACTGGATCCACTTGGTCGCAAAATACCTAGCAGTCGCGGTTGTCGTGATCTTGGGTATATGTTGTTTCATCTGCTTGTTCTCGTGTCTTGTCTCCACTTGTAGCTGCTTGTTTATGTGCATCTTCTCCACGATTCAATACTTGTTTATGTGCATCTTCTCCACCGTTAAACTCTTGTTTATGTGCATCTTCTACAGCGTTAGATCCTTGTTTGGGTGCATCTTCTACATCGTTAAATCATTGTTTGGGTGCATATCGTTCACCGTTTGCTATATTTTCTCGTTACTCAAGGGGTGTTTGTGTGTTGGAGGACCAGCAACAGTGAAGATGATGGTAGCCCCTGGTATGGCTCCATTGAGGATAGCTAGGGCTGCATTCGAAGCTAGCCCCCAAGTGTATTTCGCAACCCTTCGGGCTACAGGGGCTGTTGTTGTTTAGTAGCTATGGTTAATTTGGATGGTGTGATGATGTTTATCTAGTAATCGTTAAGTCGTTGACGCTTGTTTTACTTTCAGTCATGAATGTTATCTTGTCTAGCTAGTTGTTAAGATCCAGTATGTAACTATGTCTATCTTAGTTCAATGTGTTTTAATTTTTCCTTCACTTTCGTTGGTAGGGATTAATTTTTGGATGAAATTTAATACACATCATAAAATGAGAATAAAACTGTCTTAATTGGTCAACAGAAGGGGGTAAAAAAATCATTACTCGTAGTTTGTTAGCAATAACAACACCCTTTCTTCTCTTGGTAGAATAATGTAGGTTTTGTTTTCTTCAGTAGTATGACTGTTTTCATTTTAGTTGATACGGGATAGAGACTTGTATAAGACTATAATGGTTGGTCGGATATCGGTCGACCCCCTTTGGTGACGTGTCCTAGGCATGGAAAGAAAAAAAAGTTGGTCGTATGCGATCGAGTTGTTGGTGTATGAAGTGTTTTATGACATATTTTTTGAGAGAATCGCGTATATATCTATTAAAACTGAAACTCGATATCGCCTCAAAATACGAGTTTTAATGCACGATGACAACGTAAGTTAAGCGTGTTTTGGGTATATATACGCAAATACGCAGCTTTTAGTGGTATATACGCGATCAATTCTATTTTTATGGCATTTTTATTTTTTATAGAGATGGGTTAACTAAATAAAGTAGCGAGATCTAACGATAAACGATCAGATCAAGACTGATAATATATTTACGACAGCCTCTTTTTTGCTCTTTAGCCAGGCCCATTTATTATTTTTCTTTTTTTTATTACATCAGTAATAAAGTTGTTTTGAAGAAAGAAAAAAGTTGTTTTGAAAGAAAAAAAACTGACGTGATAGTGCTTCTAGAGCGCATTTTCAACTATAACATAAATAACACCGTTCACGTTAGAGTCACATCAGCTTTAACATTTCACATTAACATTCTCAAAAAACACCCACAACAATAACATCAATAACATTTCATATTTTCAATTTCAACCTCTAAACTAAAACAAACATTTCATTTATTAAACTAAACATAACATTAAATTTGAAAACATATTACAATACGAAATTAAAAAAATACATCGAAAAAAAAAATTACAACAAATAAAAAAAATACATCGAAATTAAAAAAACACACCGCAAAAAAATAACAAAACATAGCAAATATTTATTTATCACCGCCGCCTCTCTGTTGTTGTCAGTACGCCGCTCAAGATTCTTCACCAAACACGCTCCATAAAGTTCATTGGAGTTGAGTATGCGTTGTTTGGCCGCAGATTTCTTTTGCCTTACGACCGTGAGTATCACATCTTTCGACACATCTTCGCCGCTTCAAATTTGCCGGATCGATCCACCCACGCTTCATTATAGTCACGTAATGCAAATTTTGATATTTTATAATCATGTTATGCAAAATAATGCAACAATACATGATTCTACATATCGTGGCAATTTCCCATCGACGTACGGTTGTTGTAGTATACCCCAACGGCCTGAAGAACACCAAAAGCACGCTCAATATCCTTTCGTGCACTTTCTTGTCTTCTATTAAAGTACGATGTTTTAAAGTGATTGTTGCCGTGAAGGATTTGAAGAAGTTGCCCACCGTGGATAAATTCCATCACCAAGAATACCCTTGTTCATACCTAGTTCCATTGACCATATAAGGTGCTCTTGGGGCATTGTCAAGAAGAATGCCGTTGAATAACGAGATTTATCTAAAACATTAATATCGTTATTCGCCCGCCATCCCAAAAATGCATGCCGATCCATAAATCTTGAGAAGCAACAACTTCAAGCATAATTGTTGGGTATTTTTATCACCCTAAAGAAATGCCTTGCCAAGCCAATCGGACAATTTTTCCATTCCCTGCATACAAATAATGCTACCAAGCATTCTAAAACCATGTTTTCTTCATGTTGTTGATAAAGTTTTGAACGCCTACCATGTTGGTTTTCTTAAATATCCCGGATAAACAAATCAATAATGCATTTGTTAAAATTATCAAGACATACTTTTGAAGTACTCGCACCCATTTGCAAGTATTCATCAAATGCACGGTGAGGTGTCGACGCCAATTGGCGACGACGACGACACTTCATTAGAAGACTTAAACTCATTCGACCAAGACAATCGGTGTTTGCCTAAAGAAAGTAAATGATCCGAATATTATCTAAGTATAAGATTCGATACCTTCAACTATTTGCATGAATAGTTTCCACTCATACAAAATCTTCTAGAAAATTCGATTTGAATACTTACAACCTTCAACGAATAATCGCTGAAAGCGACGTTCTTCCGCAATCTCACGCTCACGATATATATATGGCTACGAGCACGAGTAGGATGTTGAGATTCAATACCTTCTTCTTGTTCCAACCGAAAGTGATACTCAGACGCGGACGCCATAAATTGGAACTCTTCTTCGTCATCTCTCGTCTCGACCAAGACAGAGGAATATCACCAAATTCATTTGGATCCATTGTGAACGAACTTGATTTTTGAATTATGAAAGTGTGAGAGGAAGTATATAAATTGTGAATTTGAATTATGAAAGTGTGAAAAAAATGGAGTTTTAGTTGGGTATTTGTAGTGGTAAAAAAATGTTTTTGATTTTTATTATTATTTTTTTTTTGTAAAAACTAGCCGTTAGAGACTAGTTTTGATTTTTTTTTTAAATCTAACGGCTACTAGCCGTTGCAAGGACCGGTTTTGAAAATTGTTTAAAATTTTTGAATTTTTTTTTTTTTAATGCTATTAATCAAGCGTTAGCGACTAACGCGTAGGACTAACGCCGAAATAACGCCACCTCCAATGCTTAACGCCACTAACGGACGTTATTTGGCCCTCTAATGCCATCAGGGGCAAGCATGGTTGAACATGCCTAAGTGGTCAGTGGTCACATTACACTTGGCCTAAAGATTTTGTAATTTTATGTAGGTGATTTTAAACTTGAACTTTAGCAACTTTACTCGCTTGTTTCGTTTGATAAAAAATCTTAGAGAGAGAGAGAAAAAAAAAAAAAAAAAAAAAAAAGTACTCTGTAGGAGATTTCCATAAATTTGTAGCAGATTGTTGGTTTCAAGACAGATATTGGAAGGATGTTCACGACATGAAATCAGATCGGCGAGTAGTCATATCATAGATCTCCCTCTTGACCTGCATGTTTATTTATGGACAAATTATCCACACCCTCTCATAGAGAGAGTATCCAATAATTGGGTAAATCGCGGGCTTGGACGGTGTGCATCGCGGGTTATACAGTTTGATCAAAATATAAGCTAGGAGGGTATCTATATCACATCCCGCTTATTTATTGAGGTGAGTTATCCACACCTTCTCATAAAGAGGTATCCAATCATTTGATGCATCATTGGTTTGTACGGTGTTTATCGCGTGTTGTATGAGTTGACCAAAAACTCTTGATGTGACAATATAGAGAGGGTTTGTATAACATAGCCTGTCCAAAAATTATTGTTCGGTTGAGTTTTTCTATCTTTTCAAACCCCATAAGGCTTGTCGCATTCGATCGAGTAACATCGGTTGGCCAAGCAAATTTTCGAGGGTCGACCGATTTGGACATCGGTTGTCATGGATGTGGTGCCCGGTTGCCACATCGGGCGTGGTCCCAAAAAACCAAACATCGGTTGGTTTTCACCGACGCCGACGCTACCTTTGCTTCCATTTCAACGTAAACATGCACATTAAATACAAAATTAAAATCGACCGCTGGTCATACAAAAAAAAAAAAAAAAAAATTCAAACCTATTTTACCACTCTATAAATACCCACTTCACCTCAAACACAATTCACAACTTACTACTCTATAAAAATCATCGGTCGTCGACCGGGCATCCGGGTTGTCTCGGATCACGGAGAGAAATGATCACATAAGTTGTCTCAAGTTCATGACGGGACTAGCCTAAATAAAGTTTTCCTAAATCCCTACCAAGAAGCTAGATTTACATTGAATCCGTGAGACTCTCTATACATTCTTTCACATTCTTTTTTCTTTTACTATTTAAATAATATTTTTTATTTAAAATTAATTATAAAATATATTTAAATAAATATATTTCTTACTCCTAAACATACCCCAAATTTAAATCCTAAGCTAAATTCAAATTCTAATCCAACTTAACTTATAAACTAAACGGAGCCTTAAACTTGTTAGAGTCAAAAGATCAAGTTTGAAACCAACCCAAGAGGAGGCTGGAGTGCATCCAAATAGGCTTTGTGGATACAAAGCGAACTGTTTGTTTTACCACGTAAACTCACCATTTAAAGTTGTTAATGTGCGTAAAAGTATGGCTAATTACCTTTGAATCATATACTTCAGGCTCTGAAATGACGCTTTTGTTCGGATATAACACTCAGTAGCTTCTTTTCTTAATTTTAATTTCACGAAAAGATAGATTATGAACACTCGAACTCGGGTGTTTTTGGACCACCATTGTCCAACCCAAAGAATAGCCCCAAGAACTCTCCTGGCTTTGCTGGGGCACCAATGGAGTGAAAGACGAGCCAAGATTGTGACCCGAGCTCTTATTCCACGCCTCCAAAGGTGTCCCATAGGTTTTGTGGAGGTGAAAGACTATACGAAGAACGCAAAGATGAGACTTAAACCCGAAATCAATCGACTAAAAACAAGTCTTTCCAATAATTGGGCTAATGATGCATTGGTTCTTAATTCTAATGTAATTATTAAATTCTCTAACAAATTAAAAAGTACATATTATTTATACTACTTATAAAAGGTTTAAGCCCTCTTTCTTATTAATTATTTTAAACCTGTAACACCCCAAAAATAGTTTGCAGCTGGAAGAAAAAGTTTTGACGCTACTCAATTGGATCATAACACAAGTGAAAATAATAAACTTTTCAGAAAAGATTTCATTTATTAAAATAAAATAGAGTTTACAGGCCGATTTGTTGCGGAAAAATGGCCCATTAATAAAATGCCATCCCTATTAGAATCGTAGTCATCTACGACTACGCCACGCCAACGCCCAAGTCATTCCAGAGTTAGCTATCGCCTTTTCATCCCGAAAATACATGCTAAAAAGTCAACACGATGGTTGAGTGAATTCATGGGTTTAGTAAATAAGCGAGTTGATCACAAGATTTTCAAGTTTAGAATAAGCTATAGGCTACGTTGTTATACGCCCATAAAAGAAAGTTGATATTATTGCACTAAGCTCATGACACCAAACTAACATACACCTAAATTATCGGTGTAAGTAAATAAAATTGCCCTCCGAGATGTAATAGCCAATTACATAGAGATACCAAATATAGTGCTTGGCTTATTTCCGATAACCGAGCCTGGGTCGTCAATTCCCATGGTACTATCCACGATATTTGCGCTCACCGCAAGTGATTAATGGTTCATGATGTAGGGGACTTTTGGCAAACCACTTAGGCAGAGTCATAATATCAAAAGTAAAGCAAACAGCAAGCAATTGTGATCATAAAAGCAGAGTAGCATGTATTCTCCCCGAGGAGTTTATAAAGCAGTTAAAAGAGTAAAAGTGGGGCTATGAACTCACCTTAGTCCGAAGCAATGCAAGAATCGATGCTTTATGACTAGCATCGAAATGAAACAAAGTAGTATCACGGTGTGGAATCGCATAACGATACAAGAGTATAGGCACAATGGCTCGCCATCCGCTCAACCTAGTAGTGTAAGGCTTATCTCGTGATATGTATCGTAAAGTAATTGAGTTTTCAAAAGATACTTGTTTTAGTTTTCGTGGATTACTCAGACAATGTTTGTTTAAAAGTATAATATATCGATCACAAAAGTTTATCATTAATGTTTCGTGTGGTGGTAAGAAGACAAGGCTCGACAAGTAACTCACGCCAAATATAACTCACACTAAAGCGTAATGTATATCCCCATACATTATAAGAATAGTCAAGTAGTTTTGACCAAGACTCAAGAACACACACCAAAGCATAAAACATATATAAAGGAACTAAACAAGTAAGAATCATCTAGCAATAAAACAAGCAAATGGTTTGAGCCTTAGGCATTTATAAGAAACTCTAGATAGTTTAGAAAAGTCAATTAGACTTTATAAGAAACTCTAATTATAATAACGTTTCATAATTTTTATAAAATTGTTGGGTTTTATATAAATAAAAGGATTTTCAAATAGAAGTATAAGTTTAATAAGTTTTATAAATTCCGATATGATGCGTCTGCTTATACAATATTTTCGTGTTAATAGACTTTAATGAAAACTTGATTTTTAAAACAATATATCCCATCGACGATAATTAAACATGTGTTCTAGTTAATTACTCCAACCCGTTTCAATAATAACTTAACTAAATAGTTTTAGTAGTTAATCAAATTTTTAGATTATGTATTAGTTATTGTTTTGCCACTTATCATTAGTTTCATCTCATATATTGGTCCATACGAGTAGAGTCTAATTTATCACCTCCGTCTCGAGTCCAAATAGTCCGATATAAGTCCAATATACGTAAAGTTCAATAGCAAGTGTCAACCACGAGTTACCGAAACGTACCAATGAACACAAGTCAAACCAATATCTCGTTAGTTTGTTAATTTGATAACTCGTAAAACCCATTTATCATGTTAAATTTACGCTTAACAAAATCCAACTCTTACCATTAGCGGTGCCCTAGGCGTTAACATTCCAAATGCACACCTAAGTACTAATGGGCTTCGCCCATTGACTAAACAAACACACATACTCTTTGTGGGCTTTGAGCCCATTCAAGTCCAACACCCAAATTAGCGTAACATTACGCAAACCGAAACGCAGACCTTAAACACAACGCCCCCGGTGTTTTTCCTTTGAACCATAATGAATCAAACACACCTGTGTGTGTTTCGTTTGACAAGTCGAGACCAAGGCACACCTTTGTGGGTTACTACTTGATCACGAACCAAAAGAAACATCAAACATCCAAACGGGTTACCAACCGACCGAGACCAAAACATGCAACAACTACCCTCGTGTGTTCCATTACTGATCAAACAAAATAAGACCCATATGCGGGTTCACGTCCCAATGTAAGCACGACAAACAACAACGACATCATCACAATAACTTTACCGGTTATAGATGATTCTCATGGACTCAAGACTAAGCTACACCCATTGACATATTACCACATGGAAACTGTAACAAATAAAAATCCGAACACCATCCGAAATAACCTTAACCACACGAAACACTACTCAAAACGCTTTTAAATTTCATTAATCCATGAACACTTAATACTTAAATGCATCCGATTATTACCACGGAGGCACGGACACATTTCAAATCGATGTATTCGGTTTCAATATTCATAAAACAACACAAAGCATAATAAAACGTTTTTGAATACTTTAATTCCACGAAACTAGACAAATCAAAGGACCAAGAAAGAAATAAAAGATCGTGGCATTCAACTTACCACGTTAGCAAACGAGAGAGAGAGAGATTTAGGAGGAGCTACGCGGCGGCGGTTGCCATCACTTGGATTTACTAACTCAACACAACTCAAACTTACACTACTCGATCTAAACGTTTCACCCTTCAAATAATTATCACCATGCATCCGAATATTAAATTCAAGATCTAGCACGCGTGAGGTTTCTCACCGCGTGTGGTGTGCAAAAGAGCCACGAGGTTCCGATCTATCTTCCGAGGTAGGCGGTGAGTAATGGTGGTGGCCAAGGCGGCACGCGCGGTTTCCCGCGATGCTGGTGGTGGCTATTGGTAGAGAGAGAGAGGAAAGAGTACTTATTTTAGAGAGTGAATGTGTGTGTTATATAAAATGTGTTAAATGAATTTTAATAAATTGGTGGGTTTATATATGATGAGGAGGGCTAAAATTGTGCAAAGGATAGTAAGAGGGCGCAAGTAAAACATGGGTGAGGGACCAAAGCCGCCAACATGGCTAATCTTTTCACGAAAACACTCCGGGATTTATTTGATGTAGCAAACGGACTCGAAAAATCACGAAACTTGCGCCATCGCGTTTAGAAGAATTTTTCCAATAAAATTGAGTATTTACTTGACTATTTTCTCACAATTAGAAATAGCAAACAAATCGAAATGATTGATAGGTTTATGGTTGTTCCGGTACGCGTTGTGTCTAAAATTTCACGTTTCGCGAGATAGCTTTCTCGTTTTCATGTCAAACGAGCTCAGGAAAGTTGTAAATGAAAAACAGACGCGAATTTTATCGAGAACGAATATCTGGAAAAGTACGAGTGGTTACAAAAACCATTATAAATATAATTTTAAGCAAATACAAGTTAGCAAACATAATTTATAAGTATATAAACACAAAACCATTTTTATCTTAAAACACTATTTCTTCCATAGAATTAATACACCTTTTCATTAATAAATACAAATTTTTAAGCATAATGTACAGAGGCATGTAGCACAATTATCACTCTGAAATTCAGCAGCCTAAAATAAAATAACAATCGCCGAAAAATTAGTTACAGAGACCACGCATGGCATCACATGAAGACTCGCTAAGAATTTATTAAGTAACAGTTTTTGCTGGTAAACCACAAACAAGTTTCGAAAAATAAAATAATAGCATGCCAGTTTAGTATGAGTAACAATTTCTTGGAAAAAAAAAGAAGAAAAAAACTAAGAGTATCACAATAACAATCCAATACTAATGACATATGATATGTTCATAACAGAATAATCAAAATATGGCATTGAAAGCGTGTAAGTCCTAACCATTATTCTAAACCTCATAGGCACTACGAGGAGAAGTGCTACCATTCTGAGATAAGGCGTGATGAACAGTTGAACACTAGGGACTATTCCAGGCTCCTGATCAACTTGTTCAAAGACTCTGAGTTTATCTGCTGCATATATACCTCTTGTATTAGGATGTTCAAAAAATCCGAGAAACCGACGAACCGAGCCGATCCGCTCAATTCGAAACCGTAAAAAACCGATAACCGAAAAAACCGAAACCGAGAAAAACCGAAACCGGAAAAACCCGCTTATCATGGTTCGGTTTCGTTTTTACTTTAATTATCCGCTATTCCGAACCGAACCGCTATATATATATACGTAGGTTTCAACAAACCATTCTTAAAATGTATGCGATTAACTATCTTATTGCATTACTTTTATCGATAACGATTTTTACTTACCTAATGTGATCATTTACTAATGTCCATGGATCACATGTGATTAAAGTGATTGTACTTATAAACGTCAAATAAATAATATTAATTATTTTGTTAAATATGATAATTTGAATGCTTTTATTGCGACGAAACAACATTATTATGACTTAAATCTTTTTAATGTTATTTAATTTTACTACAATTGACATATTACGTTCTAATTTATGTTATTGTTCGTCCGATTCAATTCGATTAATTATTTAAAATGGTTAACCGTGACCGGAACCGCATGTCCGGTTACCCGCCTAGTACGGTTCGGTTTCGGATAGTAAAACGAATTACCCGCCCCGTGATGGATAGTTAAAATCTCTAACCGAACCGAGCCGAGCCGAGCCGAACCGCCCCGTGAACACCCCTATCTTGTATCATGGTTCTCAGATCGAACATCATTTAAATCATATTCTTTAGCATTAAGTTCTGATTCTCGCCATTGAAGTGCATTAGACATCTCCTCACATCGACCAGACAGATCCTTTTCCTTCTTTCTATACTCATCTAGCAAATCTCGATAAACCTTGTTTGATACAAGGAGTGCATGGTTCTGTTTTAAGGAATCAGATAAATTCATAAACAAATCCTTCTCGACTTTCATTTTCTCTTCTTTTAGTTTCATGTTTTGCATCAGCATCTCCTCACCATGTTGTTTTACCTCATCTATAGCCTTTTGGAAAGCGATAGAGGTGGCAGCGTCATCATATGAAACAACTGTTTGTTGACGTTTATGGTGTGGTAAAACATGTTTTAGAAAATCAATTAACATGTTCTTGTTCTTCTTTATCGGATGATGATAATCCTTTTTATGGTTGTGAGAGAGTATTCCTAGAACGGCCCAACTGGCTACGCCGATAACAGCTACTGCAATGCCTAACCAACCACTGATTGTATCTTCTCGGCGAGGGCGAAGTGTTACCTGCCACTCATTCCGAACCTCATTTGTTCTTGCAGTACAGCTTTCACAACCACCCATTATTGCTTTACTGCAACTCACCAATAATGTTTGACTTAGTACGATAAAAATAGTTTGAGATCCTCCCATGTTCAAATTAATAACAGGCCATAGAAACAAGCTAAATGAAAAAGATGGTCTTAATCCACAAAGATAAAATCATAAAAACCACATGCATTTCACAAAAATAATATGTTTCTCCCCATAGCTATTACGCATCATAAACCTTAAAGTGAATCAATAAAATAAACCAAGTACTTGTTTAGTTCTATACTTACCTATGCGATAACTCAATGTTGTCAACATGCCAGATACATACGCGATAACTACAGTGGAACTTTAAAGAATGATACATCAGTCACCTGATGAAGTTAAAGGTTATCA